>JAJOZX010000270.1:580000-660000 GCA_023014485.1 Bathynomus jamesi | reverse complement strand
ACAGCCTCTAAAAGTTACTTTTAAAACAAGTCTTCTGTTTTCTTAATTGTCTTAATTTTTATCTGTTTCTTTCCTAATTTTTTTATTTTATTTTATTTATTTATTTTTTTTACTGAATTCTCTTAATTAATGATCATTAAGAACACAGACCAACTTAATCTAGTAAAGTGTATTGGTTTTTCTCTCATTTATATATATATATATATATATAATATATATATATATATATATATATATATATATATATATATATCCATCAATAACTGAATTGAAAGGAAAGAAAAGATTTTTATTAATCGTGTGTGAAAATTATGGAGAAAATCTTGACACTATGTTCAATGTAGATAAACCAAATCTTTCATGGATTTCCATCCTGTAAACTGTTTCGGCAGCAAAGTACACTGTGTATTAAATAAACGGTGTTACTTTTAATCAGCCATATCAATTTAAATAATTATGTAGTCATACTGTAACTTGTTTCTTTAAACGATGATCTTGATGTTAAGAAAGAATATCGTAACATGTGTGCCAAATCAAGTTTGATAATCAGTAAATTTAAGTATCTGTACAGTTCTAATTAAACGTGTTTATTCCAACTGTTTTCTTTGTGTATATTGTAATTAATTGTTGTTATCATCATTCGGGTGGGCCAGAAACTGGCATAACACTCATGCCAACTAGTGAGGTCCATTGCTCCCGTATTATTATTATTCTCAGCATCATTGAGATTCGACCCCCGACCTCAGTGTCGTCACTTTGCTTATGGGAAAAGGTGTTATTCACTTAGCTGTACCGTCCGGACGCTGGCGTTAACAAGTGTAGGTGAGCTATAATAAAAGCATGGAGAAAAGGTTGAACCTGTTATATAATAAGTCATTAAGGATATTTGAAATAGTGCCAACCAGATTTTCGGTTTCACATATATTTGCTTCTCATACTGTACCAGGTTTTGATGAAATATTAGAAAAGCTCAGCACGGCTTAATGTATAGATTCTTCTAAAATTTTGTTTAAATGGCGCAATGACATTTTTATTTAATTAAAATTAATTCCACATTCAGTCGAATGCGAGCTTTTGTTACACTTAAACTACTTTGAAATTTCAAAGGAAAAGTTAACAAACTCTAATTCGAAAATATCGAAGTAATAAATAAACTGATTGTCTTTTCATATGATTTGGACCCTTTACTTTATATTTTGCTACGGTAAACATTAGGTATTATTTACCATTAGTGCACATTGGTAGAATTTCCTACCGACAAAATTGTTTGTCGGTAGGAAACTCTACCAATGGGCACTAATGGGTTAACATCTTTTCTGAAATTTTCTTAATTATTATTGTATAATTAATTAATTGTATTACCTTTATGCATATTGTATGTTTTAATAGACATATTTTCTGCTAACAAAGATTATCATTATTTTATATAATTTTTGCTTATTATATGGTAGTTTTCCTTATCAATTTTCGCTTTCTTTCCTCCTTATGAGCTAAAAATTGTGCCACTCAATTCAAAAATCTGACCTGACACAAAAGTCAATAGACCCCAAATTTAAATAAAAGGGCTTTTATTTGTGTCCAAAGTATCAACACACTGATCGTCAAAATGTATATCTTTCTCTTACGTTCGTCTTTTGGAGGAGAATGGTCATTGATTTTTACATAAACCTATTTTTAACTTTCGTAAAACGAAAAGACAAATAACGTTCAAAAAATAGTGTATCATAAAATAAGATTAAAAAAAAATCCGAGGCGTGTAAAATGGAGACCAACGACTGAAATCAAGAAAACAGGCACTCGTGCAAGCAGTGAAAGTGAAATAAGTCTCAAATAGGGGAACGAACATTGAAAAGTGTGTTTATGTACAGTTGTTAGCGATAAAATGAAGGACTAAAGGAAAAAATATGATGTTATATAAAAATGTAAAAGAAAAAGTTAAATATATAAATTGAAAACAAAGATGGCGATCAGTAAAGGGGAAAAAGATTAGGCTCAAAACAAAACGCAATCTAGGACTGAAAGTTATAAAATTTTAAAGACAAAACAGTACACGTAGGGCTTATACAATAAGTAGCCATGGAAAATATTTTGTTCCATTTTGGGGCTAACCAAAGAAACAATCTGAAATCAATTTGAAGGAGAAGGGAAAATCAATTAAGAAAAAAGAATAAGGCGAGTCGGGATGATGTTGCTTATCAAACCAAACTATTTCAAGCGGGTTGTGTATAATATATATATATATATATATATATATATATATCTTACAGGGAATATGTGTAACTAGGGATTTCATGTAAGGTTAAGTCGTGATATTTTCATTAAAACTAACGAAAATATCACAACTTAATCTTACATGAAATCCGTGAACATTTTAGGGATTTCATGAACTCCCAAGTTACACAGATTCCCTGTAACATATATGTACTGTGTATATATCATCAGAACACTTTAAATTAATAAATATCCACCGGAGATGAGACTAAACATAAGTAATATATAATAACGCTGAAGTTACGATCCCAAGGTTCTGTAACCAGTGTAAAAAAAATTGTATTAAAAAGCTTATATCTCATTATTATGTCACCAAATTATGTGAGATTTTTAAGAAGCTAGGGACAAGTGTTAAGTTAAAAAAAATAAATTAATATATAAAATTAATGCGATCATTAATAGGAAGATAATTTCTAGATGATGGGTAACAAGTTACTTGTTAAAAAAGCTGACCAGGTTTGTACCAGATACATTTTTAGGCGAATTGAGTTCAAGCATATAATAAATAATGAATACGGAACTACCGTTACGGACAACCCATTTCTGTGTCTAAGGAGAACCAAACCATTGCAGTTAATTAGTCTATTTCTCAAACACGCCACTAATTTCATAATCAGAATGGTTGTGAAAGACTCGGACGTAATGTATGAAAACACTCTCAATCTCAAATTGGAAGGACTGTCAAATCAAAAGTTGGATCACTTTAACATATTGCTTCCAAAAGCATTCGGGAATAAATATGTTAAAGTGATCCCTCCTGGGAAGCAATATGTTAAAGTGATATACACTGGGAAGCAATATGTTAAAGAGAGGTTCCTGGGAAGCAATATGTTAAAGTGATTGCTCTAAAATGGTTAATTGAATGCCCGGTTAGGTGAATTGTACCCCCCCTGACGATTGGTTAGGTTAAGTCGTGATATTTTCGTTAGTTTTAACGAAAATATCACGACTTAACCTAACCAGTCGTCAAGGACGTACAGTTGACCTAACCTGGCATTCAATTAACCTTATTACAATATTTGGATCACTTTAACATTGCTTCCCAAAGCATTCGGGAAGCAATATGTTAAAGTGATCCCTCCTGGGAAGCAATATGTTAAAGTGATCCCTCCTGGGAAGCAATATATTAAATTGATCCCAAAAGTTTTACCCAGCATAAAGTTAATTGTTAAATTGTTAACCTCAGGTATAGTTTAATTGTTTAGACCAGTGGTGCCCAAACTCGGGTAGCGACCCAAATCAGGGTCGTAGGGGTCCTCAACTAGGGTCGCGAATCGTCCCTATATTTACTATTTCTTAATTCAATTTATACTTATATTTATATTTAAATTTTATCATAAGCTTGAAGGTCGGGAGGTCCTGTTGGTGGCCAATTTAAGGTCGCATCCAATAGGCAGCCCAATGGTTTCGCATTCGCTCTGATGTTCATTAGATTATATTTGAGTATAAAGCTTCTATTATTTACGAAATATAATAATTACAGTATTGTTTTACTAGTACATTATTTTTTTATTTTAACTACATATATTGTACATTATACCTTTCCATGTGATATAATGGTAACTAAATTATTCGGCAATTTTTTAAAATACTGTAATAAAGATTCTAAATACAAAATATTACGCTTCACTCAAATACCTCACCTTGGTTTTCAAAGGTACTTATTTATATATTTTTTATAATAAATTATAATTTCTAGAAGTAATTATACGATTCTTACAACTTGAATTTAGATCAGGGATTAATTTTTTCTAGTTCGAGCTAAATTTGAAACGTAATTTCTTCATTTTACATTTATAATTAGTCAGGAGAAACGAACTTTTCTAAGTGAGAAATAAATTATTTTATTGGCATGTATTTTTTATTATTAATATCGCTATTTTTCATAGTAGTAGTGAGGCAGGGTACTGATTTTAGGCTTTAATATACAGTGTATATACATATATATATTAGCTATCACACTGAAGTGATAGCCTTACTCCCGATGGTGTAATATAATTATTATGCCTAAGACAGAGTTCAATGGTGACCACCTTGGGGTAGCGTATAAAATGAGGTTAGGTTAGGTTATTATACTCTATTACTCCCTACATTAGGTGAGGTTAGGTTAGGTTACATTATATTAACTTTTCGACTTTTTTATTTTTGGGAGTGACATTCCCATTCGTACTGGCGGTTCAATAAACTGCATAAAATTAAAACAAAAATAACAAATAACCAACTTATAAATGAGTCAGACTTTACTGAAGGTTACATAACCAATAATAAAAAGTATTTATTATATTCTGCAACAGAATTTAATTATTTTTCGGCAAGATATTTTCACGAGCGAAAAATAGGTTTATTATACTTATTCATACCATAATATTACTATATTTTTAAATAGCTGCGACGTTCTGTCATTCCAAGTAGAATTTATGTTATGATATGTGGAAATAACTAATTATATTAATTAAGTATGACATGTTTTACAGGAAATACATAGCACCTGATAACCAGTCAGGAGGACCAGAAATTGGCATAAGGCTTAGGTCAACTAATGCGGCCTATTGCTTTAACTCCTGTATTATTATTACCAGCATCGTCGGGATTCGAACCCCTGACTACATTGTCTTCACTTCGTTTATAGGGAAACGATATAACAGATGCTCGTACATGCCAGATTTTCTTACTTTGGTTAGAATATTTTCTCGGAATATGATAATTAAAACCCACTCTAATAGACACAGTTTATTTCCACAACAGTTTCGATGCCCACTGGCATCCTCTTCGGGTGGATATTCGTTTTTCTGTATCCACCCGAAGAGGATGCCAGTGGGCATCGAAACTGTTGTGGAAATAAACTCTGTCTATTAGATATTTAGAGTGGGTTTTAATTATCATATTTTGACCTTCACGTAGAAAAAAGTGTTTTTTTTTGCATTTATTTTCTCGGAAGTACCGCGTGTTTTAAACGCCAACATACAATAAACTGTAAAGAGAGTTGACAAAAGTAAATAGACACTTTTGGTTTTTTTCTATAGATTTTGATTTGATAATAAAAGTCAATAAATAATAACAAATTTACTGAATCACCTAAAACTAACACACGTTCTGGCATTCCATTGATCAGCTTTGCCATTTGTTCTCGAGGACAATCATCGTGGTGTCTATTTACTTTCGTCAACCCTCTGTACACTGATTTGAGGACGAAAATATTTTCCCCTCATAGATTGTCTGTAAAAGCCACTCTTTTCCAACTTCATAAGATTTTCTCCAAGCATTTCATAGTTTGGTCTTTCACACTTTTATCATTTGTTTACGTTTAATTATTTAAAAACCGGCAAAGAACATTTCTTGTAATTAAATTTGTCCTCATTATTTTCCAAAGTTCTCGCTCAAACAATTACTTATTAAATCTTTCACTTAGAAAGTAAAAACAATTTAAAATTAAGTTAAATCTCAGGTGATGTCTACGAGAGAGAGAGAGAGAGAGAGAGAGAGAGAGAGAGAGAGAGAGAGAGAGAGAGAGAGAGAGAGAGAGAGAGTGTATGTGTGTGTGTGTGTGTATATACAGTGTGTATATATGAAAATGAAAATGAAAATGAAAAGGTTTATTGGCAGACTATAGTCCATATGACAAATATTATTAATACAATGACAGTTCATATACTAAGGAGAGAAATATATACAATTGATTAGAAATAATACTGCAATGTCGAAGTTAAGTGGAGCTATAGACAGACGTTTCCGTACCAAGAAGTCCATAGCTTAGAGGATAAATGGCAGGACTCATGGATAGCTTGGATGATCGGGTTGGTTGATTTTTTTAATTCTTTGCATTAGACTGTGTTCAGCACGTCTTGTTACCTCCGGGAAGCTCGGGACATTGCGGGTAGCAAACATTTGCGAAGCTGAGCATCTCGGGGGTAATTTATGTAAGAGTCTAAAAGACCTGTTGTACAGCAAATTTAGGGTTCTGCCAGAACCTTTTTTATAATTCACCCACAGTTGCTGTCCGTATATATTACTGCAAAAAGTACGAAATAGAGTGTATTTAGCTTCACTTGTACAGAATTGAAAGTTCCTTATGGTCATATTCGCTTTAGCACACAGGCTTCGAGATTGTTTTCTTATATCCGAGTCATCACTCAAGGAGCTGGTAATAGTTTGACCCAAATACTTAAACTCTTGTACTTCCTCAATTACTTCACCATTCATTTTAAACCTTATATCAGCTGGCTGATTACAGCTTTTAGGATGAAATTGCATAACCTTAGTTTTTGTAACATTAAAAAGAATATCATGTTTCTGCGAATACACCTCGCAGACGTTTAGTAGCCGATCCAGAACTTTAACAGAGGGACTTATTAACACCATATCATCGGCATAAACTAACTTATTTATCCTTGTGTTATCTATACAACATCCCACAGTTGCCTCATTAAGTGAGGCAATTAATCCGTAAATATACACGTTAAACAGCATAGGGGAGAGCAAAGAGCCTTGTCTCACCCCGCAAGAGGAGCCAAAACACTCGGATAGTACATTGCCCCACCTAACAGTGAAAGATTGGTGGGAATACCAAAATTTCAATAAATTTAATATGTACATGGGAACCTTCCTGTCTTCTAGTTTTGTAAATAAAATAGTGGTTCACCCTATCATATGCCTTACTTATATCTAGGAAACAGCTATAAATAGTTGAATTACTGTCGATGTATTTAGATATTGTTTCTTTAAGTACATGGATACACAGGTCAGTTGAGTGGGACTTTTTAAAGCCAAACTGATGAGGAGATGTCCATAGGAAATCATTTAATCGGAGTAAAAAGAGTTTTTCTAGTAGTTTCGAGAAGCAGGAAGCGACAGCAATAGGCCTGTAATTATTGCTGGACAGAATGTCTCCGTACTTATTTTTGACCAGGGGCAAGATATATACCCTCATGAACTCTGCAGGGATATAGCTATGAGCAAGCATGGCTGATACGAGCAATGATATATGCAGACATACTACGTCATTGGCATATTTTAAGTGCTCATTCGATAAGTCATCTACTCCTGACGCAGAACCAGTCTTTAACTCTTTAATTAACCTCTTTACTTCAGAAAATTACATGAAAGTATTTTCCCTTGTCCCTCCCACAATCGTTTAGCTGCAATCTATCTTAAGATTATCCCTACTCACACTGTTAAGAATGTTAGAATAGTGGTTTTTCCAGAGCTTTGCAATTTCATCCTCCCCCGACACCCCATCGATTGTCGGAGGGAGGACATTTTTGACACCCGTTTGATTTTTAACAAATTTCCAACATTTTTTTATATATATATATATATATATATATATATATATATATATATATATAAAAATAAAGAGAAGTGAGAAAAACAAGGCAGCGAAAGAGAGAGAACGAAACAAGAAATATTAAGAAAACTAGAAACACCGAGAGAGCGTAATAGATTTACACCCTCAAAGATCACAAAATTTACCTTTGGTTATTCGGAAATAGTTAGAATGAAGAGCAAGATTAAATTAAAGGATAGAAAGGAGAAACAAATGAAGTTAAAGTTTCATCTAATACAGAGTTCAGCTCAGGAGAAAGACGTTTATAGTAAATTTTCCCTTAAATATGAAAGCCCAAAGAAGGTAAAATATTAAAATATCATTTTAACGTAAAGTCACGCATATAAATTAAGAAACCCAGAAATATTTTAACACATTCCACTTCTCACCGAATATTATTTTCAAAACCTATTTCATGGTCGATGATAACAATAATTGTTTAAAAATGTTCAAAAAATAAATATATATATATTAGGAAGATTTCACCAACCAACCCGTATTCCTAGAGTTGGTCCAGCGTCACCACTGAAGTTTAGAAAATATCATATTGTGCATAAATGTTTTGTTAAAATATTGTATGTACCGCATCTTCAAAGCCAATAAAGGACTACACCAGCCCGTGAAACTTATTTATCTTTCCAGGACATAAACCAAAATTCAAAAATAAAAGGCAAACTACTTGAATTGAAAACTATTTCCTACTTTACATGTACGTACTGTATTGATTTACATATTAAGAGGAATATTATAACATCTCAATATTGATATCTCTTATCACTAATTTCATTATCTGGAGTCGGAAAATCGCGTGATTACCAGAAACGAGATGAAGAGATGGATGCAAGGTATGATTTTGTATGATCTTGGTGATCATCTTGCATCAGTAACACGATCATTACCAAATTTTCACAATATGGGAACGACAAATGCCAAAACATATTCTTTCTTTTAAGTTTTGCGTTGAATATGAATTTCTTTTCCTGAAGAATGTGATGTTACTTATCAGATAAGAGAGGCCAGAAATTGGCAAAGTGCTCAGGCCAGCTAATGCGGTCCATTGTTCTATTGTTATCGGCACCAACAGGAGTAGAAACCCCGACCTCAGTGTCTTCACCTCTTTATAGGGAAACGGTGTGGTTTACTCCCACTCAACGTCATCCCCATTTCATTCCGCGACCAAGAATGGGAAAGTGAGAAAGTGCGAATCTCAAACGAGGCATTTCAAATCAGTCTGGTCCCGAGTCATGTCATTCTCGCTCACGGCTTTCCCACTTTGTCCGGGTTAGGTTACGATTGGTTAGGATACGATAAGTTAGGCTCTGATTGGTTAGGCTAATGCTAGGTTAGGTTATGACTGGTTAGGCTAATGACAAATTAGGTTATGATTGGCTAAAATAAATTAGGTTAAGAAATAGTAAACATTCCCACTCGGCGCCGTTTTCGCGAGTGGAAATGTAGTGACATTGTTTCCCGAATAAAGGAACACTTTTCTCAAATGAAGATTTTTCACTTTTGTTCATCCTCACTTGTGGACCGCGAAAGGGAATGGAAATGACATTGAGTGGGAAGTAATCAACGGTGTTACTCACTAATCCACGGGTGCTGGCATCACGCGATGTTCCTATTCGAACTTCTGAAATTAATGCTAAAACTTAGGACTGCAGCTTTTCATTTAAAGAAATGTTTTCCTACTTTCTAATACTTCTAATAATACAAGAAATACTTTCTAAATGGCATAGAAGTTTGTGAATTGGCATTATTAAAAGGTTTTCTATGAACTAAAAAAAAATACTTACGTGATTAGTTTTTATCGTTAAATAACATGCAAACGTCGAAGAGTTTAGCTTCTTCATGTATAAAGAATTTCCTTCTTATTCATATGGTTTTGAGCAAAGTTCATAACCATATGCAGCTAGCTATAGAGGCAGGATGAGAGTAGAAAGCAACTCTCTCCTTTATCAAATCCTCTAAATGAAGTGAGATACTGCAGAGAGGTCGATCCCAGTAGATACTAAACATAAACTCGTAAAATATTATATGTATCATATATGATGCAGAGCAATTGAAGACAGTCAGTAAGAGTCGGGGAATTGATGAGAAGAAAACCTTCGATTCCACCCGGTCAAGTAGAGAAGTGTGTGTTGAGTCACTCCACATATGAGAAGTATACTCCATACACGGGCGGGAACACCCCTGTGCAGAGACAGCAACGGAGTGGGGGTGAAGAAACTGCGCAGCCGGTACAGCACACCTAACCTCTTAGAAGCTGTTTTGGAAAGAGAATATATGTGATCTTTCAAAGAATGATCACGAGAAAAAGAAACTCCCAAGCATGTTACGAGAAGAGGGTAGGATTGAGTTGTGTGTTGTTGAAGATAAGGGGATAGTCGTGTGGAAAATTGTGACGACTAGACAGATGAAGAAACTGAGTTTTTTGAGGTATTGAAAACCACAAGGTTTTCTCTGCCCCAATCAGATATAGTAGAAAGATCAAAAGTCAGGTGTACCATAGCCGTCCTACGCGAAGCATGGAGTTACTGTTGAGAGGGACCCTTTGGGAAGCGGGTGGAGAAGTGAAGAGTGGAATCATCGGCATAGGAGTGAATTGGACAGGAAGTGCGACTTAAAAGATCATTGATAAATAAAAAGAAAAGAGTGGGTGATAGGACAGAACCCTGAGGAACACCACTGTTAAGAGCGTTAGAAGAACAGTTTCCATCTACAACTGCAGCTATAGATCGGACAGAAAGGAACTTAGAGATGAAGGAACATATAGAAGGATAGAAACCGAAGGAGGGCAGTTTTGAAAATAAATATTTGTGTCAAACTCTATCAAAAGCTTTTGATATGTCTAACGCAATAGCAATGGTTTCACCAAAATCCCGAAAGGAGGATGACCAAAAGTCAGAGATATGTGAGATGATCGCCAATAGAGCGTCCCTTGCGGAACCCCTACTGACGATCTGAAAGAAGATTGTAAAAAGTTAGGTGTTTAAGAATCTTTCTATTAAAGATAGATTTAAAAACGATAGGAAGGCAAGAAATCAAAGCAGTTGACTGATAGTTGGAGAATTGAAAGCGGTCACTCTTCTTTGGGACATGCTGAAATGAAAGCGAACTCCCAGCAGGAAGGAAACGTACCAGATGAAAAACAAAGATGAAAGAAATCACTTAAAATGGAGATTTTCAGCAAAAGGAGAATGGGATAGAATGTATTCCACTTTGGAAGTGAGGTAATCAGAGAATTTTGGACAGTCAGTAAAATTATAAGGAAGGTAGACAGCGCAGTTGTATTGACTTTATTTGAGATTGGCATGTAAATCGTAGAGGGTATAAAATTCGGAGGATTCAAGATCGGGAATACGAGAACAAGTTAGGTCATTGTGTACATATACGCAACATTCACCTTTGCAGCGAAATTGAGTATAGAGAAAGTAGGAGGGTACAGAAAAGGGATTGCTGTCAGTCGTCCCACATACCTGAGTTCCAGTGAGGAAGAGAAGGTGAAATTTAGAGGAAAAGAGGTGATGTTCAACAGGTTGAAAATTTGACGAGATGGCACGAATGCTGCAAAAGTTTATGAAAAGTGAATGAGGCAGAGGCCCAGAACATCTCGAATGGACAATAATAGAACCAGCCCCGCTGACGGGTCTGCGTTTCCGGTATCGGCAGCGGGAGAGCCAGAAGTGGGGACATTTGTGGTCGTCTCCCCAGGGGTCTCCGAGGCTCTTGAAGATGTTGCCAGTTTTTTAAAAAAATTTGTAAAGATTGTGTAGTGTGTAAGATGCATGTATGGTGTCATAAAAATTATGGAGAGAAGTGTGTATTTGAGAGCATGCTGGACTGCTCAAAGGGTAGAAGAGAAAAGACGGAAAAAGATCAGCTAAGGAGGACAATGACAGGATAAACCGGAGTTCCAGCACTCCCTGTCTTCCGCTTAACGTTCCCCTCCCCCGGAGTACTTCCCTGGTCGATTGGTGTCTACAATCTTCTTAAAAAATGTATTTATATATATATATATATATATATATATATATATATATATATATATACAGTATATATATACGGTATATATATATTACTTACGTTGTGTTACTTCGTGTGAGTTCGAAAGACGGTTCAGGATCGACCTGCGGTCGACCCCTCTGCAGCATCCCGCCTCATTTTCGGGATTTGGTGAAGGAGGGAATTGCTGTCTGATCTCTTCCTTCCCTCGTAGTCAGCCACGCATGGCTGGTCAGGGACTTTACACAAGGATCTGCCCAACTGGTTCTTCAAGGTCGCTGCACTGGAGATTCCTCACTTCTTTTGGTTGGGCATTGAAAAGCTTTGGACCTTGTATTCTGAGGGTATTTTCCATCCTCGTTTTCATGGCCCACAGCAGCTGCGACTGCACAAAATCTGCCTCTTCTCACATTCCAGTTTGTTTCTATTTCATTTTTAAGGTTACGGACAAAGCCCTCAAGTATTTTCCATATGTATATTATTGTGTACCGTTCTCGCCTTCTTTCGAGAGAGTAGAGTTCCAGGGAGTGTAGTCGAGACCTGTAGTCTTCACCTTCCGTTTCTTCTATCTTAGACGTAAAAGTCCTTTGTATAGCTTCAATGTTCGCAATGTCTCGTTTTCTGTATGGGCTTGTGAGTACTGAGAAATACTCAATTATTGGTAGGACTAGGCTCTTCCATAATTTGAGCATGATGTTTGCTTTTCTGCTGCGGAAGCTCCTCCAGATGATTCCCATTATTTTTCTAGCCCTTGTAATTTTGATGTTGTAGTGCTCTCTGAATTCTGTATCCAACGACATTATTACTCCCAGATCCCTGACTTGTAGATTTGGTGCTATCTCTTTGTCTTGCAGAGTTTTGTACCTTTTATTCTGCAGCTCCTTGTTATTACCATATCTTAGAAGTTGGAATTTTTCTTCGTTGAACTTCATATTGTTGTCTTCTGCCCACTGGAATAATGTTTCAATGTCGTTTTGTAATTTTCTTGTCATCTTCGTTCAATATTTCCTTACATATCTTTGTGTCATCTGCGAAACATGATACAATAATGTCCTTAATATCTGCATCAGTATCTGCAATCATTATTATGAAAGCAAGGGAGCTAATACTGTCCCTTGTGGGACAGAGCTCAAGCCTTCCGAGACTTCCGATTTAACTCCGTTTACCACCACTCTTTGTGTTCTTTGCGTCAAGAAATTAAATATCTATCTTCCTAGCTTTCCAGTAATTTCTGTATTCTTAAGTTTGTGCGCTATGATTCTATGGTCACATTTATCGAAGGCTTTAGCAAAGTCCGTATATATTACAGCTATATTTTGTCCTCGACAAAATGTTTCCAATATTTTCTCCTGGTGGTCTAGTAGCTGTGATAGGCATAATCTTCCAGCCCTGAAGCCATGTTGAGTTGGGTTGGATAAGTCTTTTTCTTGTAGGTAGTAGGTAGTTTTGCCTCTAATTATATGTTTAAAACACTATAAGGCGTGAGGTGAGAGCCACTGGCCGATAATTCTTGGGCATTGCTCTGTTACCACCTTTCAATAGGGAGGGAATGTTCGCGTTCTTTAAGTGGAATAGAATTTGTCCTGTGTCAAGTGATTTCCTCCATAGTAAGTATAGCGGCTTGGCAATATTCTCTTTACATTTCTTCAGAAACGCGGCACTCCATGTGTTTGGCCCTGGCGCTGAATTGTCTCGCATCTGTAATAAGGCCGTCATTACATCTCCTTCCGTGAACTCGAAGTCCATTAATAGGTTTGTACCGGAATTTGTTCTTGGTTGATTTGTATCTACAGTATGTCGAAAAATTTCTGGATTTTCCACTTCCATCTCGGACTCAGGGGTGCTAAACACAGAGTTAAGTTGTTCCTTAAGCAGTTCGCTTATTCCTTTCGGGTCATTTATGTATTCGCCTTCCCTGTCTAACGACGGACCAATACTCTCCTTACACTGCATTTTCCTTTTCGCAAATGTGTAGAGTGTAGACTGTAGAAGTTTTTTTTTTTTTTCTGCTACCTTGTTTTCCTCCTCGTTTGTATTATGTATAAATGTTTGCTTTAGGTCCATTTCTATTTCGTCAAGTTTCCTCTCTAGTTTGAGTCGCATTGCATCAGTTCTGCATCTGTGGAGATGTTTCACGGTTTGCCTTTGTTGTCTGAATAGTGTCCTGACTGAATAGTCACCAATTTATAGCCTAATATTGGCACTATAATAATATTGATGATAATGATAACGGTTAATTGTTAATGATTGACTGTTAATGATAACACTCGGGTCACCATAATCTTTGCAGATCAAATAATGTTATTGATTAGTTTGATTGATAGAATGAATTTTCTTCCTTTATTAAACAAAATGAATGATTTCTGAATGAGACAAAATGTAAGTTGTTTGTTTACAGTCGAAATTAGATGTACACTTGAATAATGACTTCACTATAGTAATGACTTCAATATTAATAATGCGCGAGGTAATTATTAGTCTTTATATAAAGTTAGGTGAAAGACACCAGGCCAGAATGGGGCCTGCACAAATAAATGTTCACATGATGGTGGCTTTCGTTTCACTGTTCTTTGGAGGGAGAGAGTCGAGGTGCGATGGTGAAGTCCTTGTAACGAAGTGGTGTGAGGCAATGCATAAGGACATGTCTTGAAGTAGTCTCTCGCTGTGACGTCATCTTGGTCGTGTTTGTGTTGATGGAACATCGCTAAAGTATTTGAAAGCGTCTTTGCCACTATAACGTTTATATAGGGTAGGCAGGGTAGGCTTTGCCTGACTATTAATTTTGTCAAACTTTAGAAGCATAAATATATCAATATAAATTAGCGCAATTAGACAAAATCTGTCGATCGCGCCCTCTTAATCCAATATCATATGATTTCTTTTTTTCATATTAGTTATTACACCCTGAAACGCCCTGCCTACCTTGAATGTATAATATAAATTCAACTAGTGTGGCGGATTTGATATATGCCATTTTTAATATGGAGTAAGTGTACATATAGTCAGCGCGCTGACTTTCCTACTAAACGATACATTTTGCACGCTTACGCTCATTATCAAGCCATCCCATATGAAGAAATATGAGAAACTACGATTTGGGGGGGGGTAGAAGATTGATAGGCGAATAGTGTACGAAGTCACAAGGGGATTGGGTGTGTGTTTGCGCGAATATACAAATCACTTAGTCTTTAGTATATAGTTATAATTATATACCTTTATTGAAATTATATGTGTTCCTGAGGATGTCATTAGACGAAAGCGCTTGAGCACCACTTTGTGTTTCTTTTCCCTTCGTGGTTTTATTCATCATATATATATATATATATAATATTCTGCCAACCCAATGCACCAGTCCAAGAACTGCCTAAATTTAGCCAGCGTGACCTGGATGACTTCCTCCTTCAGTTAAATAATCAAGTCCCCTCCATTAAGTTTACTTTAGAAGTGGAACAAAACAACTCAATCCCGTTTGTGGATGTGCGTGTACATAGGGAAAGCCCAGGTTTTAAGTTTAGTATTTATCGGAAAAAGACAAACAATTTGTCCTACGTACACTTTTACTCCGATATGACACCCCGATCAAGAAAGTCATATTTTCTTCAATGTTTCTCCGTGCTCTTTGGATCGCCAGTCCGGAATACATGGGTGCCGAAATTAGAAAAAAATCAACAGTATTGGAAGTGATTTGTGTTACCCACCTGCTTCTTTGGAATCTTGTCTTAACAAGGCAAAACGAACTTTCTCTCGTGTGAATAATAACCCTCGCACTTTGTCGAAGAATATTTTAGTACTTCCATTTTTCCCAGGCTTTTTAGACATTGCTAATATACTTAAACTTTTGAATATTAATGTAGTATTTTCATATGAAAATATTGTGAAAAATATAGTAAAAAATAGCCCTACCAATAATTCAGGCAATTTAGGGTGTGTCAATTTGGGAGGTGAAAATTAATTTTTGCCAATTCCTTCACTGAGGGGTTTTAAAAATATGTTTTTGGATGTGAAGAATTCAAATCTGCTATTATTTTTGTAATTGCTCAACACTTAGATTGGTAAATCTACGTTTGATTAAAAAGCACATAAATTGCTCTCGGAAAACAACATTTATTAATTTTAGCTTCTCAAAATGTCAGGTAATGCTATAAAAATTTTAGTTTCTCTGCATAAAACATATCCTAGTAATCATAAAACATATCCTTGTAATCATAAAACAACATTAGAAAGTAATGACATCAGTAAAAAAAAATATTTAAACAACAAGTTTCATCAAGTCTTGCTTTGATTCGTTCTTGGATATCAGCCGCCGACTTGCTTCTTGGCCTCTGATATAGCCCTCACGTTTCTCATGTGTATACACCCTGCCTGCTGCCTCTGTGACTTGTTTCACACACCTCTCTATTGACTGAGCATGACAGGGCCACTGTAGAACTTGCATAGGCTTGTCAAAGAACTTCTTTACTTCCGCTGTAGTTAGTTTACATGTCAAAGGAGGTTCAAATACCCCGTCAGACCAGTCTGTCAGCTCCAACACGGAAGAAGCACTGGGTTGATGGAAGGTGTCTTACTGGGACGTACAGAAAGATCTCCAAGTGTGTCATCATCTCCATCCCTCATGTCAACAATCTTTTGGACACCAGCTCTCCTCTCCTCACTGTCATCTGAGCACAAGAGTGTCTGGATTATCATTTCGCTGAATGCATACCATGCTGAGCGCTTGATGGTTGTCAAAACAGCATCCACTACAGCCTTCTTTTGCAGCCTAACTAGCCGCAGCTGAAACAAGATGTGGTGTGGGCCTTCCACCCACGAGTGTTTTACTTTGATGTTGAACCAACAGGGGTAGTACACACCAACAATGTATTCCACTATCAGTCTTAAGTTGTTGAGGGTTTTGCCTTTAAGGCCATGTTTTGAAACCCATATGCGACAAAGCCTGTTTGCTGTTTTCAACCACCTTGAATGGCTCACTGGACCAATTTCAAGAAGGGCCAGATCTGTGGGAAATTCTCCTGTCCTTATGGCCTGTGTGATCCTATACCCGTACGCTTGATCAGTAGAGATATCCTTTACGACATTGTCACTCAGTGAAGTAAGAGGCTCTCCAATTGAGAGTTTGGTGAATGAAGGATCAATTTCAAGTTCGGTTGCAGTGTCTAGCATCTTGCCAATGTTACCTGTCCACTTGTTGTTAGACAAGGTCTTCCCATCCAGTGCTGTGATCAAGTGTCACAGGGGTAACTCGTTAGTGTGGAGGGCACAAACCAACCAGATCAGCTTACGGCAAAGCTTGACCTCTACCCAATGCATGGAACCACCCTCCCAGCCAGTGTTAACATTTGTAGAATCACCTCCAATGGCCTGCAGGCTTTTATCAATGCCCTTCTTCTTCATGAAATCTACAAGATTATCAGCAATAACTTCAGCAGGTTTTTTTCTCGTTGAGCCTTTCTCAGGAGTGAAGTGGTAGAGATATCTTCCACGTGGCTCACTGCACACAGAATAATGCTCTTCTTTGATGATGCTGGGGAACTGACGATCTGAATTGTCTGCTTTCAGCATAACTTTAGTTGTATCTTGACGGCCGTCAAAGAAGATGCAGTCAATTTCACCCTTCTTACAAAGATCATCAAATTCCTGATCCAGGATCTCATAACTTTTTCTTCGGCCCTCTTGACTTTATTGTGATCAACTACAAGTCTCTTGTCTTCTTCAGTGATCAAGCCAGCATCCATAAAGGCAGCAGTGGTGATGGCAGCTGTGGCACGCAGGCCAACACCATATCTGATGCTATGCATAGCAACATTAGGTATTTCTAATGTGTTGTACTCTGGCTTTTTATTGGAAGTTGAAGACGTGCTTGGTATTTCTAATGTCACTTCATAACTTCCATCCTTTCCATCTTGAGCATCAGCTATTTGTTCTTCATTTTCATCATCAGAGAAAATTATTTCATTTGATGGCATTGAAACATCCTGCTTACTTGTTGCTTATATTCAGCAAGCCTTCTTCTCGTTCTTGCCGCTCTGCTTTTGACTGCTGTTGTGCTCAGGTTGATCTGGCAAGCCAATCTGATGTGGTCCAATAGAACCAGACTTGTCTCTCTGACCTTTAATGAAAGCAAGTTCCTTCACAGGGATCTTCATCTCCTAGGCATGTACAGTCAATGTGAGTTTCGTTTTTGCAACAGCATCTGCAAGGCAGCCAAATTCAGAGCAGAGAACAATTTTACACTTGCAACTGAGGATGTCAAAAAGCTTGTCAAGTTTTGCAATGAAGCCTCTTTGACATGTAGCTTTCCTCTCCCAAGAGATATGTTTTTGGCCTGCTCCCAGCTCTCTTGGATCTTGTTTAAGATTGTGACTCGTGAATTACAACGGGGGCTACAAAAGAACTGTTGCTCGTTCCCACTTTTCAAGCACTTTAGGGTAAGTGTCCTTTGCAAGACTGGCTGCTGGGTAGTTTCTCACATCCTCACCACTTTGTTCTCTTAGCAGTAGCCCATATTTCAGAACGTCTCGCAGAGTTGGGAGTTCAGAGGGCAACAACTCTCTACCAGTTCCAATTAGGTTGCTCATATGTGGAATGTCCCCAGTCTTGTCCTCCTTTTAGAAGCCATTGTAGGTCAATTCCACTGGTTAGGATGTAGCACTGACGGACAAGTAATCTTCAGCACACTGATGAATATGTTTCAACCTGTGAAATAAGCAAAAACAGCAGTGCTATATATACGCATATATAATTATTAATATAAATTATTATATAATTCCACAAAAAAGTAAAAAAAGTCACTATTTTTATGTAGCTTCTTACCAAGCAAAACTAAATTATATTAAATTAACAAAAATATCTTTAGAATTCCTAAGTCATGCTGCAACGTTTTAGCACCCCTCATATTTGGAATTTGAAAGTTGAAAAATTCGACACACCCTATATCAGGCATTATCTATAAAATTGCTTGTAAACAATGTGATTCCTTTTACATTAGACAGACCGGAGAGGATTTGCACACGCGTGTAAAACAGCATCAATATTCCGTTAGAACGGGACAGTCGTCCAATGCCCTTTTCGTCGATTTGTCAGAGTTATCCCACTGTATTGATTGGAATAATGCTTCAATTTTGTTTCACTCAAGCAACATTGTTAATAGAAATATTCTTGAGTGTGCCATTATTCAACTTACAAATAATTTTAACATTATCCAGGGCCTTTTCTCGCTTGATCCTGTTGTTTTGAATTCATTCAGAATTTAGACAAGGGGGGAGGGGAAAGTGCTAAAACTCTGGTAGTTTTTCCTTATAAATTTGTATGCTCCTCCAACAATTTTTATTTTTTTATTTTTTTGTGACGTATATATAGTCTCGAACTTGTTATTTATTTCAGTGCTCCTGAGGATGTCATTAGACCAGTGGTCGCCGAACTTTTTTGGGTATTACCCCAAAATATATTTGAGGACGTACTCAGGACGTAAATTCGTAATATTCTAAAATTTAGAATAACGCCACATTTATGTAACAAAATAAAATAAAAATATACGAAAAAAATATCAGCACAAAGTGTCTCTCATACCGCATGCATTACCCCCAAAAGTTTTAAATTTACCCCATTTTGGTAATTTGCCCCTGTTCCCCGACCACTGCATTAGACGAAAGCGCTTGAGCACCATTCTGTGTTTCCTTTTTCCTTCGTGGTTATTTTCATCATAAATATTATTCACATGTTACTTTCGTGAAATAATTTTCGTGTGTGTGTATATATATATATATATATATTATATATATAATATACATTGCAATTTTGCAATTTTCGCAATGTAAACAACAAAATTGGACCTTGCAAATTAAAAGACATAAATGATTGCTTCCTTTATTTTGCGGGTTTAAAAAAAAAAATTAAAAATTTATTTCTCCATCTCATATCACTGAATAAACGTCGAAAGCAAACATCATTGGAATAAAAAGAAAAATAAAGAAAATAAAGAATATTCATCACCCATCCTCATCATGAAACACAAAAATAATTAGCAATTACTAGACTTTAATTTCGAAATATTTTTCAACCTTCCTTTCTGAAAAACTATTGCAAATTTTATAATTGAAATGTTAACAACATATTTTAGGGAAACAAACTTCATTCGGTGATGCTTTTCCAAAACGAATTTATTTGGTAATTTTAATTTTATTTTAATTTTAATTAACATGTTCTAATTTTTTTTTTATGCAATTAGGGTCAACAAATAAATTATTAAAATTCTGGAAATGAGGTTGTTTGTAGTTAATGACAAATTTACGAAGGCCTAAAAAAGGAAATTTTTAATACATGTGTATATATATATATACCGGGTTACCAAAAAGACGCTCTTATTTGAATTGCTTATAATTATATTAAAGTATTTCAATTACAACACCGGTTCTGCTGAACACTGAAGCACGGGAGATTTTATTCATGTGAAAACATTTTCAATATGTGATCCATGTTTATCCAACACCATTTACAAACGTCTACTGAAATTTTCCATAACCCGAACTAGTGTTTCATCAGTGATGCTCTCCACAGAATCTTAATTTCTTCCTTTAGTTGTTTGACCGTATGTGGATTATTCCTGTACACATTGTCCTTCACGAATCCCCCTAAGAATCTGGTGAGTACGGTGGCCAGGACCATCCAAATGCAAAACGTCGAGAAGAGTGATTTGGGATGACCCTATCATGAAAATGTTCACTAAGAAAATCAAGAACGGCATTTGCTGTATGTGGGCTTGCCCCATCTTGTTGGAAAAATGTTTCTTTTCACATTAATAAAATCTCCCGTGCTTCATTGTTGTTGTGACAGCATAGCCAGTGTTGTAATTAAAATACTTTAATAAATATAAGCAATTTAAATTAGAGCGTCATTTTTTGATGACCCGGGTATATATAAAACTCGGCCTGGACTTACAATTAAATAATAGTGGATTACATATTTATTATTAAAAGATATGTAAAAAACTCTTTAATGCTCTTTCTTTCTTTACGCTTCCTGAAGTTGAATTAAAACTCTTCATTGTTATTGGTTGATATTACTCAAATTTCAGTATTCACGTATTAGAATTTAAAAAATTTTTTTTTAGCATATCATGAAAAATATAATATTGCATGATCCTTTTCGTCCACTTCGTTATTCTTTTTATTTCATTACTCTTTCCTTTATGTTGTGCCTCTTTTTCATGAAATATAGATTAAACTGACATCGATAAAGATTATTGCTTCCTGAATGTATCCTTCAATGCACTGAATATTTTAAGTTATATTCCTATTATTATTAGATGTGTATATACTGTAAACATGTTCACATTTTTAAATGAATCATGAATATCTCGTGTAAGTTCCTCCTGCATCAATCATGTCGTTCAACCGTTTTGACATTGAAGTAACTAATGTCTCTTCTCATTTTTGTGGAGTTTCCAGATCTCCTTCATGCGAGCGAGAAGTGGTGTTGTATTTTTTGAATTACGAGGCTCCTCTTTCTTTATCATCATGCTCCACAGGCTTCCTCTTTGGTTCAAATCTGGTGTCTTTTAAGGTAAGTCAAATCCTATTACTTCGGATGACCTTCAAATAATTTTCATCCTAAATGCAAAAAACTTCACTTTTTTCTACGTGAAGGTCAAAATATGAAAATAAAACCCCACTCTAATAGACAGAGTTTATTTCCACAACAGTTTCGATGCCCACTGGCATCCTCCTCGGGTGGATACAGAAAAACGAATGAACCAAAACAAGAGGGAAAAACAGTCCAGGGACCGACCGTTAAGAAATTCGCACCTAGGTTAGATCCCATTCTCCCGACACCGGAAGGGCATTTTCATTAAAGGGACCCGCTTATAAGTACATTCGCACAAATTTAAAACTATCTTCCTGTTCTAAACATACAGATTCTATTATTTTTTTTTTTTACATAATTATTACATTTATTATTAAATTTATTACATTTATATTGCATTATTATTTATTACAGAAATTATAAATTTATTATTACATTCGTTATTACATTGTTGTTTATTATACAGAACTTATAAACCGAAAAACGAATGAAAAAGATGAGAAGGAAACAATCCAGAGACCATTGAGAAATTCTCACCTAGGTTAGATACCGTTCTCCCGACACCGGAAGGGTATTTTATTACAGGGTCCCGCTTATAAGTACATTCGCACAAATTAAAACTATCTTCTTGTTTTATACATACAGATTCTAATATTTTGACATAATTACTGCATTTATTATTGCATTTACATTTTTTTCTATTTTTTTAACATTTATTATTATTACCTTTACCCTAACTATTAAATTTATAACATTACCTTTATTATTACATCTGTTGCATTTATATTTATTCCCACATTTATTACTTCCATTATAACATTTACTAAAAGCGAGTAAGGAAACAATCCAGAGACCTTTAAGAAATTCACACTTAGGTTAGAACACGTTCCCCCGACTCCGTAAGGGATTTTTTGACCAAGAATCTCATTAAAGGGTCTAACTTATAAGTACCTTCGCACAAATTAAAATTATCTACTTTTTCTATACATACAGATTCTATTATTTTTCTTTTGACATAATTATTACATTTATAAAGTACCTTACTTGATTCCCAATCTATAGCATGATTATTTTGGCTGGCGTGATAAAAAATGGCATTATTAGTATTACAACTTCTGAAGGCATATTTGTGTTCTTTAATACGGGTTTCAATATTTCTTCCAGTTTCTCCCACGTATACTAAATCACAACTTTTACAGGGAATGCTGTAGACACAGGCTTGTTCCTCTTTTGCAACGTTATTCCTAACCAATTAACTTTTCACGGTAGACGAATATTTGAACGCCAAAGCAAACTTAAAATCTTTCGTCTTTTTGCCTTTCAGTTTCTTTAAAGTCTGACTGGTTCATCACGAGGACCACTTTCACAATATATATATATATATATATATATATATACACAGGGCGTCCCAAAAAAATGTATACACACTTTAACAGCTGATAGCTCAATTGATGTTTCTTTCTTTCCAAGTTAAACCCATTAGAATTAATAATGGCAGTCAGACTAAGCTTTGAACAAAGGAAATTCATTCTAAAATGCTACTGGAAGTGTGAAAACGCAGTTGAAGTGCAAAGACAGTTTAGGAGGGAGTTTCAAACAGATCCACCAACGCGACTTACCATCACTCGAATTAGAGATAAGTTTGAAGCCGATGGAACTGTTCAGAATGTCCACAAGAAGCGTTCCGGAAGACCACGGACATCGACAAGCCCCACAAAGCAAGAAAGAGTACTGGAAACGTATCACCAAAGTCCAAGAAAATCTGTGCGGCAAGCGAGTCGTGAGGTAGGAATTTCAGAATCGTCTGTCCAACGCATTTTGAAGCGCTGTCAATGGAAAAGTTACATTCCAAGATTAGTCCATGCTATTAATGAAGATGATCCGGACCGAAGAGTAGAGTATTGCGAGTGGTACTTGGCACGATGTGGATGTGGATTGGACGAATGGGTTTCGTAGAATACCCTCCGCGTTCACCAGACCTCACACCACTAGACTTTTTTTTATGGGGATACTTAAAAGACAAAGTCTACGCTATAAAACCTGCAACAGTCGCTGAATTGAGAGTAGCCATTGAACGAGAATGCACACAAATACCAAACGAAATGTTTCGTGATGTTTGCGATTCCATTGCTTCGCGTTATCAGCAGTGCCTGGACCAGAACGGACGTCAGTTTGAAAACAGGCGTTGACAAAACAATTAAATAATGTCTGTAGATTCTATTACATTTTGAAAATGAAATGTATTTTAATAAACACTGCCTTTATAAGTATTTAAAGTGTGTATACATTTTTTTGGGACGCCCTGTATATATATATATAATATATATATATATATAATATATATATATATATATATATATATATATATATGATACAATTCAGAATGGTCCCCTGAGAACTTTTGTTATACACAGACCATACATGGAACAAGGAACTCTTCTAGGAAAATTAAATCCACTATAGTCCGAATGGTAAATGACAAACACTCTACTTTTTATTTTTCATGATGTTAGCCCGACGGGGGCAACGGGTCACTTGCTTGCAAAGAGGCCCCAAAATATAGCTTCCCTCACCAGCTACCTAAAAAAGCGGTGTTAAATGCCTTGAAAAGGGGACGCTCAATTTCCCAGTTGAAGTTTAAGTTTTGGTTTTTGGTTAAAAATACAATAGTTACCCCTTTTTCTTTGATGTATTCAGTCCGATGTGAATGCAACGAGTTTCGTGCTTATACTGGGGTTTTGAATGTAGTGGAGCTAGGCTGCTTTTAACTATAGATCTTGTCCCAAAGCTGGATCCTAACTGCTTGGCAGATAGCTGGTGATGGAAGTTATATTTTGGTGCCATTACTTACCATTTATTTATTACCATTACTTATTCGGACTATAGTGGATTTAATTTTCCCAGAAGAGTTCCTTCTTCCATGCACGGTCTGTGTGTAACATATATTTTTAGATTCCGAGTTATGCAATATCATGAATATTGGTACTAAATTATGTCGTCCTATTTCATTTCTTGATAACAGCTTTAGGAAGGCTAAGAATAAGTATTATAATACTGTAACTGTAAAGGAGTTTGAGCGTAAAAATATCCTTAGCCTACCTTACCACGTTAATTTTAAATATCTTCCGACTTTACTTAAAGCAATGGTATCAACGTAGTCTTTAAGTATAATAATACTGTTAAATCACTTCTAATAAAGAATAGCCCGGATAATGTGGTTGGCTGTGTGTATTCGATCGGATGTACACAATGTAACTCAGTATATATAGGTCAAACGGGAAAAACGTTAGATATCAGGGTAAAACAGCATAAATATGCGTGTAGAACAGCAAATAATGCTAATGCATTGTTTAACCATATGTACAGATGTAATCATAGTATTAAGTGGGATAGTTCTAAAGCGCTCATTAAAAACAGAGATATAATTGAAAGGAATATTCTAGAATGTGCATTTATCCATTTTAAAAATAATTTCAGTAACAGTGCGGGAATGTATAGAATTGACAATATCCTGTTAAAACACCTTTTGCCCTTAATCAACTCTGTTAATCATATACTAATCTTTCTATTTCTCTGTCCCGTTGTATATTTGTATATATTTTCGTCATCTCGACGTAGGTTCCCCAGCCTTTTGAATAAGAAAGCTATCCTCAAGAAAATTAACTAAACGATTGCCTTCCGCGTCACCCTGCATTGTATCGTAATTCACGTTGGCGCAATTAAAGTCACCCATAACTAAGGCCTGCTCACTACCTCTTATTCTCTAGTTCACGATATAACGCTTCGTCCGTATCAGCTGTTTGATTAGGGGGCCTATAAATAACCGCAACAACAGGTTTGAAATCGTTCAATTTAAGTTCTGCTATAGTCGAATCTATCGGTTCTGGAATTGTGTGCTTTACTTCTATAACGTTCGCAATATTATCTTTAATATACAACATAACACCGCCTCCTCGCCTACCTATTCTCTTTTTAACAAAAAGTCTATAGCCTCTAATTTGATACTCCCCTACAAAGTCACGTGTTTCAGTGCTAAGCCAAGATTCATTTATCGCAATTAAATCATAGTCTTTACAAGCAATTAAAGAAAAAAATTCGTATGTATGTACAAGTACAGTATGTATGCTTCCTGTAGTAACTCAGTTGCATTATCAACACCAATAAAACAGTAATAAATTTTAGGGTTAAACCCGGTTTATATTATATGCCTATTATATGCCTTATATATGCAGTAAAGATCAATAAACTTATTATTATTATTATTATTATTATTATTATTATTATTATTTTTATTAAGTTCAGACTAACGTACCATATAAACAAGGATACGAAAAAGCAAAAAAAAAAGAAATGTGAAATTTCAATAAGCGATTGCAAACAACCTTTTCATTTTAAATTTTTGTATGTTCTTTGGCTTGCCTCTTATATACACTCTTTTTGATCGAACAAAGTGTATGTGTGTGTGTGTATATATATATATATATATATATATGTAGCCTGGCACCATACAAAACCTTACATTTAAGAACTGAGAGTAAAATTAAATATAAACTTTGTAATATAATATAAGTCAAGGGTTTTTATTTACATTAGCAGATAGCGTGTGTGCCACAAATTCAGGAAATTAGTTTCTACCTACGCGGAAATTGATTTGATTTGATATACTGCGTAGTATATAAGTCATATAAATTTTATAATATTATTAACTTATATATTATAATTGTATATGAGATTGGAATGAAATTGAATATATATATTAAATATTAAATGGCACAGAATAAAGTTCATATAACTTATGTTCTCTAGGAAACAAGATAAACTATACATATTTTATTTTAGTAGTATCAATTCTTACAGAATTATTAAGTTCTCTGCAAATTTAAAATAGTTTCTTTATATTCCTGATTTATACTACAGGGTAATCCAGAAAAAAGGTTTTCCCAAAAATAATTTTGGACAATTTATTTCCGGAAATTTTTTTCTTTGGATTACCTTGTATATTCGCGTTGTAAAAGAAAAAGGAATCATGAAGGAAGATAGAACTTACCTGGATTCAAGCTCCCCTGTAATGTGGTCTCAGCGTTAGCGCTCCTACCTATCACGCTATCCGCCAGCGTCCCGAGCTCAGTTGGTAACGCCGTTTCCCTATAAGGGAAGTAAAGGCACAAAGGTCGGGGGTTCGACTCTTTATGGTGTTGGTAATGATAATCTAGGGGTTAGTGAATTGGGCCGCATTAATTGACCTGAGCATTGTGCCAATTTCTGGCCCTCTTGACTGATTATTGTTATACACTGAAAAATGCACTTAAATATTGTAAGTATAATCAGTGAGGAGGGCCAAAAACTAGCACAGTGCTCAGACCAACTTATGCGACCATTGTTCTAAATCTTTTATTGTTATTATTATTATTACCAGTACAATCGGGATTCGAACCTCTAACCTCAGTTTCTCCACTTCGCTTATTGGGAGACGGTGTTACGTATGGGGCTACGGACACGAGATACAATGAATATGAGATGAATCTAAAGCATCATATAAAAGTTAAAGCGTAAATGTAATTCAAGCGTAATTTCAACTAAAATGAAGGTTTAGATAAGAAAATTAATTGGATTTCTAACAGTCTAAATCATTAAATAATAATATATATATATATTAAAGGCAAAAGGTATTTTAACAGGGTATTGTCAATTTTATACATTCCCGCAGTGTTATTCAAATTATTTTTTAATTGGATAAATGCACATTCTAGAATATTCCTTTCAATTATGTGCATTTATCCATTTTAAAAACAATTTCAATGGCAGTGCGAGAATGTATAAAACTGACAATATCCTGTTAAAATACCTTTTCCCTTTAATCAACTCTTGTTAATCATAAGCTAATCTTTTTATTTCTCTGTCCCGTTGTATATTTGTATATATTTCCGTCATCTCGACTTCTCCCTTCATTCCCTGACGAGGTGTACTTCTGAATACACGAAAGACCTTGGAATCATTTTTCTATTTCCATGTGGGTGTGCATCATTCATTCATTTCAGGTGTTTAATTGTGAAATTCATCCCATATATATATATACCGTATATATATATATATATATATATATATATATATATATATAGAGAGAGAGAGAGAGAGAGAGAGAGACAGACAGACAGACAGACAGACAGACAGACAGACAGACAGAGATTCTTACAGCATAAATCCTTAAATAATAAATATTGCTTTGATTTCTTGCCTTTATAAAATTTTTGAATCTATCCTTAATAGGAAGATTCTTAAACACCTCTCTTCTCACAATCTTCTTTCAGATTTCATATCGTCAGTATGGGTTCCGCAAGGGACGCTCGACCAGCGATATTCTTGCATATCTCTCTGACTGTTGGTCATCCTCCTTTCGGGATTTTGGTGAAGCTTTTCCTATTGCGCTAGACATATCGAAAGCTTTTGATAGAGTCTGGCACTAATTTTTAATTTCGAAACTGCCCTTCTCCGGTTTCCATCCTTCTTTCTGTATCTTCATCTCTAATATCCTTTCTAACCGATCCATAGGGGACGCTTTGGGAAGTGAATGCAGAAGTGAAGAGTGGAATCATCGGCATAGGAGTGAATAGGACATGAAGTGCGAATTAAAAAATCATTAATAAATAAAAGGAAAAAGTGGGTGACAGAACAGAACCTTGAGCAACACCACTGTTAATAGCTTCAGGAAAAGAACAGTGGCCATCTACAACCCTCTCAACAGTCACTCCATGATTCGCGTGAGACGGCTATGGAGCACCTGACTCCTGATCTTTCTACTGTCTCTCATTGGGGCAGAGAAAACCTTGTGACTTTCAATTCCTCAAAAACTCAGTTCCTCCATCTGTCTCCTCGTCAAACTCTTCCACACGACTATCCCCTTTCCCTCAACAACACAGAACTCAATCTTTCCTCTTCTCTTAACATTCTTGGCGTTTCCTTTTCTCGTGATCTTTCCTTGAACTATCACATATACTCTCTTTCCAAAACAGCTTCTAAGAGGTTGGGTTTGCTGTACCGCCTCTGCAGGTTCTTCACCTCCACTCAGTTGCTGTCTCTGTACAGGGGTCTAAATGGGTCTTGTCCGACCCTGTATGGAGTATGCTTCTCATGTATGGGGTGGCTCAACCAACACAGCTGTACTTGACCGGGTGGAATCAAAGGCTTTTCGTCCATCAATTCCCTGCCTCTTTCTCACTGTATTCAACCTCTCTCTTCGCCGCAATGTTGCCTCACTCTCTGTTTACTATCGCTATTATAACGGACACTGCTCTTCTGAACTCTCAAACTGCATGCCTCGTCCTTTTAGGAGAGCACGCAGTACCAGACTTTCTACACATTTTCATTCCTTTTCTGTCCAACTCTCTAATGCAACGGTTAATCGGTATTTTCAATTTTTCATCTACTCAACCGGTGAACTCTGGAACAATCTTCCTCAATCCATCTTCCACCCTGTCTCTGACCTTCAATCTTTCAAATGTAGTGTGTCTATTCATCTGGAAAACCCTGGACCTTCATTTTGGCTCTTTTCTTCTATAGGGTGCGCTTTTGCGGACATTCACCCTTGGCCCCTCGTTCTTGCATAAAAATTATATATATGGGGAAAGAGAAGGGAGTGAACTCAGAATGGTGTATCATATACTGTATATGTATTATATATATATATATATATATATATATATATATAATCATCAATGCATTCATAGTTTGAATGAGTTTGAAGAGGTAAACATCCTTTTACACAACACAATTCCGTCCTGTTGCATGATTCTTCTGGAGCAAAATGCACTGGAAGTTTGTGTTTCCTCCCCAAGGCAGCACACATATATTTAAGACAGCACACATACACACACACACACACACACACACACGCACACACACACACATATATATATATATAAAACGTAGATTCTTCATAGAAATATCTGGTTCAAATGGGCAATAATGAACTCTGGAAATGAACTCTAACGATCGTTTCCTCAGTGCAAAAGGTATTAAAACAGTGGAAATCTGAGACAGAGAGAGAGAGAGAGAAAACAAGGAATCTTGCGTTATGCCAATGGAAGACCTTAAAAAAATATTAATGTTATTCTTAATATATTAGAAGGGTCATAAAGACTTGATTCAACTGTAACAAAACAGTTGTAATTAACGTCTGAAGAAAAAATATCTTACGCCAAATTAGTCTTAACGGCCAAACTTCGCTGTTTTTATGAGTTAAAATTATAAAATAGATTTAATGGCAGAAGTGGGCTACCCTCGTTTTATTGTTCGTTTCTAATTGTTGTTCTTTTGTCTAGTTTATGGTGGTAGATTTGTTGATATTGTTGGTAAGATGTTGGTAATGTTAAGGAACTTTTAAAAGAATTGGCGAAAAGGTTGAAAATTATTACAAAACTTTAGGTATACCATAAAAGATTACTTTGCAATTCAGGATACATGGAACGTAATACAACAGCCATATATATATATATATATAATGGAGTAAGAAGATGAACCACAGCAAATAACGGATCAATGGAAGAAAGCCAACCCCAAACGGGTCGGGGGTGGCTTTATTTCATTGACACAATTCGGGGGTGGCTTCCTTTCATTGGTCTGTAAGTTATTGAGGTAGGTAGTTAGTTCTAAGGCTAACTAACGAAAATATCACGGCCTCACCTAACCAATCGTCAAATGCGTACAGTTGACCTAACGACTGGTTTGGTTAGGTCGTGATACTTTCGTTAGTTGGCCTTATAAGGCTGACGGATCAGTGAAAGAAAGCCACCCGAAACGGGTTGGTGGTGGCTTTCTTTCAGTGCACAATTCGGGGGTGGCATTGTTTGCTAGAAACTTTTGGGGGTGGCTTTATTTCATTGATCCCAAATAACAAACTGAATTGATTCTCCTTTAATCAATAACCATATTAGTTTTAGTGGTTTGCATGTTCATAAACCTTTGAAATATTTCTAAATTTTATTTTTAAAATAATTTATATTTCATTGAAATTTATTGTAAAGAATGTATTTTATATTTTAATTATTTATATAGGGCCTAGATACACACACACACACACACACACACACACACACACAACAGCCGTCTTTAAGAAAAAGATATCGCATACATAGACAATCTAAAAAGTGAGTAATGAGTAAATAGATAAACAGTTGCATACAATATTTATTTGTCAAGACATTTCTTTAATTAGTATAGTAAACTCACAAATAATGGTGGAAATAATTATATTTTCACTGCTTTGTACAATACATCCTATTCTTTTCAGAAATAATTCCCCGTTTAAAGTATGGTGTAATCTATACTCGATATACAGAACCATAAGGTCATTTAGAATTATTTTTGTTCCTAGTTTACAATTGGGCGTAACATTTTCATAATTCTTAATCTTCAAACACAGAGAATCAAATGCCTGCTGGAATACATGATCGGTTATTACAATATTATTGAAAGATAATGAACACAACACGTTCTAAGTGGGAGTTCATTCTCTTTTCACCAATCTTTTAAAATGAAAACTGTTCAGAGCTCATAGCGATGCGTGAGGAAGTCTTTTAAATCGTAGCGACAGTTACATCATATATAAAGAAAGAATTCCTGATGATAAACAGTGAAGGTGAGAGATGGTTAACGCTCAAAACCAGCGTCCCAAAATGAGTGGTACTTCTCGAGGTCGTGTCTTCTAAATATCTTGTAAACTCCAATCCGTTTTCATTATTATTTCAAACAATCTATAGAGAATGAATTAGCAACGTGTAGGCACTAGTCCGTTATTACCATTGATTTTACTGAAGCTTTATAAGTTAGTTTTCCAAAACAATCGTGTTTCAACGCAGAGTTCATTTGTATCGCGGAAGCTAGCACTTTATAATTTTTAGCCGGCCACTGCTCAACTAGCCCAAAGATTTCCACCATCTCATCAAGAGTCAAATAAATAACTTTACGTTTTGGGGAGTTTACACATTTATAATTTAATTAATTGCAACACGTCTACGTTTAAACATTCTCGCTGATTTAGAAAATTCAAGGCATATTGAGCGTTAAGGATGCTGCTTAGCGGTAGTTTCAGCTTTCTTTGTTACTGTAAGTGCATGTGTTTCTTGGTGATGCAGCCAGGAGGCTTTTGGAGGCAAGTCACGACGCTCCAAACACAGATGCTGATGTGAGGAGGGCTGCTTGCTTCAGTTCGTGATGCTGACCTTGTGGTGACGACTCGGCAGCGATGAATTAAACATGTTGGATATGCGCCAACATGAAAAGCCTTTCCCCGCGTAAAAGACGGGTATCTTTTAGGTGTTTCATGTCTATTGGGGGTGTCTCATTCTTGTTCTCTCGTTATGGGGGTTATCTCGTCCCCAAATGCGACAGCTACGTTCGTTAACCCATTCGACACTACAGTATAATGCCATACGATGTACGCCATATTTCCGACAGATCATATTTAGTTACATCGCAGCAAAAGGGTTAACCTTGCCACTGACATGGAAAACAGATTCGTCTAAGAAACATCATCGACCAAGAAATGTTGGATCCATTTTTAATAAAACATTTTTAATAAAATCTAGCAGTTGAGAATATATGTCAAGGCATCTGCCATAGTATCCTAGTAAAATTGCTTGAACTAAAGTAATTTTATGAGGGTACAAATTAAGTTTACCTCGCAGAACATTATGGACCGTCGAACTTAATGTCCCCAACTCAGCGGAAGCATGACGTACAGATATTTGGGGAACTTCTCTGAAAACATTCAGGGACAAATTCAACATCTTCCAACATCTTACCGTTCGCGATAAATCATGAATAGAGCCACTTTTCTTAAACTTCTTACAGATTCAAACTGAGTTAATCACAACATGCTTTGTACTTTTTCTTCTACAGTCTCTGTGTATGTTTGGTGTCATTTTAACATTGACGAAATTCCTTCACGGTTGCCATAGACTAAACTAAATTTAGAGTCATTCGCACTTTTAAAGGTTAATGTTTATTCAATATTTCTTAGTTTAATTTAATTACAATAAAGGAAAACTAACATATATATAGTATATATATATATATATGAAAATTATTTCACGAAAGTAACACGTGAAAAAAATATATATATATACACACCATCTGTATCCAATTAGAAGTTTAAATATTTAATACATATATTTTGAAAAGATGAAAATAAAATATTGACGACAACAGGTAAAGCGCCTCAAATGTGAGAAATGAATTTGCTAAAAATTTTATTTTCACCTCGATTTAAAACATTTAAACTCACAGCAAAAAAGTGCAATATAAAGTGACAAGAATCAGATTTCGAATGTATAATAAATAAGCGAGCTATCGATATCGCGAACTGAGAGGATTGTACTGAACGCATTGCCAATGTGTATATATATATATATATATATATATATAATATATATATATGTGTGTGTAGAGAGAGAAAGAGAGAGAGAGAGACAAATAGAGAGACAGAGAGACCAATGGATGCAGTCACTGCACTCTCATACCATTCTTACAGTTATGAACGTGTAAAGCTTTCTCCCTATTTCTAAATAAATGTTTTAAGGCTAAAAAGAGGGATCTAGACACAAAAACAAATGCAATAGGTGCGTAAGACAGAGGAGTTCATTAACCTTAGTTAAACAACATGTTCAGTGTAATCGCCATTTGCTTCTAACACAATATTCAACCTTACGCAAGTGGTTGACATAATTTTTGGAAAAAGCTCATCTAATATATTGTTGATTACTTCATGATTTTGGTCTTCAGGTCTTCAAGTTTCTTAGGTTTGGTAAAAAAGATCGTTTTTTTATGTAACCTTACAAATAAAGGCAGTGGGTGTGAGGTGAGGTGAGTGTGGGAGCCATTCCACTGGCTGATGGAGATAAGTCACCGGGAAAAATGCTTCCTCAAAAAGTTGCGAGTTCCACAAGCAGTGTGTACAGGTGCTCCATCTTGCTAAAGCCACTGTGAATTTGGGTTAATGCGGTTATTTCTTTTACATGACAAACCAATTAGTTATGGCAAATAGAAATCGTCTAGCATCTGACGATATGAATTTTGCGTTACCTTACTGCTTTTCACGTTTCATACTCAAAGAAATAGGGACCGACTACACCATACCACCAAACAGTGACACAGATCTTGAGTTTAGCAACACTACGTGGAAGCTCCATTGCAACACCAGCGTGACTTCCACAGTAACCAAAGTTTTGCTTTATACTTATTATTTGTACATAACACTCGTGAGTGAAGTGGATGTATTGCAAAACCTCAGGATCTTCTAGCTCTGCTGACATTTATGTTGCAAAGTCCGTTCTTTTTTGTTTTAGAACATTAGTCACTGACGCTTGTGAAAGAATTTTGTAGGAAAAAGGTTTAATTCGGTACGAAGTATACGATGTACAGATGTTCGTGAAATACCTACCTCTGCTAACAAACGTCGAATTGACTTCTGCGGACAGCGCGCAATATTTCAAGAACTCATATTTATGTGTTGCACAGTTCTTGTGGATTGTCGCCTACCACTATTACCCTTATGTTGATTGTTTACACTTCATTTTGCTTGAAATTTTCTAACAATTCGCAATATTGTCTTTCTATCGGGTGGATCTTAGCGTGCATATTCTTTGCAAAAGTTCCTCTGCACCTACGTCAAGGAATTTGTCATATGAAATCATTCAACGATCTTGATTTTCTGTTCCAGCTGCAAACGCGACATCACTGTTTCAGAGTTTAACCATATTGTTCCATGTAGATTAGGTCCTTAAGGAGGTTTAGTCAGTACTTAGATTTCCTTAACCCTTAAACCTTATTCGGGTATTGAGAGCGTAACTTTCATAATGATTAGGGATTAAGGAATAAAACTATAGCCGAATAAGACCATAGAAGGCCTTACTAGCAGCGATGTAGGCGAGACCACCATGGCCGAGCCCGAAACCGTGACCGAAGCCGAGACCATATGCAATTTTTGCATGTATTCAATTTTGTGTAATGCCTAATTCCTAAGCTTTGTATTTCATACTCTGGAATAAAGATTCTAAAGAGGTTATCAGCGACAATTGCAAAATTTACTCATACTTTATTCGCAAATTCATAGTTTGTAAGATTTTTCAGCAGATAACTGCCTACTTTAAACAAGATAAGTGTTTGTTGCACTTGAGAAACATCACAGTCATGTAGTCGAGACCACCATGGCTGAGAACGAGACCGAGACTGAGACCTAAGCACTCGAGACCGGTCTCGAGTCCTACATCACTGCTTACTGGGGTATCGTCTTTTCCTAATTTCGTAGAAATTAGGTGAAGTTATTGCTTCAAGTATGAAATGGTGAAAGACCGGTTTTAATATACTGTACAGCATTTATTAACATACAATATTTATTAGTTATTAAGTAAAGAAAGATTAGAAACGTATAGGTATATGTGAAACAAAACACCCCAGTCTGTTATCTTTCCGAAGAAGAAACCCCAATAATAAAACATCCATCCACTTTAAAATAACAGGAAAATAAAATAGGGACATTTTGTTGAGACACCCATATATATATATATATATATATATATATATATATATATATATATATACAGTATGTAAGGAATTCCAAAAAACCTTAGCCCCCCCCCCCCATTTGCAGCTTACATGTTTACTTATATCGAAATAGTTTTTAGTGATTATAAAAATATATAAAATTCTTTATTTATTGCAGGCATTAAAATTACTCTTGCTGATAAAGTGATAATATAATGGCTTCTCAATTAATTGGTGATTCAGAGAGGCAACGTGTGATAGATCGCATACGAGCAATAATATTTCGGGAAGCTCGTGATGCTGGAGCCACCTTTATAACACGTTCATGGGTTGCCAAAAAGTTGCGAAGAAGTGAGGACTTCGTCAAAAGAAATTGGAATAAAACTTTGGATGAATGTGAAATAGATACAACCAAATCTGGGCGCCCAAATTTTCCACTCTCTCAGGAAACAAAGGACATCATTGAAAGCGGTACGCGTAAGCGGAAAAACAGCTGTGCTAAACTTTCTAGAGAGATCGAAGTGTTGAGAGGAAAGATCGTTAATGGTGAGATCATTCGACTGTACCGTCATAGGCAAGGTTTAAAACCTTGGCATGAACTTCCAAAGCCAAGAAAAACTCAACTTAACATCGATGACAGAATGTGGTTTGTCCATTATCTTGAAGATTGGGATGTGGATGATTTCATGCATTTAGCTGTCTCCGATGAATTTTTTGTTTACAAAACACGTCGGCCTAACTACCAAAATGATCGAGTGTGTGCCACAACACCAGATGAAATCGATGACAATGAACATTATCGCGAATTATTAAAAAGTCCAGACTGTGTTGGTGTGTTTGTTTTGGTCACTGCAAAGAAGCTCATGTGGGTGCTGAAGCCAAATGGTCAGAGTTGGGATGGACAGTATTTTCGTGATATTATTCTATCCCAGTATGTCATTCCTTTTCTAAGAAACCCAAACAATGTTATGGATGTCGATCAGGTCACCCTTCTGCACGCAGTGATGGGCATCGATACATGAAAATCGCTAAAGCGATACCGATACATCGATACATGAAGAACGTCTTAGGCGATACCGATACGCCGATACTTTCTAGATGTCTTAAGCGATACCGATACCGATACATGCATCGCCGATACATGTATCGCCGGTACATTTTTATAATTATTCATTTAATATGTAGGTTCTTCTTCTTCCGCAGCTTATTATCCCATCTTTACATGGGGTCGCTGTTTTTGGTTCGTCTTCTCCACTCTCCTCTGTCGTATACCACGTCCTCCTCCAAGTCCTTCTCCTGATGTCCGCCACCACACAGTCCCTCCATCTCGTCTTCGGTCTTCCTCTTCTTCTCCGTCCCGGCAACTCCATCTCCAGCACTCTGCGCCCCACATACTCCTCCTCTCTTCCCCTGACGTGTCCATACCACCTCAGCCTGGCCTCCTGCACCTTCTTAGATGCTTCCGCCACCTTCACTGTTCCTCTTATATGCTCATTTCTGACCCTATCCCTCCTCGTCACTCCACACATCCATCTCAACATCTTCATTTCAGCCACATCGATTTTTCTTTCATTGCTCTTCTTCATTGGCACAGTCTCCATTCCATACAACATTGCAGGCCTCACCACTGTTTTGAATACCTTTCCCTTCAGTTTCACTGGGACCCTCTTATCACAGAGCACCCCTGATACGTCTCTCCAGTTCTTCCACCCCGACTGTATTCTACAGTTTATCTCTCTCTCTGCTCCCCACTCTGCATCCACTGTTGACCCCAAGTATTTAAAATACTCCACCGTCTTAACACGCTCTCCACTCAATGTCACTTCCCCTCCTCGGTCCTGCTGCACATCACATCTCATATATTCGGTCTTCTTTCGGCTAATTCTCATCCCCCTACTTTCCAACGCCTCTCTCCAATTTTCCAACTGCTGCTCCACCTCCTCTTTCGTCTCCCCACTTAACACAACATCGTCTGCATACATCATGCACCACGGCGCCTCCCCTCTAATCCTGTCCGTCAACACATCGAATACCACATTGAAAAGGAAGGGGCTCAAAGCTGATCCTTGGTGCAGACCAACTTCCACCCCAAAGCTCTCTGACACACCCACGCTACTCCTCACCTTAGTTGTTACTCCCCTGTACATCCCCTTGATCAGTTTAACATACTTCTCCGGTACCATCTTTTCCCTTAAGCATCTCCAAACTTCCTGCCGTGGTATCCTATCATATGCCTTCTCCAAGTCAATAAAAACCATGTGCAACGCCTTCTGCCCCTCTCTGTACCTCTCTGCCAACTGTTTCAATGCAAAAACTGCATCTGTCGTTCTCCTTCCCGGCATAAATCCAAACTGTTCCACTGACACTTCCGCTTCGTCTCTCAACCTACTCTCCACTATTCGCTCCCATATCTTCATTGTATGTGATATTAGCTTGATCCCTCTATAATTCGTGCAATCTTGTACATCTCCCTTCTCTTTGAATATAGGCACTATGATGCTGGTCCGCCACTCATCCGGAATCACCTCCTGGTCAAACAACTTCTGCATTAGATCCCACACCAGATCCACCCACTCATCTCCCAGTGCCTTCCATGCCTCGGCTGGTATCTCGTCTGGGCCAGTCGCTTTGTTTTTTCATCCTATTCAGAGCACGACTCACTTCCATCCTCCCCACTTGTTCTGTCATAGCTACATTTGGTAATCCATCCTCATAGAAAGATCTTGGGTTTTCTTTATTTAATAATTCCTCAAAATATTCCTTCCATCTATCCTTTATCTCTTCATCTCTTTGCAGCACCGCCCCCTCCCTTCCCTTAATTTGTTTTACCTGTGTAAAGTCTTTTGTCGCTCTAGTTCTGCACTTAGCCAACCTGTATATCTTCTTTTGTCCTTCACGATCCTTTAAATCCTCATACATCTGCCGATATGCCTCCGCCTTTGCTCTCGCCACTGCTCTCTTTGCCTGTTTCTTTGCTTCTTTATATACCACCTTACACTCTTCACTCCTCGATTCTTCCCATAACTTCTTAGTTTCTCTCTTACTTCGTAGTGTTCTTTGGATCTCATCACTCCACCACCATCCTTCCTTATCTTCCCACACTTTACCTGATGTTTCCCCCAATATGTCTCTACCTGCCGTTCTCATGACATTCGCATTATGTACCCACCAATCCTGTACATTCTGTTCATCAACATGGATTTCACTCAACACTCTCTCTCTAAATTCCCGTTTCTTCCCCTCCTCTCTCAGTTTGTACCACCTAATTCTCCTCACTGTTGTTCCTCGGGTCTTTCTTCCTCTTTTCAACATCACATCCATGACTACCAACCGGTGTTGTGGCGTCACATGGTCTCCTGGAATAACTTTGCAGTCCCTCACCTCGGCCAATTGCGCCCTCCTATACAGTATGAAATCAATTTGCGATGTTCTGCCTCCACTCTTGTACGTAATAACATGCTCCTCCCTCTTTCTGAAAAACGTATTTACAATCGCTAGATCAAACGATACAGCCATATCCAACACTCTCTCACCGTCCACGTTTGCCTCTCCATAGCCATGACCACCGTGCACTCTGACCACTCCATCGTTATGATCACCAACGTGTCCATTCATATCCCCGCCCAACACCACTCGTTCGTCCTCGGCAATACTCTCCATTTCTTCCTCCAATAACCTCCAGAATGCTTCCTTAACGTCGTCCGGACATCCACTTTGGGGTGCGTATGCACGCACTGATTATATTGAGTACATGTTCCCCATAATTCATTCTCAAAGTCACCAGTCTATCTCCTCTTCGCTTTACTTCCACTATGCTATCCTTCAATTCCTTCGCCAATACAATACCCACACCATTCCTTCCCTCAACCGACGCCCCACTGTAGAACAATTTATATCCCTCACTGAGTTCTCTTGCTTTGTTCCCCTTCCAGCGTGTTTCTTGTACACACAACACCCCAACTCTCCTCTTCTTCATCAACTCCACAATCTCTCTTCCTCTGCCAGTCATGCTTCCAACATTCAGCGTCGCAATTCTCAGGTCCACCCGAGCTCGCTTCGTTAGCCGCACCCGCTCTTGGTGCGGTAGCCCTCGCCTCACCACAGAGGTCGGGCGAGGTCTCTGTACGTCGCCTACGGGGTACGCCCTAGCCGTCATCGCATTTTCGTGTTGAAGACTCACCATTGTGGTTTTGGCTGGGTTTTTATGGCCGGATGCCTTTCCTGACGCCAACCCTCCCCATTTATCCGGACTTGGTAGGTATTAGATATTATTGTTTATACTAGTAATTTGTACGCACTGTAAGTAAAATCAACGACATTTTAATGGGTTTTATAGATGTAAATAAAAACAATTGCTTTATTTAATGAAAGTATGTTTTAATTTTGTAGGATACATGAATGACTGAAAATATTACACTAACAATTAAAAGTAATTACTATTGCCCTTCAAAAATACCAGCTGGCTAAACATCTGGTCAGACAGTCTATTCCTTTTTGGAGCGTAAATGTGACCAGCCAAACTAAACAACTGTTCTACAGGAGCAGAGGATGGTTGCGCCGTACTGTGTGACGTGACCAGTAGAGTAGTACTGTCATTAAATAAATATTTAATAATATTATTATTTATGTATATTCATAAATATAACTCAGTAGTGTCATATTATAACATCTATTTAAATATTTAAAAATTCTTATTAATGTATCGATGTATCGAAGTATCGATTTTTTTCAATACATTTAAGAAAATTGACCTTAGCGATACCGATAAATCGATACATTTGTCAAGTAGCTAAAGCGATACCGATACCGATACAAAAGTATCGATCGATACGTATCGACGATACATGTATCTATATACTGCCCATCACTGTCTGCACGATAAGGGCCCCTACTTTAAGACATTAGCCACTCAACAGTTGTTGCTGAACCATGAGATCGATTTCTTTGGAAATGAAGAATGGCCAGGAAATTCTCCTGACCTGAACGTCTGTAAACACATTGGATCAGTTATAAAGGACAAGGTTGAATGTCTCTTGTTTCAAGAACCTGCAGAAAATCGATTTTCGAAAGATACAATGACGCAACACATTGAAACTGTTTTGGCAAATTTGCGTAACGATCAAGATCTATTCACGTCACTTTTGGCAAGCTACCCAAAGCGAATTCAGGCTGTCTTGGAAGCCAATGGCAGGAACACCAAGTTTTTAATTGTTTCTCATTAAATGCAGGATTAAATTCTCTTTTGTAAGGTATGTTAGTTTTACTGTACCTCTAATGGTTTAGGCCATGGGCGGGGGGGGGAGCTAAGGTTTATTGGAGCCCCGTATATATATATATATATATATATATATATATATATATATTTTTTTTTTTTAACTGCAAACAACACAGTATAATTAATGTAAAGAACGACGCTTGTGTAGAAGAACGTCCGCACAAGATGGGGAGAGAGAACGAGCAAATGAAAAATGAGGTACCTCCCAGGTAATTGGATGATCCCGGGTTCAATTCCTGGGAGGTGCTTCATTTTTCATTTGCTCGTTCTCTCTCCCCATCTTGTTCGGACGTTCTTCTACACAAGCGTCGTTCTTTACATTAATTATACTGTGTTGTTTGCAATTAAAATGTATATATGCACGGCATGAGAAGGTGCCCCCCTCAGGGCATTTGATTCCGCTCTTATGTAAGAGAATTACGAGTTGTGACTGATCGGGGACCTTGGTGCAGTGGTTAGCATATCCGACTGGCAATTGGATGATCCTGGGTTCGATTCCTGGGAGGCGCCTCATTTTTCATTTGCTCGTTCTCTTTCCCCATCTTATGCGGACGTTCTTCTACACAAACGTCATTCTTTACATATATAATATATATATAATGCTGAGAGGCAATCTGTATATTGACAGATCTTTTCACTTTCTTTCCGAAGATCAAAAGGCGCCTAAACTAGCCGTTAAAACTTTGGTGGCAGTCCATTTTTTAAAGCTTATTATAGCTTATTATTTCCACATAAATATTTATGGAGTATTTGGAAAGCTTATCAAACTTTCGTAACTGCTTAATTACAGTTTTTAGGTTCGTAAAAACCTGCCTATACACACACACACACACACACACACATTCTCGCTCTCCCCTTCTATCTATTCATAATATATTATATATATATATAAATATATATATATATATATATATATGAAAATTATTTCACAAAAGTAACACGTGAAAAATATTTATGATGAATAAAACCACGAAGGAAAGGAAACACAGAATGGTGCTCAAGCGCTTTCGTCTAATGACATCCTCAGGAACACTGAAGTACATAGAGAGTTACAGCCTATATATAGGTTACAAAAAAAAATAAAATATATATATATATATATATATATATATATACATACATACATATACAATAAACGGAGAAATGAAATTAAAAAAAAAATTATTAAAAATTAAAAGATTGTGAGAGGGGCATACAACTTTGTAAGGAAACACTATCGATTTTTAGCACAAGATCAAACTACCGATTTTTAGCACAAGATTAAATTAATTATTTCCAACCAATGTTGGAAGGCCATTTTTTCTTCAATGTTTCTCCGCGCCCTTAGGATCGCCAGTCCGGAATACATCGATGCCGAATTAGAAAAAATCAACGGTATTGGAAGTGGTCTGTGTTATCCATCTGCGTTTATGGAATCTTGTCTCAACAAGGCAAAACGAACTTTCTATCGGGGCAATAATAACACTCGTACTTTGTCAAAAAATATTTTAGTACTTCCATTTTTCCCGGGCTTTTTAGGCATTGCTAATGTACTTAAACTTTTGGATATTAATGTAGTATTTTCATATAACAATATTGTGAAAAATATCGTAGTAAAAAATAGCCCTACCAATAATTCAGGCATTATCTATAAAATTGGTTGTAAACAATGTGATTCGTTTTACATAGGTCAGACGGGAAAGGATTTGCACACACGTATAAAACAGCATCAATATTCCGTTTGAACAGGACAGTCGTCCAGTGCCCTTTTTGTCCATTTGTCAGAGTTATCCCACTGTATTGATTGGAATAATGCTTCAGTTTTATTTCACTCTAGCAACATTGTTAATAGAAATATTCTTGAGTCTGCCATTATCCAACTTACAAATAACTTCAACATAAGCAAAGGTCTTTTTCAACTCGATCCTGTTGTTTTGAATTCCTTCAGAAAAGATTTAGATAAGAAGGGTAGAAAGCTAAATCTTTGGTAAACTTGTATGCCACTCTAATAACTTTTATTTTTCAATTTATTTTTATATACAAGATGGGTAGAGTGATAAAACCCGGGCAGATTTCCAGTATAAATTTGTATTTTTTTTATAACATTGGTTGGAAACAATTAATTTAATCTTGTGCTAAAAATTGGTTGTTTGATCTTGTGCTAAAAATCGATAGTGTTTCCTTACAAAGTTGTATGCCCCTCCCACAATCTTTTAATTTTGAATAATTTTTTTTTAATTTCATTTCTTCATTTATTGTATATGTATGTATGTGTATATATATATTTTTTTTTTGTAACCTATATATAGGCTGTAACTCTATGTACTTCAGTGTTCCTGAGGATGTCATTAGACGAAAGCGCTTGAGCACCATTTTGTGTTTCCTTTCCTTCGTGGTTTTATTCATCATATATATATATATATATTATATATATATATAGATCGTAAAGAACGACGCTTGTATAGGAGAACATTCCGCGCAAGATGAGGAGGGAGAATGAACAAATCTGACCGGCAATCGGAAGATCCCGGGTTCGATTCCCAGGTGGTTACCTCATTTTTTCATTTGTTCGTTCTCCCTCCTCATCTTGCGCGGAATGTTCTCCTATACAAGCGTCGTTCTTTACGTTAATTATACTGCGTGTTCTTTGCAGTTGAAATGTGTATATAATTATATATATATATATATATATATATATATATGGGATGAATTTCACAATTGGCACGTGAAACGAATGAATGATGTAAACCCACAAGGAAAAAGAAAAATGATTCCAAGGCCTTTCGTGTATTCAGAAGTACACCTCGTCAGGGAATGAAGGGAACAGGCGAGATGCCCTAAATATGTATACAGGCGGTCGGAAACAAAAAGATTAGCACATAATTAACAAGAGTTAATGAGAGGCAGAAGGAATTTAAACAGGATATTGTCAATTTTATACATTCCCGCACTGCTATTGAAATTATTTTTAAAATGGATAAATGCACATTCTAGAATATTTCTTTCAATATTTCTTTAAAGCTATCCCACTTGATGCTATGATTACATCTATACATATGGTTAAACAATGCATTAGAATTATTATTTGCTGTTCTACACGCATATTAATGCTGCTTTACCCTAATAGCTAACGTTTTACCCGTTTTACTCGTCAGGGACGAGGTGTAGCTCTGAATACACGAAAGGCCTTGGAATCGTTTTTCTTTTTCCTTGTGGGTTTGCAGCATATATATATATATATATATATATATAGCCTTACAAGTTTTACACAGCCGCCATTCATAGCTCAGGGGTAACACCTTTTCCCTAAAGGCGAAGTGAAGACATTGATGTCAGGGGTTCGAACCCCGATAGTGCTGGTAATAATAATGTATGGGTTAGAGCATTTGGCAGAATTAAATGGCCTGCGCTTTGTGCTAGTCTCTGGCCTTGTTGACTGATTATAATAACATCTGTTACACGCATATTTATAAACAACATTAGGGAAAATGCTGTGAAGAAGAGTATCTTTAAATAAAAAAAATGAAACTTTAAGTGGGTTTACAAGGGCAAATCCCAAATGAGTTTTTTGAAACTTTATTTATTCATCTCGAATTTGTTAAGAAATGTTGTTAGTTTTGCAGAATTGGGAATTTATTAATAATATCAAATATAGTAAAACTGTTGACAAAAGTGAAAAATGTAACTTGGGTATGATATGAATTCCAAGTATGCTTCAGGTAAATCCCAGAAAAAAATACGAAACCATCCAAACACGTCTCAATTTGTTTATACTGAAACATGTGACGTTTTTTTGTTTAACCATTGAGGTGTGGGAATATCAGTCACCTCCATTTCAGCAAATCATGTATTCGTAAATCATCTTCGTTCGAAATTGTAGTTCAAATAAATATCAAAATCATTTAATATTGTCAAATAGGCAACACAAGTTAATTAAATAATATAAAACAGTTAGGAATTTGTAAAACTCATAATATAAGTTATTACAAAATTGTTTCTAAGTTCCAGAATGAAACGAAAAAAAGAAGTACGATTGTATTTTCCCAATGCGAGGTGAAAATCCAAATTCTAGAAGGGAAAAAAAGAGAGCGCAGCGCAGATCGAGAATCAGTTTGAGACAGTGAGTGAGGAAGAAGAGTTTTTCATAGAGAGAGAGTCGGTAACAGCCAAGCAAAGTGAGAAGAATAGAGCAAAATAACTAAACAATTCTCGGCAATTCACGGGAAGTTCCAAGAGAGTTAATGATAAAGTTCGATCTGAGTCAGTTAAGATACTTATTATATTTGTATATATTTTTTCTTTCCCATTTAATACCTAAGACTTAAGTATTAAATGATATTTTTGTAACAAAGTGTTTCATATCCGATTGTCACTTAAATCAGTTAAATGTGGCTGAAGTAAAGCCGTAAGTGAAGTGGTAAAACTTTAACAAACGAATGTGTTGGGACTAGCGACTACGTCATTAAGGATCTAACCTATAGTGTATTTGTATCGTCGCAGTGGGTGTGTTAAATTCTGGTAATCTAAGTAATATAAATCAAAGTGGTGTGTAAAAAAAAGTAGATTCAAAGCCGAAACAACATTGTGTAAACCCAAAGCCTACTCTAGTAAGTTTAAATAATACAACTTTTCCACGTATGTTGATAGGCCTAACACAGCTAGGCTGAAGAATAAGCTGGATGTCGCTACCAATTCTGTGATCATAATAACCCGATTAAAGTCCTCATTATTATTTCACGGATTTACGAATATAATTTCGACAGAGCTGTTCATAAAGGGGTAGTTTAATTCATCTGACATTTGTTTGTGCAGTGATTAGTGGAGTGTTAAAGTCAGAGATACTGTTAAGAAATTTCCTTAACTGACTAAAGTAGCGTTCGACCATGGTCTGCTTGCACGGTCTAAAATATAACTGTTGCCAGTGAGTTGATCTGCAGTTCCAAAATATATACCAAGCACCAGCATGAGCGCCTGAGAAATTTCCAGGCTTATAGGCCACTATGATTTCTGCGGCAGATATAAAAATTTTATTATAATGAAACCGTAATATTTATTTCACTTAAGTTTTTAGTAACCTAACTGTGTACTGCTCACATTTTATATATATACTGTATATATATATATATACACACACAGTGTATATATATATATATATATATATATATATATATATATATATATATATATATATATATATATACACACACACAGTGACTTGATTCTTTGGATCTAATATATTTGCATGTCCGTTATAAATAGATATAGAGTGTAACATATTTGTGGATAGTAGTCTATTATGACTTGATCCTCTGGATCCAGAGATTCTATCTTTAGTTTTAAATCGATAATTAATTAGTTTTAAATTGATAATTATTTAGTTTCGTAAAAATTGGTCGTTGCCAATTTACCGGCAGTTTTTACATAACAAATTTATGTTCTTGTGGTTCGGAACCCAGGTTAAATTGTAGGTCCCCTCCGCCACCACGGAGGACATACACAATACACGATTACGAACACAGTTAGGTAGACCAGTCATGAGTGGATCCTAGGGTCTTTGTTGGTCTGAAACATTATAACATATATACAGTGTAATGGTTAGCGTCGCTGACTACGAATCCATCGGCCCCGGGTTCGAGACCCGACGGCAGCCGGCGCGCAGCAAAACCCAGCTGTTCATCCTTCCACACAATAAAGAAAGTGGTTGGTAGATAAATGGGTACCCTAGGTGGCCTAGTGGTTAAGACGCTGGGCTGCTGATGGGGCGTGGTTCGGATTCCACGTTAAACTGTAGGTCTAAGGTGGAGTGAAAAGCTTGACCTTCGTCAGAATGAACAATTCGGCCGGAAGCTAACAGAAGGTTATATACAGGGTGTACATTAAGTCAGGATCTATTTTTGTGAAGCACTTGGAAATTATATGGAATTCAATCATAAAATGATAAAGTGGTAACATTTATTAAATAATGAAGAGCAGGATTCGACGTGACGCCCATCAGTATCCCTGCATAGCTCAAATCGTTCCGCAGCATTTCTAAACACATTCTGGAGCATTTGCGGGGTTATGTTATCTGCAGCAGTTCGTATACGTGTACGTAAGTTTTCAAGACTCGTAATCTTCGTCTGATAGACGTGCGATTTGATAAAGCCCCATGCAAAGAAATCTAAAAGAGTTAAATCTGGTGATCTCGCTGGCCAAGGTCTGTTGCTTCCGCTCCGATCCAGCGATTTGGAAAACGTCCATTTAGATAATCCTGAACAATTTTGGCATAGTGACAAGGAGCACCATCATGTTGATAGACGACGGTACTAACAATCCTATCCCCGTCGTCTATCAACATGATGGTGCTCCTTGTCACTATGCCAAAATTGTTCAGGATTATCTAAATGGACGTTTTCCAAATCACTGGATCGGACGCGGAAGCAACAGACCTTGGCCAGCGAGATCACCAGATTTAACCCTTTTAGATTTCTTTGCATGGGGCTTTATCAAATCGCACGTCTATCAGACGAAGATTACGAGTCTTGAAAACTTACGTACACGTATACGAACTGCTGCAGATAACATAACCCCGCAAATGCTCCAGAATGTGTTTAGAAATGCTGCGGAACGATTTGAGCTGTGCAGGGATACTGATGGGCGTCACGTCGAATCCTACTCTTAATTATTTAATAAATGTTACCACTTTATCATTTTATGATTGAATTCCATATAATTTCCAAGTGCTTCACAAAAATAGATCCTGACTTTATGTACACCCTGTATATATATAAGGGTGTCCTAGGAGGAAATGTCAAGAATGCACCATTTGACTCTTTGGGTATTTCTAAGTAGAAAGTATTATATCGACATGCGCCTGATTCCCAACCATTACCGAGAAACAGGCCTCTACATTTGGGTAACTAAAACATAATAAAAAGCCGATCTTAGATAATATTCAATGACATTTAATGATACATTGGCAACTGTGCAGATCCTCACATTATTTATTTACATTATTTATTTAGGTACGTCTTAACACCTGCTCACTGAGTCACTTTTCTTTTCAGGGTGTGCTGTGTACTCTGCAAACGTGGAGGTGCAGTGCTCAAGCAACATTTCAAGCCATGCCGGCTGGATGCGTTCATAAACCTCAGAAATGAACTTCCGCGTTTTCCTTGGCAAGACTCGATGGATCGGAGACTCGCCGCGTGCACTGAAGAAGGAGGGGGTCACTTTGAAACCATTCTGCAATAAGTGCAATAGTGCATTGTATGTTTGTACTTTTTGTAAACCACAAGTGTCATTAAATAGTATCTAAGATCGCCTTTTTATTATGTTTTAATTACCCAAATGTAGAGGCCTGTATCTCGGTAACGGTTGGGAATCAGACCCATATCGATATAATACTTTCTACTTAGAAATACCCAAAGAGTGAAATGGTGCATTCTTGACATTTCCTCCTGGGACACCCTGGTATACCGGGTGGGCCAAAAAAAACTATTACCCTGATTTTGAACAATATAATTTTCCCTTTATCTAATGTTATTTGTACAATCAATATATGTGTCGTATATAGAATTTCGCGGTCTATCTCGTGGTGAAGTTGGAATTTTGCTAACTGTAACCATTATTTTGTAATTCGCTGTTATGCAGACACGGGTAGAAAAACTTTCTGTTTCTATACAGTTACCTAATTGAGTCCAAGATTATGTGGAATGTGCCCTCATCCATTACCAATGCACGCTTGCAACCTTGACTTCTCCCTTATCGACGGCAGAACAGCATCAAGGATTTTTTATTTGTAATAAGCAGCAGTGATTTTGGCATTTTGATCAACAAAAACAATCTCTGACTTCCCTAACTTTGAAATAAAGATGGAAACCATGACTTTTTGAGAAAAATGCGGACGTTCTCTGCAAAGTCGATCAAGACTGATAGATTTTTGTCCTGTCTTCCATAAACTCGGTCATTTTGTGTGTTTATTGTTGAAGCAACCGTAAAGGTCTTCTCATCGCTGAACCATATTTTCGACACTTCTCTGTCTGGGAATCGATCTAACAGAGCACGATATTTTTCAACTTTTGCTTGCTTATTTGATGCAGAGAGCTTATGAACTTTGATTCTTTTAAAACATTTAAGACCCAGATCATCTTTTACTATACGACGAACACTAAAGCGAGAAATACCAGAAGTTTTTGAAATTTCTCTAACGGACTTGTGGGTGTTGGGCCGTTCTTCTTGACTGCATATGATGGATGAAACCGTGTCAATATTTTCTTCAGTACGTGATGTTTCTGGCCTTCCACTGCCTTCTTTTCGTTTGGTCGACCCTGTGATATCGATTTTCTTTATGATATATTGAAGTCCAGGTATCGTCCATCGTTTATTTGGAAACTCTTTTTTCATTCGCTTTGTACCCCAGTGTTTCTCCTAACGCCAGTTCAATATCAATGCTTCATCTTCCAAAGAGTATTTCATCATGTTATAATTTGTTCACCAACTATAGCAGAATGATGGTCTGAAATGAAAAAGGAAATAAATTAATTATTTTATGTAAAAATTAAGAAAATGAATTATTTATGGAGAAACTGACTGTCATCTGAAAGTATCAGTTGCTGATTTTGACCGCCTTTCAATTGAGCACCATATTCTGATACCTCCCTCCAGTTGTAAGCCTGTACCTCTACTCCTGGGGCGTTGAAGCTAGATTCAAAACCAACGTTTGAAAGAGTAAAAGTATGGTTACAACATACGGCCTCAGCAGTAAGATCAATACACAGGATGAGCCACAATATTTTGTCAAAAGTTGGGTAATAGTTTTTTGGCCCACCCTGTATATATATATTATATATATATATATATATATATATATATATATGCACAGTACAATACATTACTGATAGTTTGAAATAAATATGTCAGTTTAGTGTGACAGATTGATGCAGGAATCACATAAATACAGAATAATAAACTATAGGAAAATATAAACATTATTCATTGGTTTATGAAATGGAGAAGATAAAGAGAGGCTATAATCCACTGCTGCTTTGAAATGCAAATGAAGGTTTTAAATAATGCCCATTCATAATTTTTATTTCAGAATTTATAAAAAAAAATTCTAATTTATTATAAAACTCTGATCAAAATTTTAAAATTTAAAGCATCGTATAAATAAATAAGTAAATAAATAAATAAAAAATAAATAAATATATATATATATATATATATATATATATATATATATAATATATATATATATGATACACACAGATAGCTGGTGAGGGAAGCTATATTTATGGGACCTCTTTGCGAGTGACCCGTTGCCCGCGTCGGGCTAGCACCATGAAAAAAAAACTATGGTATTTGTCATTTACCATTACTTATTCGGACTATAATGGATTTAATTATCCCAGAAGAGTTCCTTGTTCCATGCACTGTCTGTGTGTATCATAAAAAACTCAGGGGACCATTCTGAGTTCATTCCCATATATACAGTATATATATATATATTATATATATATATATTATCTATATATATATTAGTGATGGATCGAGTGGTCGGTTTTTCACAACCGCGGTTGCGGTTGTGTTTGCGGTTGTCGAATTTTTTCCAACCGCGGTTGCGGTTGCGGTTATCATATACTAGGAAAAATGCGTAATTATTAACTGGATTTAGCCACTATAATGCGATTTAGCCACACTTGGTACATAATATATACTAAATAGTATTTATTTAGTAAATACCTTATGTTGAACACAAGTTTTGCAATACACCGCTACCACTATTTGTGTGTTGCAAAACTTGTGTTCAACATAAGGTATTTACTAAATAAATACTATTTAACTGAAGTATATTCTAAACTTATATAGCTATTATGAAAGAATAGGTCAATTAATTAAAACCATATTTTGCACTAAGTGTGTTACCAGGATGAGGGACGAGGACCCATCGCACTGTTCATCCCACCTACCACTTTCCCCAGCCTCCACCCATTGGAAAGTTATGGATTATTATTCATTTGAAAAACTGATGTCAAACTTAATGACAGGCAGTGTGAATTTCAAGAATAATATTTTTGCTGCATTTTCACCTTTCAAGCGGCAACGCCTCTCATCGTACAACGTTCCCGCTCCACGCATAAGGAGACCCATCATTTTCTTTTTAAAAAAAGAAATATTTCTAATTAACCTAAAATTAAAATTAACTAAGCTTTTACAACCGCAACCGCACTTATGGAACGGCGGTTGCGGTTACGGTTGCGGTTGTGAATTTTTGTGCGGTTGTAGTGCGGTTGCGGTTGCGGTTATTCGATCCATCACTAATATATATATATATATATATATATATATATATATATATATATATATATATATATATATATATATTCAACATTTCAAATGTTTTTGCGATGATTCCTCTTTTCACGAAGGTCAAGCTTGTCGCCCCTTCTCTCGAGTTGGCCTGGTGAAGTAGAGAGTTAGATTCTTGTACTCTCCACCTCACATAGCCAGATGCGCCCGGCTCATCGGGGATTGTTCTGAGCCAGGCGTCTAGTCTTCTTTTGAAGATGTCCACCGCAACACCACTCGTGTTCCTTAGTTCTTTGGGCAGCTGGTTAGACAGTCTTGGTCCTCCTCCCACAACAAAACTATTTTCATTCAGGGTTGAGGATGTTCCCTGTCAAGCCTTTAATTTGGGAATACGACACAGTCTTCCTTTTCTATTTTCCACTGTTGTTTGAGGGATTATAGGGTTCAGAGTAGGATTAGGGGCTAGTTTCTCCATTATTTTCCAAGTGTAAATAATGGTGTATCTCTCTCTTCTTCTTTCCATTGAATATAGGTTTAATTCACGTGACCTTTCCCAGTAATTAAGTTCTTTGCGACCATTGATCTTGGCTGTAAAGCTTCTCTGAATCCCTTCAAGCTGACTAATGTCTTCTTTTTTATATGGGGATGTTGGGACCGAGCAGTATTCCAACTTGGGTATGATCAGTGTTTTCAATAGAGGAATCATTACATTCCTATACCTTTGTTTAAAGGTCCTCCGTATCTGCCCAGTTATTCTCTTTGCTCTGTTTACTCCTATCTTATTTTGTGTTTCAAATTTAGTATCCTTAGTCATTACAACTCCTAAATCTTTTGCTTTAGAATTTCTCTGAATTTCTTGTCCATTTGGGGGATAGTATGCCGTGGATTTTAGGTCCTCCCTTTTTCCGTACCGTAACAGTTGAAATTTCTCAGTGTTAAATTTCATATTGTTGTCTTATGTACTATATATATATATATATATATATATATATATATATATATATATATATATATATATATATATATATATATATTTTATTTATTTATTTATTTTATAAGTCACGAAAAGAACAAACTTGCCTGGACGTGATGTAAAAGTGAATTGCATTTTCGTAGATTTTTATAAACCTTTATGAGATTTAAGATTTGAGGAAAATTGAAGACAGTAGGAAATAAAACATAAAAATAATAAAATACAATATACAGTGTGTATATATATATATATATGGTTTTTGGTCAATTGGATCTACAAGAAAATATTGTTTTCTCTATTGAAAGTGTTCTTATACGATAGTTTCTGTTTGACTGCGATCGGTGGTCCTGCATGAGAATGAATCGCGTTTCGATCGAAATGTTTTCCCGTTCTTTCATAGAAGTTATAAGTATTATTATTGTAAACAAGCAAACACAGTTTCTCAGAACGTGAAGCGGTCCATCCAAATACGCCTTCAACGGAGCACATCTGCAGATGTCTCATGGATTAAATCCATTATCAGGTAAATGGCCTGACCACTTTAATATGCAGCATTTAACCATACGGAGAGGTTTACTCTTAATTGAATAAAGTCATCTAAGGTTAACCAAGATGAAAACAGTGAAGTGGACTCTTTGCAGCAAAGTCTTAAAGTTAGGAGTACATTTTTTATAAATTTTAGCCTTATTTTCCATCAATCCATAGATTACGAAAAATAGATAACCTTAATATTTTCAGTTTCATTCATATGGTAAAGATGTTTAAAAATTTGTTTCTTTTTACTTTAAAAATTTCACTTATCTTTAAATTTTCTTCCTTTCTTTCATCTTCCCTTCTTTTGCTTTGCTTTAAAATTTTCACTTGTCTTTAAACTTTTCTTACATCTTTTAACCTTCCTTAAACAGACAGCTTCGTAGGGACCAGTCGTCTGTTGCTGTTTGGTGTTCTTTGTATTCCTTTGTAAAATTTGCGACTTTTTTTTTGGTTTCACATAAACTTCTTTTGTTGTGTGAACATCACATCTGATAATAAGGTGGTTTATTATAACATACTGAACTGTATAACTACAGATATTTAGCTGGTGATTTTATCCTCGCATAAAAACTGCAAATGTCCCTCATGTTCTAGAGTCTAGTTATAGCAAAGAATGTAATTTCAAATGCATGATTTTTCCTCCTTACTAACACCCAGAGTTATGTGAATGAAGAAACCCAAAACGTAAGGCAGGATCCTCACCACGGGTCGCCACATCTTCTGAATGCAGAATGTGGTCACCCATTCAGTTACTACATAGAACCAAAGAACTTGTAAGTTTGGTAAAGTTAAGAAACTTCACCGATCGTACGGGAAGCGGTGTTACCATATGACCATGAAGTAGCTCGTGAGAAGACTATAAACAAAATATGGAAATCCGTTGGAGACGATAGGGAAGTTTCACAAAAATAATGTCTTCTCTACATCCTACTCCGTTTCCTGTTTAGATTTACAGCCATATATCTTTTTTCTTTGATCTGTTTGGCACATGAGAACACTAATATTTACACCATTCATCTTGTTTTTCAATTTTAATCGTGTCTTAAAGACTCGAATGAATTGGTAAAGAAAAGTTACCCTTTACTCTCTATCAGACGCCAAATACATCGATTTCATTAACACGCATAAGACCTTATTTTAAGCTCCATCGACCTTCATTACACCATGTGTTTCAAATCAGCAGCGATCATTCATTAACTTAAAAAAAGAGAATTGAAAAATCAAGAAAGTCCTCAAGATCCGTAAGACCAACTAAATTAGAATCGGAGCGGAAATCCAATGCACTACTTTGCTAAATTAAAGATCCTTTAATTAAGTTTTATCATTAATTGTGGGAGAAGTCAGTAAATAAAAAAGTAAAAAAAAACAAAAATAAAGAAACGGCTAAAAGCAAGAATAGAAAATTCAATAGACTGCATTTCAATAAATCTGTTCCTCTAAATTAACTTAATGACAAGTTAAAAGAAAGGACCGCCGAGATCTCAATGTGAGACGTTCACAAGAGACACTGAAATGAATGAACAAATTTATTTGTTTGCGTATATAGGAGTAAATAAAAAAGGGTCAAAAAGGGTCAAAAGGGGTCAACTTTAGTAGAAGTTGAAATCGAATTAAAGTGTGTGTGTGTGTGTGTGTGTGCACTCTAAATGAAATGACTAAAACATGGCGTCATATTACTACCTTAAATGTTCCAGTTGTATTGAATTCAAACTGTCGTTAATATAGTTAGCGACATTCTACTGAAATTCATGCCATCATGACAACAATATGACGGAACAAAGATGTCAGTATGACTGTAGATTTTTAGACGATATAATATGACGTCATGCTACCGTAATTTCACTGTAAAGTTATTCCATACAGACTACCGCTTCTAAGATTTAATCGTCCTATTTTAACCGAATATAGAGCGATTTATTGGTAAAATAATGATTAAGTCTTTCTTCCTGGGACGATTTTGAATAAATTTTATTTCCAGTGTCGATATAATTGGTTCAGAATCGGTCCAGAAAGGAAAGTTGTCCCAAAATTGTGAACTAAAATGGTTTCACACAGAACACGTTTCTAAAAATTCAATTGCCCTATTTGGTACATCAGCCGATACTAGAACGATTCTTTGTGAAGTGAATAGTCCATCATAGAATCTGTTGGAAAAACTTTCCTTTCTGGACCAATTTTGAACCAATTATATTGGCATTGAAAACAAAATTAATTAAAAATCACCCAATGTAAAGTTCAAATGAAACAATTACATTTTTGAAACTGATTTGTATGGAGTAACTTTAATTAAGCCGTCTGTCATATACCCATAGTCGTTAGTAGTTAATTAAGTTAATTAATTAAGATCAACGAAGTTAAGCAGCATTGGGGTTGGGTAGCCGTTCAATTGGTGACCGGACTCTACGTTCCGATAGCTAATAGAACGACCCTTGGTTCGTATTGCGTGCTGAGCTGTAAATTCCCTCTGTAATAAACTCTAACCATTTTAATTAATTTAAACTGTTTTATGATTATAAATATACAAACTGATATTTTTGCATGTTTATTGTTTATATTATATATCACCGAAGAGGAAATCAATCAATCAATCAATCAGTCAAAAATTCTTTGTTTATAAACAAATATTACGATATTACAATTTTTGCCTTATTACAATAATACAATGACCAACTTTCAATTGTAATATTTATTTTATTTAGTTTTGGCCCTTAAACTTTAGGCTTTGCTCTCAAATTAATTAGCGGTAAAACATATCGCTTTATAGCTAGGTATGATTAATTAATATATAAATCATGAATAAGAAATATTTATTAATTTAGAATTATATAGATTATATTAGAAGCTTATAGATTCAGTTTAAGGTCAATAAATCAGTTATTTCAAGATCAACGGGTGCAAAGAACTAAATTACTGGGAAAGGCTACGTAAATTAAATTTATATTCACTGGAAAGAAGAAGAGATACACCATTATTTATACTTGGAAAATAATGGAGAAACTAGCCCCTAATCTTACTCTGAACCCGATAACCCCCCAAACAACAGTGGAAAGTAGAAAAGGAAGACTGTGTCGTGTTCCAAAATTAAAGGTTAGACAGGGAACATCCTCAACCCTGAAGGAAAATAGTTTTGTTGTGAGAAGAACAAACCTGTTTAACCAGCTGCCCAAGGAACTAAGGAACACGAGTGGTGTTGTGGTGGACATCTTCAAAAGAAGATTAGACGCCTGACCTGGCTCAGAACAATCCCAGATGAGCCGGGGATATTTGGCTATGTGAGGTGGAGAGTACAAGAAACCAACTCCCTACTTCACCAGGCCAACTCGAGAGGAGAGGCGACAAGTTTGACCTTCGTGAAATGAGGAATCATCGCCCGGAACTTTCGAAAGGTTGAATGGTATATATATATATTATATATATATATATATATATATATATATATATATAATATGAAAATTATTTCACGAAAGTAACACGTGAAAAATATTTATGATGAATAAAACCACGAACGAAAGGAAACACAAAAAGGTGCTCAAGCGCTTTCGTCTAATGACATCCTCAGGAACACTGAAATACATAAAAGGTTACGGCCTATATATAGGTTACAGAAAGAAAAAAAATAAATAAATAACATACATACACACAAACATACATATATATACACATATATATCTATAATATATACATACATATCTACACACATACATATATATGTTAAACACAGACCGTGCATGGAACAAGGAACTCTTCTGGGAAAATTAAATCCACTATAGTCCGAATAAGTAATGGTAAATGACAAATACCATAGTTTTTCTTTTCATGATGCTAGCCCGACGTGGGCTAGCATCATGAAAGAGAAAAAGAAAAACTATGGTATTTGTCATTTACCATTACTTATTCGGACTATAGTGGATTTAATTTTCCCAGAAGAGTTCCTTGTTCCATGCACGGTCTGTGTTTAACATATAAATTTCTCAGGGGACCATTCTGAGTTTGTGTACATACATATATATATATATATATATATATATTATATATATGCAATAAACGGAGAAGTAAAAATAAAAATTAAAAATTAAAGATTAGAGGATTAACAAAGAGGCATACAGAGGCATTCATCATATATATATATATATATATATATATAGATATATATATATATATATATATTACATGTTTTTTTAACTCCATATATATAATATATATATATATATACACATCCTGAGCGATAATCAACACCAAATCAAAAAGTTAAGACTAGGTTTGTTACTTGTCCCTGAAGATGGGTTCTAGAACATGCACAAAGAACACCTTCTCACCATCAATGTATATCCAATTTATCAATTAAATTTCAACCAACATTTGACATATTACTCGCTTGCGCGCAATTTGAGAAATGTCAACATTGGTTATGATTACATTTATAGGTGAATAAACAATCCTATAAAACTCAGTTTATTACCTATTAAAAGTCCAAATCTCAGAACTGTATGGTATATAATATATATGTATACACACACACCTTGGTTAACCTTGGTTTTGCTTCCGCCCACATTGCTCATTCTGACGAAGATTAAGTTTGTTACTATACCTTGGACCTACAGCTTAACATGAAATCCGAACTACGATCCACCACGGGTGGTCTGAAATTACAAAGTCCGCACCCGGACTCGATCTCTTGACTTCTCGACCAGCAGCCCAGCGTCTTAACCACTAGGCCATCCATGGTACCCCTTTATCTACCAACCAATTTTTTCTGGAAGGATAAATAGCTGGGTAAGCTGCGCGCCGGTGGATTTGTAGTCAACGATATTGACCATTACACCACCGAGGTATATATATATATATATATATATATATATACAGTATATATATATATATATATATATATATATATAGAGAGAGAGAGAGAGAGAGAGAGAGAGAGACTTCAAATAACAATAGCCTGTATACATAGTAATGAAGGATAATAAGTTGTAAAATGTGACTTGAACAGTACACCCATTAAAAGAAGGGTCATAAAGTGTAAAACTACTTTACCAATTAAATACATCCTTGTGGGTAAGAAAAAGAGTCATAAAGGCACAGTGAATAAAGTTTATTAATTAATACGACTCGTAAACTCATCCTTTTACCAATAATTTTAAAGACTTAAAAGAGTTACGACAGTAATGGGAGATAATCTGATAATAATAAATTAAGTCTATTAATTTAATATATTTACAAGTCTATCAACAGATTAATTATTACAATTATTACAAAAGCGAAAAAACTCTAAGTAAAACACTATTTACGAAAAAGAGGGTTTATATTGTTGGTGAAAGGTGGTTTAGGCTGGTCCCTCGAACGTGTGTCGTGTAATATTCAGAGTGATCACACTCCGGTGTCTTCATCTTGACACTAATTTGCACTTCCGCAATGGGACAGTAGATCGGGGGAGGTACTTTGCTCATAATCGGGGTTTGTTTCCTCTAAATTCTTCTGTAACTTTCGCACACACTGCGAAGTTATTAAAATATTTGGAGATGAAGGACAACCTTGTTAGAGCTTCTAGTAAGACGTACTTTCACAGGTTTATTGTTATAAGTGCGCCTTTCTCAGATATTTATCTATACTCTCTCTCTCTCTCTCTCTCTCTCTCTCTCTCTCTCTCTCTATATATATATATATATATATATATATATATATATATATATATATATATCTCTCTCTCTCTCTCTCTCTCTCTCTCTCTCTCTCTATATATATATATATATATATATATATATATATATATATATATATATATATATATATACTTTATGAAGGTTTGAACGACGGTTCAAGATACAGTATATATACGAGTATATTTTTTTTTATGTCAAATTACCTCTCCAGGATTCAAACTAATAACCTCTTCAATAGAAGGTGAGGGCGCTGACACCTACAGGTGTTGAACTATGCGCCAGGTTGCATTAACACACAAACACATACACACATATTATATATATATATATATATATATATATATATATATATATATATATATATATATATATATATATCTTGAAGTACAAGGAGAAATGAATGTTATCTAATGAAGTTAAACATATGTTCCTTGTATTAATTTCCAGTATCTAAGTAAAATTTTCATTTTATGTCAAAATTCAGTCTCTCGCTGTCATTGACAAATTACCTGCCAACCACCTATTCAGCATACATATATTTGAATAGTTGCACAGCTAAAACGAAAACGTGCATTGAACAATTACTCGTCAGCACACAAGTTTGTTAATTCAACAAAATTAAATTAATTTACTGTTTTAATTAAACGCTGATTTTGACGTATATTCAATTTCACCAAATAAAAAGAAAATTTCTAAAATGAACATGAGCTTCCGCCCGATTTGTTCATTCTGATGAAGGTCAAGCTTGTCACTCCACCATAGACCTACAGTTTAACGTGGAATCCGAACCACGTCCCACTAGCAGCCCAGCGTCTTACCACTAGGCTACCCAGGGTACCCATTTATCTACCAACCAATTTCTTTATTGTGTGGAAGGGGATGAACAGCTAGGTTTTGCTGCGCGCCGCCTGCCGTCACCGGGTCTCGAACCCGGAGACGATGGATTCGTAGTGAGCGTCGCCAACCACTACACCACCGAGGGGCCTAGTGTGAAGAAAAATATTTCAGCGAAAACTTATAACAATGTTTATTCCTATTTCAAATATTTATTTGGGACATTTACCAATCCATACCATTTTATTTCTAAATTTAAGAACATTTATACATCAATCAGACACCAGAAAATGAAATAGTTATAAGTTAAAGTAGAAAATTAAATAAAATAAAAATTTAAAATATAACTGCAGTATATATAAAAATTACTTTCACTCAAGAGCCCAATTAGGTCGAGGATAAAACCAGAATGCACTTTTCCAAATTAAGTAGGTTGTACTTGAGCTAAAATAAAGGGTGTTCCTAACAGTAATAACGCTGATTACACTCTTATAAGCTTCGTAAAAGGAAACATTTTAGCTTCTTAATATAGGCTGTATAGAGAAATAACGTTAATTGAAAAACCCTTATTGTAGTTTCTTCGAAATTGAAAAAGGCTTTCTTGTAATACTCTTTTCTAACAGATTGGAACCCGAATACGGCTAATTTTAAACATCCGAAATTGTTAGACATATTCTTTATAAATTTTAATGTCTGCATCTAATTTTATAGTTTAACATTTTGGAAGATATTATTTTAATATGAATTTTCAGTTACTCGAAATCATCCTTCACACACTATACATGTACAGTATGGATATATTAATTTGTATAACGTCATAAATTCTACGGTTAAGAGAGAGAGTCAACTGTACAGAATCCAGAATAAATGAAGTAATTTAGAAGTCCATCGATTTTCAGGCCACATTCACGGATGACAGAGAAAAAGAAGTCAATTCATTCTTGAATAGGGAAATGGGAAGTGATTCGTACCTCTACTGTGTCTATCGCTCATCCTGTTTCGCTTTTAGAATGACCTGAGAGAACTTACCTTTCACAAGTTTAGATTATATATATGTACAATTGCAGAAATAAATTTGTCTAGGAAATAAAACTTCTTGAAAAACCACTGGCTGTCAAAATTTACCAAAATTTAATAGTTAGTTGAGAAGAATAATTAATCAATTAAAAATAAATAATTGGGGGCCAAATACATTGCCATGGCAATTCGTCAGTTATTATTATTTTTATTTAATAGTCAGATCATTTTTCCAATGAATTGTAAATTGTTGCTGAAAGGAGTAGCTGTATGGAATGAAATACCCGTAAATGTCAATGCTCGTGTTTCGTTGGGCATACATTCTAAAAACTGTCCGCTCTCTGTACTTTAGAACCTAGAGTAAGAAATGGATTAAACATACTCTGGAAAACATAAAGTATTTCAAAAATACAAAGATAGTAAGTCGAAATCAAGTCGAGAGTAGAAGAACCGTTTTTCTTCTTGACAAAATGTGTCCTCTGAAACTACACGAAAAATTCCTAAAGTACACTTCCATGAATTGAAGAAAACCTTTTACACAATTCTCAATGTACCTTCGGCCTACCAAGTGTCTCTTTAAGTACTTTATATTCAGAGTACGTTTAGTCCTTTTTTTTAACTGTCCGTTCTAAAGTACATACACGAAGCGAACAATTTTTAGAGTGACAACACTATTTCCTTATATACACACAATCAGAACCGGAATTATGGTGTTGAATCTTTTATTTTCAAACAAATTAACTACGTTAAAGACAATTTTCTTTTGAAACATGGTGCTGTAGTATGTTATGTTAAGACAAATTTTATGTTATGCTAAGAAAATATTTATCACTTAAAACTAATTTTAAAAGAGAATATTTCTTCAAAATATTACTGACAAATTTTCTTTTGCTTAAGAAAAGATTCTTGAAATGAATAATTTATAAGAGCATAGAATTCGAATTTGAAGATTTTCTGCTATAGTGAAAGGGATATCGTAAGGAATATATATATATATATATATATATATATATATATATATATATATATATGTTACGGTTTTTTCGCGAAATCGGTCTTTTTGCAAATTCTCCGGTCAGTTTGCAAAGAAACCAAAACAATAGTAGTTTTACAAAATGACCTTAAATGTTTGATAATTTTGCAAAAACACAAAAATCGGTCAATTTGCAAAATCACCAATAATTACTTGTCGGTGTATTTGCAAAATCGCTTGTTCTAATACTGTAGAACCTTGTAGCTCCTAACCTAACCTAACCTAAACAACAGTGTCATTGTGGTTAGGTTAGGTTAGGTTAGGTTAGGAGCTAGAAGGTTCTACAGTATTAGAACAAGAGATTTTGCAAATACACCGACAAGATTATTGGTGATTTTGCAAATTGACCGATTTTTGTGTTTTTTTTTGCAAATTGACCGATTTTTGTGTGTTTTTGCAAAACTATTAAACATTTAAGGTAACTTTGTAAAATTACTATTGTTTTAGTTTCTTTGCAAACTGACCGGAGAATTTGCAAAAAGACCGATTTCGCAAAAGTACCGTAACATATACATATATATATATATATATATACTGTATGTTACAGGGAATCTGTGTAACTAGGGATGTCATGAAATTCCTGAAATGTTCAGGGATTTCATGTAAGGTTAAGTTGTGATATTTTCGTTAGTTTTAACGAAAATATCACGACTTAACCTTATATGAAATCACTAAACATTTTAGGGATTTCATGAAGTCCCTAGGTACACAGATTTTCCGTAACATATGTACAGGGTGGGAAAAGTCTTCAAGAATTTTATACATACAACTATTTTGTTAACAACATTATACGGATAAGTGTTCAAATGATGAATTACAAATCAAACAAAAAGTCTATAAGAATTTTATTCATACAAAGATTTTGTTAAATTGTAATTTAATCTTTAAAGAGTTCTCCATCCGCTGTAATGCATTCGTGGATTCTTTCTCTCAAACTCTTCATTGTTCTTGTGAACATATCGAGTGGGGATCCTTTTTAGTTGTTCATCTATTCTGCGGACAAGGGCATTCACATTTGGATACATGAAACCAGGAGTGTAGAGTTTGTGACTTCCTTCAACGTTCGTATCCAGAATCTGACTGGCAGCTGCAGAGTAATGTGGTAGTGCTCCATCATGTTGATAAAGCCAATTCCTTCCAACGCCATTCATAAAATGTGGCAAAACTTTGCCTCTTTCATTCATCGTATCTATCGATATGTCAAAGAAAAAGAGTTCTGAATAACCAATGCATGCCCAAACTGTTAATGTATCTGTTTTAACGGGTTTACACAACCGTATTTTGTAATTTTTATTTTATCCTGTAGTGAACGTCATGTTTGTTTCCTTTACTCGTTAAATCGAAAACACATTCATCTGAAAATTTGATCTTTCGAATGAAATCCGGATCACTGTTGAAGTTTTGTCTCATTGTCTCAGTAAACTGCAGCCGTCTATCACAATCATCGTCGTATATGAGATGAGAGTAAATAAGTTTGTAATCGTGGTACTCCTATGATTTCAATATTTTTGCTATTGAAAATTTGGAAATACCCAATTTTTGTGCGACTTTTCTCGTTGAAGTTGTTTGATCGACTTGAAAAGTGGTGAGGACATTTTCTTTGTTGTTGTCTCCTATCGCCGTTACTGGCCTTTCGCTTCTTGGACGATCTTTTACCAGGTTTCCTGTTTCCAAAAGTTTGAGCCTCCACTATCGAAGAGTGGTTGCATTTGGTGGTGGTTTATTGTATTTTTCTTGAAATAAACGCAAACTTTCTCCACAATTATTATAAGAAATAGACCACGATACAAAATACACTTTTCCTTCTTTGCTGTATTCCATCATTACTGACACAGCTCTGAGTGGGGCTAGGGCTTAGGGCGTTTCTGTTATAGCCTAGGGTAATTTCTGGCCTTGTATAGTTGCACTGAAAAGTATTGCATGCACTGCAGTGATATCATTGGAGTTTATTCATTATTAACAAATTATTTGTATATATAAAATCCTCAAAGACTTTTCTCCCATCTGTACAGACAGTCAACATTTTATAAAGTTAAAAATGCATAATAAATTAAATGACCATTTGAAATGGGGATACCTACCCTTTAGGGTTCAAAATATGTCATACACATAATGATAGCGATGAGGCTACTCTGAAAATCTTGACATAACATGCGATGAGCAAAGGTTATTCTTTTTCTCTTTTTCATATCGGATGGCATCTGAAATCAAACAATTTTCCTAATTCAACCCTACAAAGGTTCCGCGCGATGATTCCTCATTTCACGAAGGTCATGCTTGTCGCCTCTCCTCTCGAGTTGGCCTGGTGAAGTAGTGAGTTGGTTTCTTGTGCTCTCCACCTCACATAGCCAGTACGCCCGGCTCATCGGGGATTGTTCTCAGCCAGGCGTCTAAACATGTTTTGAAGATGTCCACTGCAACTCCCTTCGTGTTTCTTAGGTCTTTGGGCAGCTGATTAAACAGTTTCGGCCCTCTCACCACAAAACTATTTTCCTTCAGGTTTAAGGATGTTCCCTGTCTAGCCTTTAATTTGAGAAAACGACTCAATCTACCGTGTCTACTTTCCACTGTTGTTTGGGGAGTTATAGGGGCCCTTAGAGTAAGATTAGGGACTAGTTTCTCCATTATTTTCCAAGTGTAAATAATGGTGTATCTCTCTCTTCTCCTTTCCAGTGAATATAGGTCTAGTTCGCGTAACCTTTCCCAGTGATTTAGTTATTTGCACACGTTGATCTTGGCTGTGAAGCCTCTCTGGATCCCTTCCAGCTGTCTAATGTCTTCTTTTTTAAATGGGGATGTTAGGACCGAGCAGTATTCCAATTTGGGTATGATCAGTGTTTTCAGTAGAGGAATCATTACATTCCTATCCCTTCGTTTAAAGGTTCTCAATATCTTCCCCGTTATTCTCTTTGCTCTGTTTACTGCTATCTTATTTTGTTTCAAATTTCGCATCATCTGTCATTACAATCCCTAAATCTTTTGCTCTAGAATTTCCCTGAATTTCCTCTCCATTTGGGGTATAATATTCCATGGATTTTAGGTCTTCTCTTTTTCCGTACCTTAACAGCTGAAATTTCCCGGTGTTAAACTTCATATTGTTGTCTTCCGTCCACTTGTAGATTCTGTTTATGTCGGTTTTTAGAGATCCTATATCCTCAGGGTTTCTTATTTTTCTACTGATATTTGTGTCATCCGCAAAGGATGTTACTGTGCTGTCACTGGTAACGTCCTCATCTATGTTAGTTAGCATGATTATGAAGAATAGTGGAGCTAATACTGTTCGTTGTGGTACTGAGCTGAGGACCTCTGCTTCTGATGAAGATACTCCTTGTACTGTAACGACTTGCAGCCGCTCACTAAGGAAATTATATATCCATTTCCCCTCTTTTCCTGTTATTCCCATGTATTTCAGTTTACGTATTATGATTCCATGGTCACACTTGTCGAATGCTTTAGCAAAGTCTGTGTATAGTATATCATAGTTTTCATTACTTTCAAGTGCCTCAATAATGTTGTTGTAGTGTTCCATTGGTTGTGATAGGCATGATCTGCCTGACGGAAAAACATGTTGGTTATCAGTGAATTTTTTCTGAGTTTCCAAAAAGTCATTGAATTTCTGTCTAACTAGTCTTTCAAATATTTAAGTGAGATGAGATGTAAGCGACACTGGCCTATAGTTTTTGGCCTCGGATCGATCTCCTCCTTTATATATTGGGACTATGTTCACGCTCTTCAAGATGCCCGGTATTTCTTCCGTGTCTTCCGTCTCTATATCCAGTATAGGCGCTCAGCGATTGCATTCTTGCAGTTTTTGATCAGTGTGGCATTCCATTTGTCCGGTCCTGCTGCTGATTGTGTTTTTGGTTTCCCTATGGAAATATCATCCGTCGTAAAGTCGAAATTCGTTATACTTTCCCCTTGTAATTCTTCTTCAAAGAACGTGTTTCTATCGCATATCAATTTGTCGGTTTTTGGGATACTGAAAGATGATTCATACTGAGCTCTTAATATTTCAGATACTTCTGTTAGATCATCAGATAAAGCACTGTTCTCGTTTTTTAAAGGTCCTATAATCGCATGGTTTTTCGACTTTCTTTTTGCGAAATTATAGAAGTACTTTGAGTTAGCCTTTATCGCTTCTATAGCGTCGTCTTCTTCTTTTTCTGTATGCTTCTCAATTAGTTCCTGTATGACGTCATCGATACTTTGCAGTTTATTATTTAATATTTTTCTGATGTTGTTATCTTTACAGTTACTTAATTTTCCAGTCACTCTTTTTCTCTTTCGAAACAATGCTCTCTTTTGTCTCTCGAACCAGCTTCTCTTTCCTCTTTGTTGTATTTTTGGGACATGTTTTTCCACAATTTCTAACGTCTTCTCTCTAACGTCATTAGCATCTCCTCGTTCCCTTGGCCTCGAAAATGGTTTCCCAATCTATTACTCTCATGCTAGATGTAACATCTTCCCAGTTTATAGCTTTGGAGTGAAAGTAAAAAATTTCGAATTTGCTTCTTTCTGTTTTGCGTGTTCTTTCCTTTCCTGTTGCCTTTATATTAGTTGTTATTTCAATGATGTTGTGGTCCGATATCATAGTTGGGGATATTTCTACATTATCAATTAGATTACTGTGTTTGTGAATACCAAATCTAGCAGTTGTTTTTTCTTGTGTTTTCTTGTGTTAATATAAATTCATCAGCTAGAGATAGTAGCATTTTTACCTGCTCCTGATCTTCTCGTGTGCCCCCTTGTCCTGGTGTATACATATATTTTTTCTTATCCTTTTATATTTCATGAATGGGAAATTAAAATCACCACAGAGAAAAATATTTGGGGTTGGAGAGGGTAGATCTTTTACCAAGTTTCTTACTTATCTAATGGAATCTGAAAATTTTGAGGTTGGCGTGTTTAGGGGTCTGTACATTACAATTAGTACCACATTTAATTTTTCAACTTTTGCTGCTACACATTCTACGTAGCTGTTTGAGGTAGGCCTACTTATAGTTATTTCTGCCATATGCCTTTCGCATGAGTAAATAGTACATCCTCCTTTACGTCTCACTGTTCTGTCGGCTCGGAGGATGTTATAGTTGCCAATTTGTATTTCATTTTTGTCAATACAGGCCTCACAATTTTCACAGTTCGTCTGGCAGTCCTTTAGATGAGTTTCCGTGAGGCATGCAAAGTCTGATCCGGCTTCTTGCATGAGTCCTTTCAGGTATAAAACTTTGTTCGGAGAAGGGTTTGATTTAAGGCCCTGAATGTTGGCTAGGATTATTTTTATTTTTTCTCTTTCTTTTTCTCATACAAGTAGTTCCGATTTGTTTTCCAATGGGGGTGCTGGTTTCGTTGCCTTGTGGTCCTCCGAGAATTTACCTCTTTTTATCTTTGTCGGTACCTGTTGTCCCAATAGCGCATGAAGTGCCTTTGTGCGTGCCTTTTGTCCGGCTCTCGGATTACTATATTTGTCAGCTGGTTTTGTAATTGCTGGATAGTATTTAGCAGCTGGATTGTGTTGGCTGCATCTAAAAAATTGGCACTCTTCTTTGATGTTCGTTTTTCCTGTTCACTCGTTGCTCCTTCCTTTGAGGGTGGTGGTAACGGCATTTTTTTCCTATTTGCAACTCCCATATCTTGCATAGGTGTTGGAGACCGTAAAATGGTGGAACTTAAGTTGTTGTTCGTTATTATGCTGTTATTCGTTATTTCGTCCTCTCTCTCATCCACCCGGTTTCTCATTGGGACATTTCCGAACCCTTGTGTCCCCATTATTTCATTCTTTTTTGTAACATTCGAGTCTGCTATCTCCATTTCTTTAAAGACCGTGAATGAATTTACCGTCTGTGTACATGCGCCACATAGAAATTTGATCTCCACGACGTGTTTCGCGTTCGAGACAAGAGTTATTTCCCTATCATTCCAATTCATGCAGATAAAGTCACGCAGTCGTTGACAGAAATCACACCTAATCGCCGAGTTTTCAGTTGTTTCCAGATTACACAAGTTACAGATTAAGTGAGAATTTGGACCCATAGCCATGCTATTCCTTAATTAGCGTAAATAGTAAACTTTTTCAATATAAGTTGATTCGTTTTTGAAAGGGTATTTCATCAATAACTTATTTAGTGTTTAAAGTACAAATGTAGAAGAAACAAAAAATATTAAAAATTTTGTTACTCAACAAGTTCTTTTCTCCAAAGAAGTACGAATGAAGATCAGCAAATTAAGGCTTTGTACAAAAATCCGACAAAATTACCATATTTTGAATTGGAAGTAAAACGATTATCTATAATAATAAAAGGACGTGTGTGTGTGTGTGTGTGTGTGTGTGTTCCAGCCATAGGTCCAAAATAGAAGCAGTGACAAACATGAAACTTCTCACACATATTGATTAGGTCCCGAGGTTGTGCACCTGGGTGTTTGAATGCCCGGTTAGGTTAATTGAATGCCCGGTTAGGTTAATTGAATGCCCGGTTAGGTCAACTGTACGCCCTTGACGATTGGTTACGTTAAGTAGTGATATTTTCTTTAGCTTTAACGAAAATATCACGACTTAACCCACCAATCGTCAAGAGCGTAAAATTAACCTAACGGGGCATTCAATTAATGTAATCTGCCATTCAGTTGACCTCACCTGGCATTTAATTGACTTAATCGGGCATTCAGTTGACCTAACCGGGCATTCAGTTGAACTAACCGGGCATTCAATTAACCTAACCGGGCATTCAGTTGACCTATATATAGCGTTCAACATCCACCCTGGCAACACCGGCCGCTCCGCTAGTGTTAAATAAAATTAAAATTATTTTGTTAAAAGATAAAGTTCTCGTGAACAAACTTATTTTATGTGAATTAGCAGAAAAGATGGAATTGTTTGAATTTGAACAAGTTTGTTTGCCCTAAAGTATTTTAGTGTTCCACCCACCCCAAAAGAGAGTCCGAGGTTATTCAGCTCCGATAGTGGAGAAAAGAGGTTTCTCCACTATAACTAGAGAATTTTGACTTTTCCCAAATGAATGTTAAATTTTCATATTTTTTACTTGAACGCTGAAAATTAAAGTTCAAAAACTTGTGTACAGGGTGAGAATGCACTTTTATTCAATAAATATTAATTATCTTGAAGCAAATAAAGTGGTGATTTTTGAAAGTATATTAATGTAACAAAATATGACTTTTCATTTTTTATTAAACTTTAATATTTTTGAGGAAAAAACATCATGAACCTACATTTTTTCGAGCTTCACTTTTCAAATTAATTATTGTTACTTTGTGACATTTGAATGACATTTTACTGATTTTTCTATAAATAAAATTATTTGTAGATTTTTAAAAATAGAACAAACCATACATGTATTTAAAAGAGTTTGAATTCATGAATATAAATTCGGCTTTTATTTGTGAAATGCTTGACTTTATAATCCATAAAATTAAAATGTTTTTAAATATAGTCATTTTTCATGATTACAATAATTAGGATTTAGAGACAAACTAATCGAAAAAAAATCCGATCTGTGAAACTGATAAAGTTGCTTGTGATACAAATACCCATATTTATAACGCAACTAGTGAGTCTTTCTTAATCAGCACGTGATTTTTAGGTCATTAATAATTCTAGGTCTTCCATGATAGAATACTTATTGCAGTTGGGTGCTGGTTAAGTGTGCGGTCTACCTAGCTTTTAGTTAGCCTTATAAGGCTAACTAATGAAACTATCACGACTTAACCTAACCAATCGTCAAGGGCGTACAGTTGACCTAACGATTGGTTAGGTTAAGTCGTGATAGTTTCATTAGTTAGCCTTATAAGGCTAACTAAAAGCTAGGTAGACCGCACACTTAACCAGCACCTGCAGTGGTACAGAATTTTAGCTTCAAAGCTCGTCAATGGGGGCCAAACCAAAATATTTGAACATGAGGCGCCATCTATTGGAGGAAATGTAAGTTAAATTCCCTTTCATTTCCAATTTTTAATTCTTATATTAATAAATAATTGATGAAATTGATGACCTAATTTCGTGAAATAATGTTCATATGTGTGTATATATATATATATATTATATATATATATATGTGTGTGTGTGTGTGTAAAATATTAAATTAACTTATTGTTCACTACATTATTATTATTCAATACACAAAGAATTTATGCTAAACAGGGATAGAATTAATCATCTTACAGTAATTGTAATTGGTGTGTTGAGTGGAGGGAACGGTGGAAGAAAGTTGGAGTGGAGGTAAGCGACAGAATAGAACAAAGCTATACAAACAGTATCTTCATCAAATATGTAAGAGTGGTTAAATTAAACTGAGAATGATATTTTAAAATATCTTACAAAATATAATCTTTTTCTTTAAGTTTTACTTTGCCAATTATAGCATTCAAATTATAGTATTTAAATTATAGCATTTAAACGTTATTACCATGAACGTTTTATTGACGTTTAGTAAACGTCATAAACGTTTACTAAACGTCAATAAGTTCATAACGTTTACTAAACGTCAATAAAACGTTCATAACGTTTACTAAACGTCAATAAAACGTTCATAACGTTTACTAAACGTCAATAAAACGTTCATAACGTTTACTAAACGTCAATAAAACGTTCATAACGTTTACTAAACGTCAATAAAACGTTCATAACGTTTACTAAACGTTCCATTTTCTTGCTGAGTTGATACAATAGCTAAATAATTGGTCGAGTAGACTGGTCAACGATTAGTTATTTGCCGACTAGTCGATGCAACCATATATATATATATATATATATATTCTTCAAATAGCTTCTTTACTGAGCAACAATTGATCGAACTTACACTTAAAACGGAAAATTTATACTTCACATTAAGGGTCTGATTAACAATACAGAATCGAGATACGTCGACCATCAATCATCTGTTAAAGGTTCTCACTTATCGTACCGTATGGTAGATTCCTCATTTCAGAAAAGAAGAAAGCGTGCTGAATTAATCTTGGGAGTAAATTGCTATAGGAGTATCAATACTGATGATGTGTGGAATCGTTTAATCTCCTTAATTCATAACGGCGTAGGTTATCGGATAGAGCGGACCCACACCTTTATGTGGGATTTGAAACACGGGTTGTTACATCATTTGAACGCATAGGACGGTCGATCATCTTCTGAGCAGATCGAAGGTTGTTTAACCTGATATCGAACGGGAAGCGGTGTTACGATTTGGCTAGGACGTAATCCCTGCTGGGGATGTTAAGCCAAAGTTTTCAGAACATATAGAGTATATATAGATGGCTACGTCGTGGCCACCGCTACTCATCGATCAGCGAAGTTAAGCGACAGTGGGTTTGGAAAGTAGTTGGATGGGAGCCCATCCTCTGCCTCCAGATTATATAACGATCCGTGGCTCGGATCTCACGTAAAGCTGTCGATCCTCTCCATCATATGACCTTAGATGTTGCCAAGGACTTTTAAACAACGCCATCAAAACAAAAACTATATTCAATATATTAAATCTGTATATTAATTATGTATATTAACTCGTCTATTGTAGTCTAGAAATAAAATAAAATTAACGTAAAAAGTAAATTTTGTTAATTAATTTTCAAAGTTTAGAGTCTGGAAACTTTTTTCTTTTGTTTTACGTTGCAAAGTTTTGTTTAAATAAATTAGATGAAAAGCAAATTTCCGTACCAAAGTTTTGTCCTGTTTGAATTTCTAATATGATAATTAAGGTAAATATAACGTTATAAATTATTTCAAAATAGTGGTCGCATATATGAAGTTGTTTAGTTGTTACTCATAAAGGCTTGTTCCCCGTATACATATTGTGTGTACTGCACGACCGTACATGCAGTTTTCATATCAAATTATATTTACGCACATATACAGTATGTATATAAGCAATGAATTACGCATAGTAACGGCTGTTTTTAAGCTGCCAGTCAGAATCGATGATGATTCGGGGCGGCGTAGAAAGAGTAAAGACGAAACAAAGGTGTGATGTAATAAGCTTAATCATCAGTTAACTGGCACAGCTCTCAGGTCAACTAATACAGCCCACTGATCTATCTCCTGGGTTATTATTATTATTATTATTATTATCATTATTATTATTATTATTGTCAGCATTATCGGAAGTCGATCCCCCTACCTTAGTATCTTCACTTCGCTTATAGTGAAATAGTGTTACATGTTGATTTATAGACTCTGGGAATGGTGCAGTGTAGGTATTAAGAAATATTATATATTATTTGAAAATCTGTCTTCTGTGACAATTTGACTCAGTATAAAATTCTCTCCAAGAACGATTTAATCGATCCAGCCATGGACTGTCCCAAACCATTCTGAGAAATGGGGAAGGGGGTTCAGTGATATGATCGCTGCACATAATGCATTTCGCTCGACTCAGTCCTCCTTTTATGGAAGGCTTATTTTTCCTGGTTGGTGGCGTTACTGGCTGGTTTTGTGCCCTCATTTTGACGAAGGACGTAAAACGAAGCACTTAACCAACCTTCAACACGAAGCGTCTATGTTACTGAATTTATTCTAGCTAACGCCAGACAATTTTTTTTACTTAATCTCAAGAAGATAAGCCCTACGCAGTAAAACGTGAAATGACTTGAAGAATAAATATACCTTTAGACTGGATAATCGATAAGCGTGTGACGTGATTCTTTCTTATGTTTGCAACAGTTATTTTTATAGTGGAATATGCCCGGTAGGTCAATATTTTCTCTACTTGACGAGGAAAATTTGCTCTCGTTACATAACTGGATTATCTTCATCGGCCAATGAGAATTACGATTCCCTAAACACTTACGGAAACGGAGGTAATAATAAAAATAATAATAATAATAATAATAATAATATGGTCAAATATACAGGGTGGGCCGTAAGTTTCCATACATAGGAAAAATAAACATTTTTTTATGGACAACCATTTTTATTTATATAATATGCTCTACATGGTTGCCATTGTTTTGAAAACACATTTCAATACGTGTTCCCCACTGTTGATGAACACGCATTAGCACAGTTGACGTTATGCTTGTAATGGCGTTGGTGATACGTTCCTTTAGATCAGTGGTTCTTAACCTTTTTACTACCATGCCCCCTCTAGGAATTGGTCCTTCCCTCCACGCCCCCCTTCAATCAAAATAACATTCTCAATAACTTCTCAATATTAGCCCATGCTCTCGTTAAGAGAATAACAAATACAATTAGATTTATGTCTCGTATCTTTTCCTGATACACCATGGCCTTCAAGTGCCCCCAAAGATAGAAATCAAGGGGGGTGAGATCTGGGGATCTGGGAGGCCACTCCACAGGACCACGCCGACCAATCCAAGCATCCGGAAACTGCTGATCCAAATACCGACGCACGTGAAGACCATAATGAGGTGGAGCTCCATCTTGCTGGAAGTAAACTGGGAAGTTACCTTCCTCGTTTAGCAGGGATGGGAAAATCTCTTCTTGCAACATGTTAAGATACCTTTCGGCATTAAGATTTCCACTGACAAAAATTGGTCCAATAATTCTGTCACCCCATATCCCGGCCCACACCATCACTTTACCGGCACCTTGCATCTTCGTCGGACTCAGCCAGTTAGGGTTAGCATTACTCCAATAACGTATGTTTTGCCGATTAACCTCTCCATTGACGTAAAAATTTGCTTCATCAGTAAACAAGATCTTACGTCAAACGCATATTCTTAGGGTATCTGAAACATAAAAACAAACGTTTAATTTTTCCTATGTATGGAAACTTACGGCCCACCCTGTAGACCCACAATACATAGAGGACACAGGGATACTCCTTGCAGGCATAACTGACCACCTCCCAAATTCACTCACAGTCAAAACAACGGCAAACATTCTAAAGTACACAATTATTAAATTTATGAAAACAAGGTATAATCATCTTAATAAATTCAAAACGAAATTAGCCAAACAGATTTCGACTTTATTGACAACCCGCATACAGATATAAACATCAAATTTTAAAAGTTTCAGGAATCCCTTTTAATGTTCTTTTATGAATCCTGATCCATCATTGAAAAAACATATTCCTACAGTTCGAATCAACAATCTATGGTTGATCCCAGGTCTAAAGACATCTATTAAACAAAAACGCAAACTATATAAAAATGTGAAGGAAAGTCTAGTCCCAAAGGAGTCTACACTTGTTATTGAAACAGACTTAATTCATTAATACACAAAGCTAAAGCTAATTACTATAAACATGACTTCAAAAAATACAAAGGCGATCCCAAACAATACTGGAACCTTGGAACCTCATTAACAAAACGATTAATAAAAAACAATAAAACCCTCTTCCCCGGAAAACTATTAATAAATAATAAGCCATAACAGACAAAATAAATATTTTAAATATTTTCAACGATTACGGGGGCCAACCTTGCTTCTAAAATACCACCCACGTTGCGGTCCTTCGATACGTACCTAAGCCCTCCGTTACCACACTCTTTCTTCCTATCCCCACTACAACACACGATCTAATGACAGATATAAAACAATTAAAAAATAAAAATTGTACGCTAGTCCCAGTCCCAGACAGCATTTACAAAGAGTACGCAAACGTAATTGTGCCACACAGTTTCAAAGTTCATAAGCCTAGCCATTCAAAATGGTATCTTCCCAGACGGCCTAAGAAAGGCTAGAGTATGCCCTATCTATAAAGTGCGTGATAAAACTTTCCTCTCAAACTACAGACCAATTTACATCCTCCTAACCGTCGGTAATCTATATAATCAAATAATCAAATAATATAATTCATATTCAAATACAAAATCATACACAAACAGCAGTTTGGTTTGCTAAGTAAACACATGACAAATGATGATATAACCGCAATAGCAGAGGAACTTTACAGCACTCTCAACCACAAAAAAATTCACTAATCATCCTATTGATCTAGCTAAGGCCTTTGACACAGTACCTCATGACATACTCTAAAAAAATCTCGAACACTACGGCTTCAAGGGACTACCCTTAAGATGGTTCAACTCATAATTTGCTAATAGGACACAATTTATAGCACATGACTCATTTATTTCACAGAAAAAAATCTTAAATAATTTCAAAATTATACGATGAACTGAGCGATTCTATGATCTACGAATAGCTGAATCACTTTTAAATAAGACATTTAAACCAGAAATAAATATTAAATATAAGGAAATGCTAAACTCCCTAACCATCTTTTATTAAAATAGCAGCTCACTACCCAAAATTCTAGAAGAAAATGTTTGTAAGTTTAAATTATATGTTCTTATATAAATGTGATTAGCCTCACATAAATTTCTTTCTTTAATTAGCTGTATTTCAATGTTATTTTTATTAAAAAATTTTAAAATGTACCATTTCCTTGAAAATATTTTAAGTGTGTAGAGGAAACGTTGGAGTGAAAATCAACATAGCACTAACTTTATTTTATATTCAAGGATAGTCCTCAAGAAGATTTCTTTAGTTGAAAGAAGTATTTTTTGAATTTTAGAGAAGGGGCACAAAGAAGTATGTTAAAGTAGAAACGGTTGTTCTACAATAATAATAATAATAATAATAATAATAATAATATATATTATTATTATTATTATTATTATTATTATTATTATCATTATTAGTGATTTTTCAAATATTTGTGCTTATAATTAGTGATGTAGCGGATGTCATTTTTTTCACATCCGCGGATGCGGATGAGGATGTTTGATTTCAACATCCGCGGATGCGGATGCGGATGCGGATGTCTACATTTTCGTTATTTTTTAGGATATATTCGAGATTTGTTGTGTTTAACGTATATAATAAGTTATTATATAGAGAGAGCTGTAGCTATAATGTAGTAGAATTGATTAATTGTACAATAATTGCTGTACTTTTCTCTGAACATATAAAATTATATCAAGCATCTAACTAATATAGAAATCAATTAGTGAATTCGTCTGCAAATAAATTCGTTATATTTTGTTGAGGTTCAGCCACAATTAGAAACCATAATTGTGTTACCAGGATGCGGGACGTGAACCCAACTCAAATGCACCCCACCGACCTCTTTCCCAACCTCCACCCTTATAGAAAGAGATCTTTAATTAGCTTGATAACTATTTATATTAAGTTTAAAGTTTTATTAGGCATATTTATAAATGAGTAATTAAAATAAAGTAAACTAAGATGTTCATCGTTTAATGTTCAAACTTAATTATAGGAAGGTTATGCTTAAGGAACATTAATTTTTCTGCCTTTTCTGCTGCCAGTCTGTTTCTCTTTTCATCATATATTAATCCAGCACTGCTAAATAATCTCTCGCTTGGTACGTTTGTTGGAGGACAGGTTAAATGTTTCCTTGCAAGTTTACTCAAGTATGGATAGATATTCTGCGTATTTTTCCACCAACTAATAGGATTGTCACATGCAGCCAGGCGTTTTTCTTGGTGATAGCTCTCGATCATTTTTACTACATCTTTTGACATCGCGTAGGTCTCGTCATTGCTGCTTGACTCAAGAAACTGAGAGACAGATTCTGTGATAGATTTGCTTGTTGAAGGTGTTGGTTCTGTCACTGAAACTTTTATTCTTTTGGTGGGTGGCGAAGCGACAGATTCAAGAGATTGAAGCTCTTCAACTGCTTTGCCAAGTGATGATTTAACTCGTTCTAATGTACTAGGTGAAAATAACTTAGCTTTGTAACGTGGATCTAAGTAGGTTGCAAGAGAGTAACTTCATACAAGAACAGCCACTCGTCTTGTCGCTTGCATCACTTTTGCGCACAATGAACTAGTTCTATTAATATAGTAGAATTTGATAATTTCCGCTTATTAATGACATTTTATCTCAACGGTCCACATCCGCACGACATCCGCAGTCCAAAGTGCGGATGCGGGTGCGGATGCGGATGCGAGAAAATGTGCGGATGTTCCGCGGATGCGGATGCGGATGTGACCTACATCACTACTTATAATACAAAAAACTAATAGGAGCTTAAAGTATGTTTTAAATGTATCTCATTAACCCATTAGTGGCCAGAGGTCTTTCCCGAGACTAAATAAAATCGTCTGGCATTAGCCAGGACAAAATCAGTAAAGTGACGCTGGGCACTAATATGTTAACAGTACAATATACGTTTTGATGTTATAGAAACTTAAAATCTAAACGCTTCTTAGTTGAGATATTTGACCATTCATTATATTTTGAACACTGCCTCCGACGCCATAAAACCCGCTTCAGCAGTCCGTGCACTCCGCTACAATGAGTAAAGCCAAAATACCAGGCTAATATACCATTTCCTGAAATTATAAGAATGTTATGTGCCTGTATTAACTGTAAATCGGTATGTTCTTAGTTATCAAAAGAAATTAAGCACTGCAACTCCGCAAAGAACTAGTCATCCTCGCGAAACAACACACACGAAACACAAAAATGTAGTTCACAAAGCTGTTATGGACCCTTTTATTACATAAATAAATTTTACAGAGCTATGGAATTTCAATGCAGGTGAAACACTGTTAGCAATTGACTGTATGAGGCAGGCTCCTCTCACCGACCACCAGCTACCATGCGAGAATGTGCTTCGCTTGGCAGTATTTCACCTGAAGTCAACATAGAAAAAATTGCTTTATAGCGCTGAGAAAACTTCCCAACAGACGACAACATTTATTACATTGCTGAAAGCATACTATACATGCAGGGACAAGAAATCAAGGAAAGAATGTCTGTTAAAATAAACACTGGGCGTATCAGTGCAGGTGTGTGGGGATAGATATCTGATTATTTTCGTTATGTTTTCAAGTTTATTAATTCTTTTCTCATCTTTTTCAAATAATGTGAATTTTGTTGGTTAAAACCTAAATGGTCTGATTATTTGAATGTATTTGATTAACGTTACAATTATAACAATTATTATTATTATTATTATTATTATTATCATCATTATTATCATTATTATTATTTAGCAGATTAGTTGTGGTTAACTAGATGTGACTTCGTGCATCTTGGAAAATGAAACGACATTATCCATCAGGAGCTGAAAAACGGAAAAAGAAGAAAATAGAGGAGGAGAAGCTTTCCAGTAGCACAGGTGAGATGTGCCACTTGTATATTCTTATGATTACAGTTCAGGCAACTAGGTTAGGTAGACCATCAAGCTAGGCAAGTGCTCAGGAATCGTGTAGAGTAAGCTAGTCTCTGTAATATTTCGAAATGTGAAATTTAATAGATCACATCACCTTAAATTCTGTTCACACAGATCAATTATAATCAACAAGATAAGAAAGAGTATTTTAGCAAAAATTAACAGAATATGTAATGCTATGTTCTTCTCAGGAGCACTACTGAAATATTTGGAAAAGCCATCCTCATGAAAGCCTGATGAGCATCATGAGCCAACAGCAGGACCATCCTCTATGCAACCTCAAACACCATATAGAAGTAGAGCCTAATGAACCAACAAGTGGCCCATCTTCTGTTCAGCTTCAAACACCACACACAGGCATTTCTACTGAGCAACAAGAACCAAGATCTGCTCCACCGCTTGATCCGTATGACTGGCCATTTGTCCTGTCAGATGCCTTGAAGACAGATCTGGTGTCTCGAGGACCATTTCAAATCAGCCCAGCTTTCACATTCCCTAAAAGAGAGGACGGTAGAAGCGTTCATCACCATTACATGTACAGAACATTAATTAATGGGGAAAAAATAAAGCGAAGCTGGCTGATGTACTCTAGAAGGAATGATGCTCTTTATTGCTTCTGCTGCAAATTGTTTTCAAAGAAGTCATACAAACTAATTACGGATGGACTTTCAGACTGGATAAACGTTGGTTCGCTTCTGAAAGGCCATGAAAATAGTTCAGAACATGCAGATAACATGGCAACATGGAAGGATCTGGAACTGCGACTAAAAACTGGGAGGACCATTGACCAAACTGAAATATCATTAATGGAGGTAGGGCGAAGTCGCTGGCGAGATGTTCTCACACGTCTTGTGAGTATAATCCAATCACTGGCAGAGAGAAACCTTGCTTTCAGGGGGTCTTCCTCTACACTGTACAATCGAGACAATGGCAACTTCTTGAAGGAGGTTGAGCTGCTTGCCAAATTTGATCCAGTGATGAAACAACACATCAGCAGAGTCGAAAGTGGCCAATATAGTCATTCAAGTTACCTAGGAAACATCATTCAAAATGAGCTCAGTGGGTCCATTAGTGGGAAGATCTTGGATGCTATTGTTGCAGAAATAAAAGAATCTAAATATTACTCACTCATTTTAGACTGCACTCCAGACATAAGCCACCAAGAACAGATGTCGATTATTATCAGAACTGTTAAAATGGGTGAAGTAACAGAAATAAAAGAATACGTCTTGGGCTTTCTTGAGGCTTCAGAAAGTACAGGCCTGGGTTTATCAGTTCTGATTCTGAAGAAACTAGATGGACTGAATATTCACTTTGATGACTGTAGAGGACAGTCATATGACAACGGAGCGAACATGAAGGGCAAGAACAAAGGTGTTCAGGCAAGGTTATTAGAGAAGAACTGTCGTGCACGCTATGTTCCAATCTTGTAGTGGCTGATGTAGCTAAAGCTTCCACAGATGCCATCAGCTTCTTTGGCAACGTACAAAAATTGTACAACCTTTTTGCAACAGCTACACAGAGATGGACAATCCTAAAGAAGCACGTGAACATAACACCCAAGTTTTGGAGTGAAACCAGGTGGGAGAGCCGGCTTAAGAGCATTGATGCTGTGAGATACCAGAGCCACAACATCAGAGAGGCCCTGTTGGAAGTCAGAAACAATGCCACAGATGCCATAGCCAGGACTGAAGCACAAGCACTTGCAGAGGAGGTAGGGTCTTATCGCTTTCAGATTTGCACAGTAGTATGGTATGACATTCTTCATGCAGTTAACCATGTGAGCAAACTTCTGCAGTCTCCTACAATGCAGTTTGATGTGGCAGTCAACCTCCTCACAAAAACAAAAGACTCACTCACCAGCTACAGAAACACAGGTTTTGTTGCAACACAAGTCGTAGCTAGGGACATATGTAAGGAAATGAATGTGGAGGGTGTGCTGAAGGAGAAGAGGCTCAGATCCACAAACAAGCACTTTGCTTACGAAGCTCCTGACGAACAATTTACAGAAGCCTTAAAAAGGCTGGAAGTCAAATTTTTCAATGTGGTGGTGGATTATACCATCGGGTCAATAAATGAGAGATTCAAACATTAGATGATGTGAGGGACATATTTGGGGTTCTCCTAAACTTCACCACAATGAAAAAGGAAGACTTGTCCTGCAAGTGTGAAAAGCTCTCTAAGATACTGAGCTCTGGAGCTGACTCTGACATTGATGGAAGAGAACTGGCCTTCGAAATTAAGAACTTGCCGACTTTACCTTCACACAACATGACTGCATTGGAGCTTCTCTCCTTCATTCATCGGAAGCAACTGGAGGAACTATACCCCAATCTCTGGGTTGCACTAAGAATTGCCTGCACTCTACCTGTGACAGTAGCGTCAGCCGAGAGGAGCTTCTCTAAGATGAAGCTAATCAAGAACTACCTCAGATCATCAATGGAGCAGGATCGCCTCAGTGGCCTTGGCATCATAAGCATCAACCAGGACGTTGGCAGGAAGATTTCATATGATGATGTTATTGATGATTTCGCCCATAAAAAATCTAGGAGGCAAAAATTTTGAAGATACAAACTGTTCTGTATAACTGTTAGCTATTACACGATTGTATCGTAGAGTTAGTAATTGTTTGGTAGCTGATAATTGCATTATTTTTTTATACATAGTTCTGTCACTTATTCTACATAATGCATAAGGTAATTTTCAGGAATTTCATGAAGAGTATTTTTTTCTGTTTGTCTTCTGAAAGCACATATTTGTTGTTTTGGACATAAATGTTTCATTAAAATTGTTTCATAATTGTTTTTTATTAACACAGCCATTTTTTGTATGTGTGTGCTGAGGTGATGTAGTAAGGCGTGAGTTGGTGGATGGAGGGGTGGGGGCCTCAAATGGGTATACTGCTTACGGCCCCCTAATGGCTAGAAACGGCCCTGGTTGCGACAACTAACATTTCTCGCTCTAAATCTATAAAATTCGGAGTATACAACTCCTTTTAGAGTTTGAGTCTTCCACCAAACTTCGGGGAGCAGCCATAAAGGTTATGTATTCCGGAGGAGCTTACAACCGAAACTCGTACAACTCCTTTTCTTCCAAAATGTGATGTGAATAATACTGGTCTCTAGTTTATGTGAGAAGACTCTCTTTTCTTCCCTTTTATAAATGGAAGCAATGTTTGTATTTTCTAACGCGTGTGCAATCAGACCAGTGTCTAGTGATGTCCACCATAATATGCATAATCGCTTCACCGTGCTTTCTTTCCATTCCTTCAGAAACTTGGCAGTCCCTGGGACCGAATCGTAGTGCATTAATTGCCTCGTTATGAGAAATCAATATCGCGAAGCAAGTTTCAGAAAATGTATTTGGGTTTCCAATCTTCATACCCGGTTTGGGCGGACTAAATACTGAGTCAAAATGATCATTAAACAATTCGCTCATTTCATTAGGGCCAAGTGTATAATCTTCATTACTCTTTTTTAAGAGTCTCAAATTTTCTTTATATTTCATATTCGTTTCTTCGTTTTGTGAAAATGTAAGAAATTTTGGATTTTTAAATTATTTTTTGCT
>JAJOZX010000270.1:437500-575000 GCA_023014485.1 Bathynomus jamesi | reverse complement strand
ATATTTGTACTATAATTATTCTAATGAAACTACATTTTAGGCTGCTATTCTACTTCGTATAAAAGACGCTGGATACAAGCATGCTTACAAATACATATGTGGAGCCACTGTCATAAACCCTGTAGTGATTCTTACTGCTGCACACTGTATTAAAGGTAACTAAAATGATTCAATTTTAGTGGGTTGAATGCGTCTCTATACTTTTCTTGTAAAAAGATGCACTGCCTTCACTGACCTTTCTTGCATAGGTATTAAAATAAGGCACCTGAAAGTGAAACTTGGTGACTGGAATCTTAAAGGAACTCGTGGAGAAATGTTTCCAACCATTCAGAGACTAGTGAAGAAAGTTATTATTCACAGCTAGTAAGTCCTCGTACATTACGTTATGTACAGAAATAGTGTGTAAAACTACTCTGAACTTGGGTGCATCTGTCATTAACACTTAACTACTTGCAGTTACGATCCTGGTACTTTCGCTCACGACATAGCCATTTTAGCACTAAGCAAACCTGTGAACTTGAGGAAAGCTCCACATGTATCTCCAATTTGTTTACTGCCTAAGGACATTAAGTTCGATGAACATTCTAAATGCTACATCATTGGCTGGGGAAGCGACACCTACAAGGTAAAATCTCGTTAAGTACGTTGTAACATTAAATTGGTAACTTTTAAACCTTTTAACTCTTGGACCTTTTTAATTCAATCTTACTAATTTTTTCTATTAGACGAACTACGGATCAAATATTTTGAAAATAGCCACTGTGAGTCTAATAAAAGATTGTCCTCATAAATTAAAAGAATCTATCCCGTCCTTATCAAAAGATTTCTTCAAGGATGACCTTGCATGTATCTCGGAAACCTCTGGGAAAGATGCGTGCGTTGTAAGTAAAAAAATTAGTTCCACTTTCATTGTATAGCTTAATTGTACTTTAAGTGATCTACCATTTTTTTTAAACCAAAATTACTGTTCGACTAAACTATTTTCAGGGAGACGGAGGGGGTGCGGTAATTTGCCCTCTTTCTAATGACGAAGTCCCTGTATGTAAAGCAGGTTACAGCTGCAAAGACCAACATTATTTTCTTGCTGGTATAATATCGTGGGGAAGCGATAAATGTGGAAAACCAGATTCCATTACGGTTATCACAGACTTCCAATCTCACCGCGAATGGATTGCGAATGAAATGAGGCCATATGGAGGTATTGATTCTTACGACTATGAAGATCATTACGATTACAACGAATATGGTTTTGACGGTTATGACTATGATGGGTATGACGCGTATAATTATGCCGACAAGCATAATGGGTATGATCCAGGCACGTATAGTAAGCGAAGATACGATTATGATCACGATGAAACCTATGATAGGTATAATTACTACAAAGATGGTAAATACTCGAGTTACAGCAGGGACCATGACTACGAAGAAAAGTACGATGAAGGCGACAAACCTGACCTGTACAACAGAAGAGACTACAGTTTTCGGCATGAATATCAAAAATATGGGAAGAATTACGGATACGAAGATCTCAGTGAATCGTTAAGTTGGGAATTTAAAAGGCTTAAAACTTGTTAAATTAGATTTTAATGTAAATATCTTGCCGAATTGTAACTTTTTAATTTAATAAACTTGTCTTGCATGTTGTTTTTTAAACTTTAAGTATATAAATACCACAAAGCAAAGAATGAGCATCCCAAGGAAACTTATTGCTGGGATTGAGCAAGTTTTCTTGTGCTAGTTTCAATTGCAAATTTTTATTAGCTTAACCTGAACTTAGTGAAATGAAAAGGTTTATTGGCAGACTATAGTCCATATGACAAATATTATTAATACAATGACTTCATATACTAAGGAGAGAAATATATACAATTGATTAGAAATAATACTGCATTGTTGACGTTAAGTGGAGCTACAGACAGACGTTTTCGTACCAAGAAGTCCATAACTTAGAGGATAAATGGTAGGACTCATGGATAGCTTGGATGACTGGTTGGTTGATTTTCTAATTCTTTGCATTAGATTGCGTTGAGCACGTCTTGTTACCTCCGGGAAGCTCGGGACATTGCGGGTAGCAAACATTTGCGAAGCTGAGCATCTCGGGGGTGGGATTTATTTAAGTCTAAAAGACCTGTTTGAATATGACTTTCGCTAAAAATATAGTTGGGGCGTAGGGTGGCCATTTAAGACGCTGCGTATGTGGCCGTACGTTAACATATATGTTAACGTACGGCCACATACGCAGTCTTTTAAATGGCCACCCTAAGGACAGTGCTCAAAAGGCGGACGTCTGGCCACCCTATTGAGGCTTGAACTAATAAGCCTGAGAGGCCACTTGAAAACCCTTTTCACGGAAGCTATAATGTAGATGCTGGATACTCTAATTACCAAACCTAAATTCAAAATGACTCCCTTAGAAGGTATACACTAAAGAATTTAAGTTTGAATGGACCGAGTTTCTATGTTCACCGAATGTGACTTACTTAAAGCAAGTCACATTTGGTGAATAGAGAAACTCAGTCGATTAAAAATAAAACTTAACGTTTAAGTTGCCTCTTAATATTTTAATGGAAAGATTCGCCTGAGTGAATAAATTCTTACATTAGTGTTAGAATTTGAAGGTATTAAATAAATTTAAATTTTCGGTTAAGGAAGTCCACCATTTACGGTGTGAAAGTTAAAAACGCAGTTGAACAGTGTATCGCGCTATTAAACTAAATCGCACTGTCTACGCCGCAGTGGTGGCCAACCGCGGCGCATTGCGCCAAAGGTGGCGCATCAAGTACTTTGAAGTGGCGCATCGAGGTCTAGTATGAATTGTGCTAAATTTTCACTTCTAACACTAAATATTAAAAATCAAAGATTTAAGCAGTTAAGATGTAGTTAACTAAAAATTAAGGTAAATATTTTTCACATTTCTATTTAAGGTAAATATTATATATTTTTAAGTTATTTGTAATTTTTTCACTTTTTTTTGGCGCATCCGAATTAAACCTAACCTAAAAATGGCACGCATCAAAAAATGGTTGGCCACCACTGGTCTACGGTATAAAGAGGCGCAAGTGGGGAATAAGAAAAAAATATCAAACGGTTTCCTTAGAGCTTTTCGTACTTCATTCTTTCCTCGAAGAAAAACTAAACATGAACTAATCTCGAATACTAGTCTTGCTTGAATAGATAATTTTGGTCGAAGATGGCATGGAGGAGAATGTTTATTTTAAAACTAAGTAAATTCCATACAGAATTTAGTTTAAATTGTTCCCTCTCAAACCATTACGAAGCTATTTGGTAAAACTAATGGTTTGTCTTTAATTTCTGGACCGATTTCGAAACGGTTGTGTTCTTAAATTCGGTATAATTGGTTCAAATTCGGTACAAAGGAATTTTTTTTCATACTAAGAAATCGTTCCCATAGTACAGCAAATGGAATAACTTCGTGTTACTGTTCTGCATGGAACAAATTAATTTTAGTGATGGGTCAGGCGGTTTTTCCGCTATCTTCATCAGAACTTATCCTATTAAGTGCATTAGATTATGAACAAACTTGTGTAAACCGCTTAATTCGGTTACAAACCACTTCGCCACAATCTAATTTTCAGTAATTACTCGTACAGTACATTGCAACCCGCTTTTACTTGTGCCATTTGAACTTCAGACCTTCTACAGTGAACAGTTAGCAAGCGTCTGGATAACCTAAACTACAAATATGGTGAATTAAACAATATATGCAGCGTAACCTAATTTTTGTGAAAATATGTATATACAGGGTGGTCCAAAAGTCCCTATCCATTTTGCTGAAATAAGTGTTTTAGGATAAAAATGTAGTAACATTAGAGATATATTTAAGCTCGGATCTAAGATTCGACGTGAGCACCATCAGTGTCTGCAAATCTGTCCACTGCATTGCAGAACACATTCTCAAGCATTTGTGGGTTATTTTAGCGACTTCAGCGATATTACGGGTTCGCAGATCCTGTAGGTCTGTAACTCTTGTTTGTAGACCCTAGACTTTATATAAAGCTCCACACAAAAAAATCGAATGGTGTCAAATCCGGAGATTGTGTTGCACAGGGCCTGTTTCACCACGTCTAATCCACCAATTTGGTAAGAGCTCATCAAGGTACGCATAGTGACCATTGTGACTTGGAGCTCCATCTTGTTGAAGGAAATAGTGTCGAGAATGCCTTCTGAACGAAGCTGGGATTCAAGAAACTAAAGCATGCCAAGATACATTGGTCCTGTTACAGTAGCTTCTGCAAAGAAAAAAGGTCCGTAAATATTCAATCTTGTCATACCCACCCGGACATCAACTGTAAGAGAATCTCCCCCCATTCGTAGAACTGTTGTTTCTTCACTAGCTCAGATACGGCACTATGTCGATTACCCTTTCCGCATGTGTGGAATGTCTTCGCATCGCTGAAAAGAATGTGGTTTAATAAGTTTTCGGTATGAATTTTTTAAATAAATTCTGAGCACATGGCGGCTCGTCTTGGATAATCCTCTTCGTGTAACTCATGTAGCACTTGAATATGGTAACTTTTCTTTTTTAATGTTGATTTTAAAATCCTTAGAACAGTCGTTTTTGGTATGCTCAGTCGACTTGAGGCTACGCGAGTTCACATTCTAGGATTTGTTTCAAAGGCATCTCTTACCAATTCAAAATTTTATTGAGGTACCTAGACGTCCAGATCTTGATTCATCATGAAGAGATCCTGTTCTTTTAAATTTATTGACCAGCTCTCGAATTGCTTTATCTGTAGGTCTTGGTTTGTAAAATCTTCCTTCGAATTTTTCTCGAATTTCTTTGCACTTCTACCCTTGGATACGTAGTGTTACTACCACCACACGTTCTTGTACATCCACCATCATCTATGGCTTGTAGAAAATAAAATAGAAATATCATTGCTTCAGCAAAATAAGTAGGGACTTTCGGACCACACTGTATACTTTGTGTGGGTTCGATCGACGGTTCAGGATCGACCTGCGGTCGACCCCTCTGCAGCATCCAGCCTCATTTCTGGATTTGGTGAAGGAGGGAATTGCTGTCTGATCTTCTCCTGCCCTCGTAGACAGCCACGTATGGCTGGTCAGGGACTTTGCACAGGAATCTGTCCAGCTGGTTCTTGAAGTTATTCAGGTCGGTGTGCTGGAGTTTCCTTACTTCTCTCGGTAAGGCATTGAAAAGCTTTGGACCTCGTATTCTGAGGGTATTTTCCATCGTCGTTTTCATGGCCCCCTGTCCCACAGCAGCTGGGATTGTACAAAATGTGCCTCTTCTCTCATTCCAGTTTGTTTCTATTTCATTTCTAACGCTAGGGACAAAGCCCTCAAGTATTTTCCATATGTATATTAATGTGTACCGCTCTCGCCTTCTTTCGAGAGAGTAGAGTTTCAGGGATTGTAGTCCAGACCAGTAATCTTCACCTTCCGTTTCCTCTATGTTAGACGTAAAAGTCCTTTGTATAGCTTCAATGTTCGCAATGTCTCGTTTTCTGTATGGGCTTGTGAGTACTGAGAAATATTCAATTATTGGTAGGACTAGGCTCTTCCATAATTTGAGCATGATGTTTGCTTTTCTGCTGCGGAAGCTCCTCCACATGATTCCTATTATTTTTCTAGCCCTTGTAATTTTGATGTTGTAGTGCTCTCTGAATTCTGTATCCAATGACATTATTACTCCCAGATCCCTGACTTGTAGATTTGGTATTATCTCTTTGTCTTGCAGAGTTTTGTACCTTTTATTCTGAAGCTCCTTGTTATTACCATATCTTAGAAGTTGGAATTTTTCCTCGTTGAACTTCATATTGTTGTCTTCTGCCCACTGGAATAATGTTTCAATGTCGTTTTGTAATTTTCTTATGTCACTTTCGTTCAATATTTCCATACATATCTTTGTGTCATTTGCGAAACATGATACAATACTGTCCTTAACATCTGCATCAGTATCTGCAATCATTATTATGAACAGCAAGGGAGCTAATACTGTACCTTGTGGGACAGGGCTCATGACTTCCGAGACTTTCGATTTAACTCCGTTTACCACCACTCTTTGTGTTCTTTACGTCAAGAAATTAAATATCCACTTTCCTAGCTTTCCAGTAATTCCTGTATTCTTAAGTTTGTGTGCTATCATTCCATAGTCACATTTATCGAAGGCTTTAGCAAAGTTCGTATATATATTACATCTATGTTTTGTCCTCGACACAATGTTTCCAATATTTTCTCCTGCTGGTCTAGTAGCTGTGATAGGCATGATCTTCCAGCCCTAAAGCCATGTTGATTGGAGTTGTATAACTCTTTCTTGTAGGTGGTAGGAAGTTTTGCCTCTAATTATACGTTCAAAGCACTTTATAAGGCGTGAGGTGAGAGCCACTAGCCGATAATTCTTGGGTATTGCTCTCTTACCACCTTTAAATAGGGGGCAATGTTCGCGCCTTTGAGGGGAACAGAAATTGTCCTGTCTCGAGTGATTTCCTCCATAGTAAGTATAGCGGTTTGGCAATACTCTACATTTTTCAGAAACGTGGCACTCCATGTGTTTGGCCCTGGCGCTGAATTGTCTCGCATTTGTGATAAGGCCGTAATTACATCTCCTTCCCTGAAAGTCCATTAATAAGTTTATACCGGAATTTGTTCTTGGTTGATTTGTATCTATGTTGAAAAATTCATCTGAGTTTTCCACTTCCATCTCGGACTTAGGGGTGCTAAACACAGAGTTAAATTGTTCCCTAAGCAGTTCGCTTATTTCTTTCGGGTCATTTATGTATTCGGCTTCCCCATCCATCAACCGACCAATACTCTCCTTTCACTGCATTTTCCTTTTCGCAAACGTGTCGAAGTATTTTGGGTTATTTTTGTTTTCTGCTACCTTGTTTTCCTCCTCGTTTGTCTTACGTATGAATGTTTGCTTTAGGTCCATTTCTATTTTGCTAAGCTTCCTCTCTAGTTTGAGTCTCTTTGCATCAGTTCTGCACCCGTGGAGATGTTTTACGGTTTGTCTTCGTTGCCTGAATTTTGTCCTGAGTTTCCTCTCGAGCTTGCTACGTTTTCTTTCCTGTCTCTCTGGAATGTTTCAGTATTATAGGTTTGGTTTCAGTCCCTATTATATACAGTATTTCTTGTGGTCTTTTTGTGAAATAGCAATTCCCAATTTATTTTCTTTAAATCTTTATTTACGTTTTCCCAATTTACTTTCTTTGAATTTATGTTTAAGCCTTCAAATATTCCATCTGCCTCTCTAGGATGCGTTTTCGGACCTCTGGGTGCTAACTTCAATTGTATATCGATGAGATTATGGTCGGAGAACTTTGTGTGCGTTACTTTTTTATTCATTATTATCTCGTTGTATTTGTCAAGATTAAATCCAAAACGTTCTCTTTTCTCGTGGCTTCACAGATTTCCTGGGTAAGGGCGTAATGTTCCATAATTTCTAATAGCATTGTTGCTTGGGTTCTATCATCTTTTGTAATGTTGCCATGAAACTTCTCGACATGTATAACTTCGTCATTTTTCTTCCATGTTATGAATGGGAAATTAAAATCTCCGAAAATTAGAATATTTGTTGCTGGAATTTCAAGTTATTTTTATGTTTTCTATTTCATTTGTAACAAATTGGAATTCACTTTTTGTGGTTTGGTAGTCTGTAGATGTTCATAATGGTTTTATATATATATATATATATATATATATATATATATATATATATATATATCCACTCCTTTCACAGGAGGAGATTGTAGACACCAATCGACCAGGGAAGTACTCTGGGGTGGATGTTAGGCAGGAGACAGGTAATGCTGGAACTCCCATTTCTCATGTCACTCTCCTCCTTAGCTGATCTTTTTCCGTGTCTCATCTCCCCTGTGAGCAGTCCAGCATGCTCTCAAACACACACTTCTTCCTCTATTCCTCACTACACATACATGCATCTTACGCACTACACAACCTTTTCTAAATTTATATTTAAAAAAAAAAGAAAAATTGCATTATTGAGCCATTGAGACCTTGTTTTTGGCTCTTTCCGTCTTCTGTGGAAGGGTCACTTTTGCGGGCGCTCGCCCTTAGGCCTCTCCTTCCGACATGAATTTCACAATTAAAGACGTGAAATGACTGAATGATGCAAACCTAGAAGGAAAAAGAAAAAATCATTCCAAGGCCTCTCGTATATTCAGCAGTACACCTCGTCAGAGAATGACCCTGACGAGGTGTACTGCTGAATAGACGAAAGACCTTGGAATAATTTTTTCGTTTCCCTTCTGGGTTTGCGGGTTTGCATTATATATATATATATATATATATATATATATATATGTGTGTGTGTGTGTGTGTGTGTGTGTGTGTGTGTGTGTCTGTGAAAATATTGCTATTATATCATATATACCGTATGAAACCCAGTAATCTAATTTATTTACACGGCTGAATTTTCAAACAGTCTTCGGTTTTCCAATTTCCTTTGATATTCCGGCAGTGGTTTCAGTGAACTGAGCCATTTAATTTCGCAGTGATGGATTGCCATTAGACAGGATTAACAACCATCTGAGAAGATCCGGAGTCAATAGGAAAGGAGTAAGACGTAATGCAATACATCAAGTTGGAAGTTCATCCTTTATGTGATTTCACCTGTTGAATATAAAGAATGGTGTTTCGTTATCCCTTTTGTATCTTCTCTTGCGGGATTGCTTTTATGCGAATGACTGAAGGAGAACGCGAAAAACAGTGGTCGGATGTTGGTAGGTTTAAATATGTCTTTACTCTGCCATCTGTATATGTTCGGGGGTTACATTTAATGTGCATTAACTAATCTTCATTTGCAACTGTATATTTTCTACTGTGAATGTAATAATTCCTTAAGTATAGAATTTGTGCTAGAATGAAATTGATATAAATTCAAAGATTTCATTCTTACTGTGAAATAAGATGGTATACTGTGGTGTTTATTACCCTTTATCAGTGTTGGGCACAAAAGCGTTAATCCGATAACAGTTAATTAACGAAGTTAACTTTTTTAACGGACTATTAACGGAAGTTAATTTCCATTTATCGTTATCGGACCAGTTAACTTCCGATAACTCGATATTTAGTCTGTTAAAGTCCTTTAACACGTTAACTGCGAGGAGTCATTCACGGAAGATCACCGCTCCGCGAATGAATTCAAACCGCCATAACTTCAGTCTGCTTCCAGATCTCGCAAGGGGAGGTTGGGGAGGCCCAAGAGGTCAAGACTGGCAGTTGGGCCTAACTTTGAGAAGTTGGTCTTTCTGAAGGGCAACCAGCACATTGTGTCATAGTCTTTAATAAATGTGCCTAAAATTTAATTTTACCTTTCAGTTCCCGCCATAATAATTCTCTGGTAAATTAAAATTTAGTTAATGGTTAGTGGTTACAAGGGTTTCAAAACATGTAATCAGTACATTTTTTATTAAAAATAAAAAAAAGTTATTAAGCAAAAAAGTTGCAAAACTTGATAAAAATACAGTTAAATACCTATTTATTGTTGGATTTTGCATAAATAAACATTTTCTATGGGTTTTGAAGCTTTTTTCCTTGATTTTTTAAAATGTTAGTAAAGAAATAGTTATCGTTAACGGATTATCGTTAACTTCCGTTAACTTTGTAGTAAAATTATCGGATTATCGTTATCGGAGTTAAAAATTGGGGTTAACGGATTATCGTTATCGAAGTTAACTTTTTGGTTAACGGTGCCCACCACTGCCCTTTATTACACAATACTTTAGGATAAATCTACACTAACATAATCTTTTAACAATATGTTAATACAGTATTGTAAGACAAGTTTATAATCTTTAAAGGGATCACTGGAAAACATTTTACTCATGCAGATATTTTATTATAAACTCGGTAATGTTTGAGAAATACAATGAGCAATTTTTAAAGGCATGAAATAATAGAAACCATTACACATTTTCTTTAAATAAATTCCGAATATTAGTAGATACACTAGCTTGCATATTATTAATATGCTGTACCAGCAGACATATTTAGACGTAAAGTATCGTAATATCAAGTTTGGAAGGTGCCTGGAACTCAGCAGTCAACACCGTTTTCTTATAAGTGATGTTAAGACATTGGTGTCAGGAATTCGACTCCCGATGGTGCTCGTAGTAATAATCCAGTAGTTGGCGCAATGGGCCGCTTCGTTGCTCAGTTTCTAGCCCTCCTGACTGATTATAATTAATATCAAGTTTGTAGCTCGAAAATTTAAAAAATTCAAATGTTGTTGCTTCTGTTAGTTTACTGTTCCAAGCCTTTCGAAAATTTCGGCTCTTAAATATTACTTACCAAAATCAAGTGCTTTCTGCTGTTTTCACCCCTTTGAGGTGGAAATCCCTTTATTTGGTACACATATTATGGGGACATTTATTGAAATTATCACATCTGGTTCTACTGCAAATTTCTACATCGTGCCCTCAAGTAGTTGGCGGTAAGGTTTTCCTCTACCATAAAATATCTCAAGCTATTATAAGTACATACCATAGAAAGTCATACAGAATAAACAGCAGAACCTCCCAAGTGGGACCACTTAATTACATCGACTGATGTCATAACAATAGCAGTATGTTTCTGATAACTGAAATACCACTGTCATTATATAAAGAGAAAATATAACTGGATACATATTGGTGTTTTAGCTTTTAATGATGTATATAATATAATGCGATCTAAAATACAGTATAATATAAAGCGTGCAATATAATATAAAGCGTAATATAATTATAGAGTACAATGCTATTCTTTTCGTTTGAAAAATGCAGCAAGAAAATGTATGAGAAGTCCCCGGTAATCTGACCCCACTGTATCCCGACGCTCCCTTATTCCAACTCTAGTGATGGTGATTAATAGCCTGTTTGTATTGCTTTTATAAAAATTAGTGTAAATATGCATATGTACAGTACTGTAATTAGTACTGCCTATATGCCAAGCTTTTGATCGTTGCAAGACTGACTCCACGGAGTGAGTGGTGAGTTGTACTCAATTATTTTATATGTATTTTATAGTTTTCTATTGTAATAGTAATATTAGATAGTTTAGAATAACAAAATTAGTAACTTTATACAAACTTTTGAAAACAATAATATGATTTTTGTAAAAAAATGCTAAACTCGTGATAGCTTAGAATTTAGGGGTGGGCCCTCTAACCGCCGCATTAAGTCGGATTAGCGAGGACTTACTATATATGCAAACTCTGAGACGATTGTCTCAGTTATAAGGTTTATTTAACAAAGTTTTAATAATTTCAAGCTGACGTTGGTTTTAATAGCGTATTAACGGAGTTAGTTTCATTAGTATATTTATTTTGTGAAAATTTAACAGAAAAACCGAGATCATAATTTATCATCTAAGTTTCAATCTATTTTCCTACATTAAACCTTATATATACATATATGAAAAACCGCCCCACCAGGGTTCGAACCCACAACCTCTTGAATAGAAGGTGAGGGCGCTAGCCACAACAACCTATTCAAGAGGTTGTGGGTCAGAACCCTCGTGGGGACGGGTTTTTTAATTTTTTTTAATTGAATTGAATAACCTTTATTAATAATAAAATAAATACAGTAGTCTTTTTACACTTTACAATTTTTACAATGACATGAATAATTGTGAAGCTCGACTATTTTTTTTTTTTATTTAATTTGGCCCTTAAGCTTTAGGCTTTACTGGCTCTTATTAAAAATAAGCAGCTAGCTGTTATAAATTAATAATAATAAATAAATAAATAAGTAAATAAGTATTATTAATAGTTAAAACCTGTATTTCAATCTTAAACAATATTAATGGACAATATTAAACATTATTAGTGGACATTAATCGAAGATTTTTGTTAGTATCCCATTATTAATTGGGATTTCAACTTGGTTTTAAACAAATTTACATTCGCAATATTTTTTATATCGGCATGCAAGTCATTCCATAGTTTCAATCCAATGGAAATGGGTAGTTTTTGAGATGAAGACAATCTAAATTGAGGTATAACAAGCTTTGCTCTATTTCTGGTCTGATACGAGTGGATTTCTTGATGAGTTACAAAATATCTATTTACCCATTGCAAATTAATGATTTTGCTCTTACACTTGTAAATAAAAATAAAATGTGCCAGTTTGGTTATATCGTTGAGCTTTAGTAGGTTTAGCTCTTTAAATAATGCACTAGAGTGATCAAGGAAATCAGCATCAGATAATAACCTTATTGCTCGTTTTTGGATGACAAAGATACCATTTAATGCGTTGTTAGCGGAGTTTCCCCAAACAAGGGTGCAGTATGTTATATAAGGAAGAACAAGAATATGATAAAGAGTCAATAAAACTTGTCTAGGGACTACATTTCTAAGTTTAAACATTATAGCAACGCTCCTTGAAATCTTTTTCGCGATATAATTTACATGATCACTCCATTGCAAATTCTTATCTAGCATTACACCAAGAAATTTTGTTACAGTACACTCCTTTATGGCGATTTCATTAACATTAAGTTCATCAAGATATACATTGCTTTTATTAGTAAAAATCATGAAATTTGTTTTACTGGTATTTAGGAAGAGTTTATTGGTGGTCAACCATTTCATTACAGTGATGAATTCTGAATGAAATATATTCTTAGCTGTATTAACATTTTTCCAAGAAAAAGAGAGAGTTGTATCATCTGCAAACATTATAAAGTTCAATATATCAGATGAACGTGGAAGGTCATTTATATATAATAAAAATAACAGTGGACCCAGAACTGAGCCCTGTGGCACACCATGTTTGACAAGCGCTTTAGTGGAGCAAACCTTATTTTCTGATACAAAATTATATCTATTGGACAAATAACTTTTAAACCAATACTGATTGCTCCTCTAAAGCCGTAACAGTGCAATTTATTAAGTAGAATAGTATGATCTATTACATCAAACGCCTTACTCAAATCCATAAATATTGATATCATTATTTCTTTGTTCTCCTTAGCTGTATTTACATTTTCCACAAGATTTAAAATAGCCATTTCCGTTGTTCTATTATTACGGAAGCCATATTGATTTGGAGATAATAAATTGTAGGATTCTAAATATCGCTGCATTCTACTTTTTACAATTTTTTCAAAAAATTTGCTGAACACAGATAATGAACACACCGGCCTGTAATTTGTTGCTAGTGTAGGATCACCCCCTTTAAAAAGGGGTGTTATACAACCAGTTTTTAGCATTGATGGGAATATTCGTTTGGAAATACTTTGATTGATAATTTTAGCCAAAGTTACAGATATCTTATCTTTAACAAGTTTCATTATAGGTACAGGAATGTTATGAATGTTATTTTTTGTATTTTTTAATTTACCAATAATATTCTGGACCTCAGTAGAGGTAGCAGGAACAAAAGAAAATGAATTTAGTGGGCTGGGTGGCATATATTCTAGAGGTGAGTGATCATTATTTATTAATTGTGAGCGAAGCTTATCCGCTATTGAAGTAAAATGTGCATTTAAAGAGTCTGCAATAGCAGTATCATCAGTGATTTCTTTATTATCAACATTTAATTTCTCTACTGAATTTTTCTTAATTTGTTTTCCGAGAAGATTGTTTATGGTTGTCCAAGTGTTTTTCATGTCTCCTTTATGTTTGGAAAATTGATTGTTATAATAGTTATATTTTGCAATTTTGATTATTTTAGTTAATTTGTTTCTGTATTGAGTATATTGTATTTCAGGAATTTTGCTCTGCATTTGCAATTTGAATAATTTATCTGTTCTTTATTGAAGTGATAATTCCTGGAGTGATCCATGGATTTGCGACCCTTTTGGGCGAAACTGTTTTTCTCCGTTAAGGAAAGCAAATATTAAAAATATGGAATAGGGTGTCATAGAAGAACTGAAACATATGATCTGGGTCATTTAAAGGTTCGTCACAGTCAAGTCGAGTATTTTCTACAGCCCCAATAAATTTTCTTTTGTTAACCTCTGAGAATATTCTGTAATCAATAGTTGTTTTGTCCGCAACCTGAACAATGTTATTGAATATAGCGTAAGTAGGAAAATGATCACTGATGTTAGTGGTTATAATTCCAGAGTTTACAAGGGCATTGCTATTTACAAATATATTATCAATCGTAGATTCTGTTATTCGATTGCCATAGCTGCAGACTCGAGTGGGTTTGGTAATAGAATGACTAAGATAGAAAGAATTCATTAAGTTTAAAAATTTATGAGAGATTGCTTCAGATTGCAAATTGATGTTGAAGTCTCCCGCAACTATGGCACTCGATTTATGGAAGTTGCATAACATGTTATCTAAGTGAATTAAAAAGCTATTGGTATTAGCATTAGGTGGTCTATATATTGCATGGACAGAATATACATTACTTTTGTCTTTTATATTCACAATCAGGTTTTCATTGTCACTATTACATAGAGATTTACTTCGTTAGAGTCGTAAGTTTGATGCACATACACAGAGATACCCCCACGAATCTGACCATCTCTTACAGTATGATAAGCAACGTAATTATCTATATTATATAGGTTTTTAATACTAATATTTAACCAAGTTTCCGTGAGAATTATAACACTAAATTTGACAGTAGAAGTTTTCAAGAGGGCCAGTAAGTAGTTATAGTTCCTAGGTAAGCTTCGAATGTTTAGATTTAGCACTGAAAGATTTTTATAAATATCTTTTTGTAATACAAAGGCATTAAACTCGTCTATCGATGAGACCATGCAATTGCCTATACCAGATTTCTGATCTAGATTCTCTAAACTGGATATAGAATTTCGGAGAGTCATGCGGATTCATGCATATTCAAATAATATATGGTATATAATTTTTTTCATATAGCAGCAAACAGTATCCTACTCGCGTACACAAGCCTCATATACATATCCTTTCAAATAGGTGCATATGCGCGATCTTAACCTGAATATCATCTGTCAATCTTTGGCGAAGATTTCATGAATATAAATGAACGTCTCGCAGTTCGAACACACTCTCAAAACCGGTTTTTAAGTCTTTTCTTATTTCCATTTTCAGTATGTTTATTTCTGGGTTATCTGGGATTAATACGAGTAGTTTGGCCGAAAAATATATATGTGTACAGTACATACTGCTATGCAGTAATTTTAGACACCCTGCACGGCACTGAATCCTAATAATAATGGTATGGATTCTATTTTTGATGAGGTAAAATACCTGCTGATAATGTTATATAAAAAAAAGGTGTATATACCCTCAAAGAAAAATTACTGGAAATCTAAAGTTTCTAAAACAGGTGTTCATAAAATGATTAAAAATATAGGATGAAACTTGATCTAATGATGATAAGAACAGACTTGGAAGACCATAAAAGCAATCAGAATATGATATTAAATACTTGATGATTAGATTACGAAACGACAAGTGTAATGCAAGTCGAACAGCTATATTGCTGCAAAAATGCGAGAAATGACAGGTGTTTTAGTTGACTCACCCACCAAAAACACGAAATGCGCGAAGAAGCGCTAAAAGGGTACATTGCAGTAAAAGAAAAAACTTTCATCCGTAAATGAGATTGTTTCCAGCATTATTAACCTTTTATGGACGACTGGTTCAAATCAATACCCTTTCAAATACACGCATTCAGACTTAACCCAACAAAAACTCTCGGTTTTCAAGGGTTAAAGGTGGAAAAAAAAGTGAGGGTGGACTTCTCGTTTTTGGTTGTTTTAGTTAGAAGATATAAAAAAAATAAACCATCCTTTAAAGTTTATTTTAAAGTCACCGATCAAGGCGCATATATTCATGCTTTTTAGAGTCATGGTCATTGGCTTAGCAATTTTTTTTATGCAGGAAGGAGCGGCCAAGGCTGAATGCCCACAAAAGCACCCCCCCCACCAGCTATAGAAGAAGAAGAGAGCCAAAATCAAGGTTCAGGGCTCTCGAGATGCCACTCTGCGTTTGAAAGATTGGAGGTCATAGACAGGGGGAAAGATGGATTGAGGAAGATTGTTCCAGAGCTCACCGGTTGAGTGGATGAAAGATTGAAAATACTGATTAATCCTCGCATTAGAGAATTGGACAGAAAAGGAATGAGAAAATGCAGAAAGTCTGGTGCTGCGTGCTCTCTTTAAAGGACGAGGCATGCAGTTAGAGAGTTCAGAAGAGCAGTGTCCGTTATAGTAGCGATAGTTAAGAGAGAGTGAGGCAACATTGCTGCTAAGAGAGAGGAATTGAAGATAGTCAGTAGGAGGCGGGGAAATGATGAGGCGAAAAGCCTTTGTTTCCACCCGGGCAAGTACGGCTGTGTTGTTTGAGGCACTCCATACATGAGAAGCATACTCCCTACAGAGGCAGACAAGACCCTTATACAGAGACAGAGACAGCAACTAACCTCTTAGAAGCTGTTTTGGAAAGAGAGTATATGTGATCTTTCCAGGAAAGATCACGAGAAAAGGAAACGTCAAGAATGTTAAGAGAAAAGGAAGGATTGAGTTGTGTTGTTGAAGGTACGGGGATAGTCATGTGGAAGCTTGTGACTAGTAGACCACTAGACATAGGAGGAACTTAGGTTTTGAGGCATTGAAGGCCACAAGACTTTCTCTGGCCTCAGAGATAGCAGAAAGATCAGAGGTCAGATTCTCTATAGCCGTCCTACGCGAAGCATTGACTGTTGAGAGAGACGCTTTCTGAAGCGGGTGGAGAAGTGAAGAGTGGAATCATCGGCAAAAGGGTGAATAGGACAGGAAGTGCGACTTAAAAGATCATTGACAAATAAAAGGAAAAGAGTACGGGATAGGACAGAAACCTGAGGATTAAAAGATTAGGACACCTCATTTACTTTTTTACTTTTCGAATTTAATGTAGTTAATTTTGGAGCATTTCTTTAGATTAATCATTTTGAACTATATATCATTAAAAAGCCCACAAAATTTGTTTTGCAATTATATACGGTTTAAAATTATTAATCTAAAGAAATACAGTAGTCCTAAATTAACATTTACAGTAAATCCGAAAAGTACAAAAGTAAATGAGGTGTCCTAATCCTTTTGACCTACAGTTTAACGTGGGATCGAAACCACGCACCACCACGGCAGTCAGAAATTACAAAGTCTTCGCCCGCACTCGATCTCACGACCTCCAGATCAACAGCCCAGCGTCTTAACCACTAGGCTACCCAGGGTACCTATTTATCAATCAACCAATTTTTATTGTGTAGAAGGATGAACAACTGGGTTTTGCTGCGCGCCTCCTCCCGTCACCGGGTTTTGATCCCGGAGTCGATGAATTCGTAGTCAGCGATGATAAACCCCTACCCCCACTACCACCACCATATATATATAATATATATATATATATATATATATCGTAGTACAATAAACAATATGAAACAACAACAACAACAACAACAACAATAATAGCATCAATATTATAATTTATTATCGTATTTATACGTATTGATGGTGCTCATCAAATCACTTTAATAATACTCGTAGTTCGTGAACTTATAAAATGGACGACATCTTGTTGAAGTCCCTTTTTCCCATAATATCAGTTTATCTGCGTTGTACTCATATATAATCCCGCTTTGATTCCTTCTTTCGTTCCCTGACGAGATGTTTAAATACACGATAGGCCTTTCCGTCAGTTTTTATTTCCCTCTGTATGTAACATTTTTTACTTTTCAAAAGTACCTAAGTAATGCAACAATTTTAACTTAATCGATCGGGGCTTATTTCACATCATTTGAAGTTAAAATAACTTAATAGTTCTTAAGATATATATATATATATATATATATATATATATATATATATATATATATATCCTTTAATAACACAGATGTCTGCCCACTGATCGAACAAAGGAAAATCCATTTTCACAATTCGAACTAAAATTATAATGACTTAACACCATTCTGATTCTTTGGTTTTATAAAAATTATACTCGTATAAAAAAAGATTTTATATCAATCGTCAGTTCTAAATTGGATTAACGACCAAACTGTATTAAATGTAATTAAAATTGTCGAGTTAGCATTCAAATATAAGCAATTTACACCCTAAGAATGTAGCATACTGTTTACATTTACATTAAATGAGCAATTTACTTTATAATTATGAACCAAACTCAATCAAAGAAATGTTAATAGGCATTTTTAACCTTTTTGTTCACGAATATGTTTCCTTTAAACCAAAAAGTATAAGACTTATTGAAGTTATTGTTATTGAAAACCAAATATTTTAGTGAATAGTCATTAAATTACAAGCATTTTTGGTTCCTTTTCCCAAAACTAAGCTAAACTAAACGTACAATATATAAGCATATATAAACATTTATATAAGAGTTGCATTTTAGTACGATATATATTATTATTTTCGGTGGGACATTACACATCTCCACTGTGACTGAAAGGGTTAAACTTTTTACGATTTGTTGAAACGAGCTCTATCTATTTCATTGTAATTCTCTTTCTAGAACTGCCTTTTAAAATTCGAGCAGATTAGTCGGTAAGTAGCATACTATTTAACTCTTTCTTTTATTTAGTCAAATATACGTCAGTGCCCACCTCCCAGAAAAATCCAGAGCTATATATAATCCGTGGATAGCTTCTTTTTAACGCTTTAGCTGGCAGTGGCACTTTGCTGATTTTGTTCTCGCTAAAGCCAGACGATTTTATTCAGTCTCAGAAAAGACTTTCGCCCGCTAAAAGGTTAATACATCCACTGTATGGTCATCTTTGAAGTTCACAGGAAAACTGAACAGTAATTTATTTTGTGTAAAAGTTTAAATTAAGAATAAAACCAGTTCGTAAAAGCGGTTGAAATCGAGTTAGAAAAGTGGAGCTCTGAGTATCCTCTCATCCCTGAATTAAACGACGCGTCGGATGTTAATTAAATTACGGACACCACCAGGTCGAAAACAAAATAGTTTCCCGTGCAACCAGGAACCTCAAGAGTCGGGACACATATAACCCCAACAAGCATACAGTGAAGCAATATATAGGATATACTTCATAATTATTATTGATCATTTTTGAGGTTCTGCTTTTTCCTGCATTGGATGAATAAACAGTATTTCATTTACATTACTGTATTTTCCTTTCATTTTCAAACGAATCTATTTCGCGTTTGGAAGCGAGAAATGGTAAATAAAAGAATCGAAACGTAAGAATACTAACGTAGGATTATATAAAATTGGTCACAGCGAACTTGTATTAAAGGAAGTTAACGCTTGAAATATGATTCAATTTTTTGCTTCTGGTGCTTGCATTTTTTTTACAGTAAATTTATCTCATAAAAAATTGCTAAAGTTTTAAATTCTTTTTCAAACACGGATGTCCGGAAATAATTTCCTGTCGATTAATCGCGCAAATATCGAATATATGTATGTATATACAGGGCGTCCCAAAAAAATGTATACACACTTTAAATACTTATAAAGGCAGTGTTTATTAAAATACATTTCATTTTCAAAATGTAATAGAATTTACAGACATTATTTAATTGTTTTGTCAACGCCTGTTTTCAAACTGACGTCCGTTCTGGTCCAGGCACTGCTGATAACGCGAAGCAATGGAATCGCAAACATCACGAAACATTTCGTTTGGTATTTATGTGCATTCTCGTTCAATGGCTGCTCTCAATTCAGCGACTGTTGCAGGTTTTATAGCGTAGACTTTGTCTTTTAAGTATCCCCATAAAAAAAAGTCTAGTGGTGTGAAGTCTGGTGAACGCGGAGGGTATTCTACGAAACCCCTTCGTCCAATCCACATCCACATCGTGCCAAGTACCACTCGCAATACTCCACTCTTCGGTCCGGATCATCTTCATTAATAGCATGGACTAATCTTGGAATGTAACTTTTCCATTGACAGCGCTTCAAAATGCGTTGGACAGACGATTCTGAAATTCCTACCTCACGACTCGCTTGCCGCACAGATTTTCTTGGACTTTGGTGATACGTTTCCAGTACTCTTTCTTGCTTTGTGGGGCTTGTCGATGTCCGTGGTCTTCCGGAACGCTTCTTGTGGACATTCTGAACAGTTCCATCGGCTTCAAACTTATCTCTAATTCGAGTGATGGTAAGTCGCGTTGGTGGATCTGTTTGAAACTCCCTCCTAAACTGTCTTTGCACTTCAACTGCGTTTTCACACTTCCAGTAGCATTTTAGAATGAATTTCCTTTGTTCAAAGCTTAGTCTGACTGCCATTATTAATTCTAATGGGTTTAACTTGGAAAGAAAGAAACATCAATTGAGCTATCAGCTGTTAAAGTGTGTATACATTTTTTTGGGACGCCCTGTATATATATATATATATATATATATATATATATATATATATATATATATATATATATATAATAACTAAGAACTAAAGTTATTTTAACTTCAAATGATGTGAAATAAGCCCCGATCGATTAAGTTAAAATTGTTGCATTACTTAGGTACTTTTGAAAAGTAAAAAATGTTACAGACAGAGGGAAATAAAAAGCGACGGAAAGGTCTATCGTGTATTTAAACATCTCGTCAGGGAACGAAAGAAGGAATCAAAGCGGAATTATATATGAGTACAACGCAGATAAACTGATATTATGGGAAAAAGGGACTTCAACAAGATATCGTCCATTTTATAAGTTCACGAACTACGAGTATTATTAAAGTGATTTGATGAGCACCATCAATACGTATAAATACGATAATAAATTATAATATTGATGCTATTATTGTTGTTGTTGTTGTTTCATATTGTTTATTGTACGACGATATATATTATATATATGGTGGTGGTAGTGGGGATAGGGGTTTATCATCGCTGACTACGAATTCATCGACTCCTGGATCAAAACCCGGTGATGGGAGGAGGCGCGCAGCAAAACCCAGTTGTTCATCCTTCTACACCAGTGCTCTTCAACCTTTTTATGCTTACCGCCCACTTTTGTAACTTTTGAATCTCCGTATCGCCCACCAAAATTTAAAATGCAAAAACTCAAACTAAAAGTTATATACCCTGCATAAAACAATAAAATTAATTGCAATTACCTTTAGATTAATGAGATCCTTGAGCCACTAGTGGGCGGTACCGCCCAGGTTGAAGAGCACTGTTCTACACAATAAAAATTGGTTGGTTGATAAATAGGTACCCTGGGTATCCTAGTGGTTAAGACGCTGGGCTGTTGATCTGGAGGTCGTGAGATCGAGTCCGGGCGAAGACTTTGTAATTTCTGACCGCCCGTGGTGGTGCGTGGTTTCGATCCCACGTTAATCTGTAGGTTAAAAGGATTAGGACACCTCATTTACTTTTGTACTTTTCGGATTTACTGTAAATGTTAATTTAGGACTACTGTATTTCTTTAGATTAATAATTTTAAACCGTATATAATTGCAAAACAAATTTTGTGGGCTTTTTAATGATATATAGTTCAAAATGATTAATCTAAAGAAATGTTCCAAAATTAACATTACATTAAATTCGAAAAGTAAAAAAGTAAATGAGGTGTCCTAATCTTTTAATCCTCAGGTTTCTGTCCTATCCCGTACTCTTTTCCTTTTATTTGTCAATGATCTTTTAAGTCGCACTTCCTGTCCTATTCACTTTCATTGTTTTCGTCTCTATGGGATAAAGGTGCTTTTTAAACCCCAAAGAACCTTTGAGGGTTTGATACATAAAATGCTGTTTTATGGCTCCAAACATAAATATTTCGGCAGCATTGCTTGCAACCGTCCATGAATAAAAACATTTTCAGGTATTCATCATGTGCTTTACGTATAGAAGCAAATTTTCCTGCCATAAAACAAGCATTCGGATTTATATTAGCATTTGTATTGTGGTGTAAACGAATTTTTAGCTCTATTTTGAGGATTTGTATAATAACAAGTTATTTTAACTGCCTTATGTTACCTGCAGTGGGATACACTGAACAGTGAGGTGTCGTTAAAGGAAACATAAATTTTTTTTAATTTTGTGTATGAGTTATTGTTGGGTATTGTATGAATCACAGTAAGTTACTGAATTTAAAGTATTTGATTTGATGAGCTTCGATAAGCTTTGATTTATTTAAGGAAACATGAATATTTTTACTTGTATCATTGGTTACCAAAGTTGGGATATATTGGACCGTAAGAAAAGTGAGATCCAGCGAAACCTGATTTTGATAAGCGATAGTACGTAACATTAAATACTACAGTATAAATAACCGAACACCCAAACAACAATTCTGTGTTGGTTCGCACCGACATTGATTGGTTTGAAACTATATGTGCGATCCTATTGATTAAGTAAAGTAACACTTTCAAAATTAGATTGATATGAAAAAATAGGTTTAGTCAAAGGTAACAAACAACCTTGGAACTCATTTCCCCAATGTGTTGGAGTGAGAGTGCCCCAAGGGTCACCTGAGCCCCAGTACTGACAAAGTGAACGGCTGGCCCAACCCACCCCAAGAGCAAGCAGGAAGCGGACCCAGAGCCTTACTGTCAGCGTCCGACACTGATATCGTTGAGCTACTGGAAGTTAAAAAATACGTTTAGTAGTCACTAGCTTTTATTGTAATGTAATGTCAATTACTAAACAAAATACTAGGGGCACTCAGTGTATTTTGCCCCACCCTTTTTTCTTAGCTAAATAATAGGCCATGGGGTTGAAATGTCTTTTGGGCTGTAAGTTTCAACTTTCTGCGCTTCACATAACCGGAATTTTTCCAGGTTAACCCTCCCCCTCTTTGTATAAAACCGCTTTTAAACGCTCTTGTACAAACCCGATGGTTAACGCAGTTTCGAAAATGGCGTCTAACAGTGATGTGCGTCGTAAACAGAGAGTTGTTATCGAGTTCTTAACCGCAGAGAAGGAAACAGTTGGAAATATTCATAAACGTCTACAATACGCTTACGGAGATGCTGTTGTTGATCGAAGCACAGTTGGACGCTGGTCTAAACGTGTGAAATCATTGGAGAGAGGGAGAGCCAGCCTAGATGATGAGCCATGCAGCGGTCGCCCGGCATCGGCTGTGACATCTCACACTGTGTAACGTGCTAACAGCATCATTCGATCAAATCGGTGAGTCACATATATACCAGGAGCTATCACTGAAGCTAGGAATTAGTGAAGGAAGTGTGAATACGATAATTCAGCAACTGGGATACTGAAAAGTGTGTTCACGATTTGTTCCTCGCCAACTGACTGAACATCATAAATCCCAAAGAAAAGAAATTGCTTCTGAGTCGTTGGTTCGATACGAGACAGAAGGGGATGACTTCCTTTCACGAATTGTGACTGGGGATGAGACTTGGGTACACCACTTTGAACCTGAAACAAAACGCCAATCTATGGAGTGGCATCACGCAGACTCCCCACGCAAGAAAAAGTTTAAAATGGCTCCCTCTGCACGAAAGGTCATGGCCACCATCTTCTGGGACATGAAAGGGGTGATTCTGGTGGATATTATGAAGAAAGGACAAACAATCAACTCAGGCATATATTGCTACCCTACAGAGACTCCAGAGGCGTATAAAGCGAGTTCGACAGGAGAGAAAACTGGAAGACGTCCTTCTTTTGCACGATAACGCAAGCCCACACAACTTGACTATGTTACCCCACCCTCCATACAGCGCGGATCTGGCACCTTCAGACTTCCATTTGTTTGGGCCAATGAAGGATGCTATTCGTGGAAGAAAGTTTCAGAGTGACGGTGAGGTTTGTGAGGAGGTTAAGAGGTGCCTCCAGCGGAACCCAGCGGACTTTTACCAGCAAGGAATAAAGGCCCTTGTTTTGAAGTGGAGGAAAGCCGTAGAAAAGGATGCAGACTATGTGGAAAAATAAAAACTTGTAAAGAAGGTATGTAACTACTTAAGCCGTAGAAAAGGATGCAGACTATGTGGAAAAATAAAAACTTGTAAAGAAGGTATGTAACTACTTGTGTACAAAATTTCTGAGACTTACAAGGAAACTTGGAAAGAAAAAAAAGGTGGGGAAAAATATATTGAGTGGCCCTCTTACAATATATAAAGTGGCTTGATGATAATAATGTATAGGTATTTTTCAAGTACTAACAGCATTCAAATTTAAAGGCCTGTATACTAACATGTAACATGTAAACAAAACTATCGTAGCTCATGCGACACATACAAATTACCCTGCACAAAACATGATAATAAATCATTAATGAATATACGAGTATGCCATTCTTCCATAAACAGAACTTAACACATAACATGTTAACGCGTAACATCTGTAACTATTCGCATTTAAACATTGTTTCATTACTTTCATGAAAGCAATTGAAAAGAGCCATAATTCTCCCACGTATCTCGCATTTCAAAAGCATTGGAACATTATATCGCTATAATTTTCAAACATATTTATTTTTATAAGCATAATCTTCATAAAATGATGATTCGTGCGTGGTTTACAACGTTATTGTAGAGAAATTATGTAGCATATAATTACTTTTTGCCTACTTCAAAGTGTAGTTCAAATGTGCAAACTGAACTATCACCTTGAACCGAAACTACGTAAGTACATTGTAAAATAAAAAGTAAATATTGCATGTTGTTGTGCTCTCAATCCTCGTGAATGGCCATCCTGTCATTACGTAAAATGTAGGTTCTTTTCAGTGCGAGGAATTATTAACAATTAGTTGTTTAAAGTTTCACAAACAAGAACACATCAACTGCAGAAATGTTTATTTTATATTTTATAGGGCTTGAAAATTCTGTACGAGTGCAATAGATTCAAATATAATTTTAGAGTTTTAATGTATATATATATATATATATATATATATATATATATATATATATATACGAGGGGCGGTATGAAAGTAAGGCTTCGTATTGTAGTTACTAACTGAAAAATAAAAGATATTACTTTTGGATCGACCCTCGTATATACACCTTTGGTTAACTTCCGCCCGAATTATTCATTTTGACGAAGGTCAAGCTTTTCACTCCACCTTAGACCTACAGTTTAACGTGGAATCCGAACTACGCCCCACCAGCAGCCCAGCGTCTTAACCACTAGGCCACCCAGGGTACCCATTTATCTACCAACCACTTTCTTTATTGTGTGGAAAGATGAACAGCTGGGCTTGCTGCGCGCTCGGATTTCGTGTTTCCTTTTCCTTTCCCTGTGGTTCTTTGCTTATATATATATATATATTATATATATATATATAACCTTAGTTTTGCTTCCGCCCGAATTGTTCATTCTGTCGAAGGTCAAGCTTGTCATTCCACCTTAGATCTACAGTTTAACGTAGAATCCGAACCACGCCCCACCAGCAGTCCAGCGTCTTAACCACTAGGATACCTAGGGTACCCATTTATCTACCAACCAATTTCTTTATTATTTGGAAGGATGAACTGCTGGGTTTTGTTGCGTGCCGCCTGCCGTCACTGGGTCTCGATCCCGGGGCCGATGGATTCGTAGTCATTAGTATTACTCTGGAGAGTAATACTAATGTAAAATGAAAAAGGAAAAATTAAAAGAATTAAATCACTTTCACTGCTTTGTTCCCTCGCTAAAATATGATGAACAGAAACATTTTCCATTCCAGTCTGAAAACGAAGAGAAATTTCAAATATCGAAAGTTCTCTACTTAACATTCTTCTTTTCATTTCTTCATTCGTTTTTGACTGGAAGATCATGTATTTTAAATTTGTTCTAACGTTTTGTTTCGAAAACTCATTCAACGGTACAATATGTACAGTATATACAGTGTGTATATATATATATATATACAGGGTGGGCCGAAAGTCTGGATCCATAGGAAAATATTTATTTTAATACATAAATTACAACAAATGGTAAATACTTAAAATGAATATCAACTTTAACTCGTAAATGCGTATCCGTGATACTGTACAGTAGTTCGTACTCCAGTATAAATACTCAAATACCTTTTTTATTTCAGCCCAGAAATGGCTTCGAATCTAACAACAGAAGACCTGGTAGAACTTGTGCACATGTACGCAAGACAGGGCGCTACACACAGAGAAGTTGCTACCGAATTCAATAGAAATCCCTGATAAGCATCCAGTAACACATGCGACTGTTGGCAAGTTGTTTAAACGTTTCAAAGAAACAGGAAGTGTACATGATCGACGGCGTTCTGGTCGTCCAAAAACTGCAACTGATGAAAACCTCTGCAATGGTATGTGAAACTTTAACGAATAGTCCAGTAAAGTCAACAAGAAGATTATCAAATGAAACACGCATCTCGAGAACTTCAATTCGAAGAATTATTAAAAATCATAAATTCCATCCCTAAGTGTCTCAAAAAATTTGCTTCTTTCCTCAATATGTGTATTGTCTTTTAATGTTGTCGTCATATTTGTTGATATCTCGATTAAGTTGTGGTCTGAGATAATGGTTGGGGTTACTTTTATATCAGCAATCAAGTTCGTGTTATTCGTGAATATCACATCTAGGCAGTTGTTTTTTCTGGTATTTTCTGTTATCTTTTGTGTCAGCATAAACTCATTTGTGAGAGCCATCAACCTTTGTGCTTGCTCCTGGTCTTCTCTTGTGCCCCCCTTGTCCTGGTGTATGTACAGTATATATTCCTATCCACCTTTTTGTATTTTATAAATGGGAAGTTAAAGGCTCTGCAGATCATTATATTGGGGGATGGAGGGTTTATGGCCTTTATTAGCTTTCTGACATCATCAATGCCCTCCGAAAATCTTTCGGTTGGAGTGTTTGGAGGTCTAAGATGACTATCAGTATCACGTTTAGTTTTTCTAGTTTCACTGCTAGGAGTTCCACAAAGCTGTTCCATTTACTTATTACCGTCTCTGTCATATGACCTTCATGTACATATATAGCACAGCCACCTTTACGTCTCGTTGGTCTATCCGCTCTTAGTAAGTTGAAACCCTCTATATTTATCTCTTTCTTATCAATACAATGTTTGCAGTTTTCACAATTTCCTTGGCAATTCTTAAGATGAGTTTCTTTTATGCACGCGATGTCCTCCCTTGTTTCGTCCATAAGTCCTTTCAAGTACAAAACTTTGTTGAGTGATTGGTTTGGTCTTATTCCTTGAATATTAGCCAGGACAATATTTATGTTCTTTGTTTTTCGCTGATTCCAATGACGGACTAAAGGATCATTGGAATCATAACGTTTTTGAGAAACCTTTTCCTTTATAACCCCCATAATGCATTGTCACAACTCGATAGATCTGGGCTTCTCAGAGGCCATTTTAATGTTGCATTTTAATGTCCCAATCCATCAATCAGAAACACCTCATTTAAATATTCACGAACCCTCAAGGAATAGTGGGGAGGTGCTCCATCCTGTTGGAACCAAACATCATTTAATATTCCGAGATTATACATAGGTGTAACAAGACTTTCGGGACACCCTGTACACTCTGTAGTACAGTCTGTATCCGTAGGGTCTGTATCTGTATGCACTTTAGGTAAATTGTAGAAATAAGGTAGCTTAGGAAAAAAAAGCCAAAAATTGTTTTAAAAGTTGCAGAAATTCCTTAAATAAAAGTTTAAGATTAAAATTGCGTTGAGAAACTTGGAGAGGATTAGAATTCAGTTGATCATAAGTATTTATATCTGAAAGTAACGCCATACCTTTGTGAGTATAATTCTCTTTATCAATTAAGACGATATTATTCACCTTATCTTATTTACTAATAACAAGGCTCTCGTTTTGCTTTAAACCTAAGAGGGCAGTCCAAAGTTTATCTGGAATATTTAGGCCCCGTCTGATGTTATTGCAAAGTTGGCCGAGGATAAAACCTTTTAAACAGGATAGATCCTCGGAAGATAATTTAGAATGTAAACTAAATTTTTCGAGAGAAATAATGAAATTAAGAATGGAGTCTTTTAAACAGTTAATCCCGAAAAGAGTTACCAGTAACCATCTCATATAAAGGGAGGTCATAGGTTAATAACCAGGTCAGGGTTAGAAAGCTTAACACAGGGGGCTATCATTAAAGAGTAATTCAAACTTTTTGTGAAGCTCAGGTTTTGGGGGTTTTATCTTGTCTTGTACAACAAGATGGGAATAGTTTAAAAGACCTGAGTAAGGGCCAAATTGCCCAAATTGAGAGCCTTAAACGAAAGTAAAAATTCGTTAAAACAGTGTCTAACACCGTAAAATTTGGAGTTAACAGCAAGATGAACTGAATCAATTGAATTACGGATCATCTCTTCATAGAAAAGTGGAAATGGATGTTGCATTTTCTGTCGAACTCGTTTAGAACAAAAGGAAATTGGGATAATCTTGTTGTCTAGAAACATCTTTAAAAAAGAAAGTCTAGTTTTTTGTTCGTGTGCCTTTATAATTGTATCCAGATAACTGAAAAATTTAGGTTTCAGAGTAAAAAGTAAGATAGTAAAAACATTGCTCTAACTGTTTTATTGGTGACACTATGACTTTAAACGTCATCTTTATCAGTACAAATATAGTCCAAATATTGCTGATGATAACTCAGCCTCATATAAATATCGCTTAGAATGTGACCATAATATAAATATTAATAATTCCTATCTTCTTATTAATGCTGATAATAGTGATAAGAGGAAATTGGTTGAGTCCAATTTGATAAAAAACACCGAATGTCAAAAATGGTCTATTTTCCTTAGATTTTTTAAACAAATTTACTTATTCAAAAAATCTTCTATACGGTTTGTATCCAGACGTTTTCAGCTGCCAGAGGTATAACGTTTCTTGACCTCTCTTCTGTGTGCCCTTTCTCTCACTTCAGGTTTTATTTCTGCCCGAAAGAAGAAAGTACCTTCGAATGGCTCTACAGTTGGCTTTTAATTTAATTTTAATTCTTTTAAATTCTCTTTTGGGGATTTTACTATTTCGGTGAATTAGCATTGTTATAGTGTTTACTAAATTATATATATATATATATATATAATATATATATATATATATATAGGAGGGCCATTTGACCTGGGCCTCCAGCTTAAAGGGGCTTCAAATTTAGAAACTTTCAGGTTTGAGTATAATGTTTTGCAGTGAAAGCAATAATTGGATTTAGCTATGGGCCTCAAAAGCTGGAAGTGGCCCGGGCTTCTCTGCACCTCTGAGAGGGCCTGTATATATATATTATATATATATATATATATTAATATATATATATATATATATATATATAGTGGGTGCCAAGACTTCACTCATGAAAACTGGTTAACATTTCTTTTAACGGATGTGCCCAAAATAGATTTATTTGGTACACGCATAAAACAGTACATCAAGAGCAAACGCGGTGAGAAATTAACCCTATAGTGCATAAAAGTTATATGAAACATACTGGGGGTTCCATAAGGGTATGGGATTGTTTTAATGGGTATGGCACTCGTAACATTGTAAATCAACTGTACCATGATGAAAGAACAATACCGTTCCATCTTAAATAACCGTGTCATATCAAGTGGTCAACACCTGGTGAATCAAAAACACTTTTTGACTTAAAACATAAATCCAATCTTTGCATAAATTATCTGAGTAAAGAACATAATGTGCTGACCATTAGCGAGTGACCTCCACAGTCACTTCATCTGAATCAGTTTATAGTCGAACTTGATATTTTTTAATAATCATTTTATTTCGTTATTAAATTAAGAATTAATAAAATTTCATAGCATTTTTCATTATTTTTCAAACCTGTTCAGAGTGTACATGCTGAGACCAAATTTTGGTAACATAAAGGAGAGGCGTGTGTGTGGAAGAGAGAGAGAGAGAGAGAGAGAGAGGAGAGAGAGAGGAGAGAGAGAGAGAGAGAGAGAATGTCGTGTGTTGAATACGAATATGAAATTTACCATGATTATTAATTTTTTTTCGTAATAAGTTTGAGAAAATTATTCTACATTTTTCACGTAACAGCTCTGCTACAGGCAGTACATTGGGTCATTAGTTTAAAATGTTATTTTATGTAAACAGTGTGTAGACTATAAATTATTTTTTAATTTTTATGAAATGATACAAAATATCTAATGTGTAGAATTTGTCATTGAATTGATTTCTTGTCTGTTCTCTCAACTTTAAATTTTTTAAAACATCTAGGGATTTCCTATTGAAAACTTATTTTCAAGTGGGTGAGGCGAGTGTCGGGTGTTGAATTCAAATATAAAATTTGTAGTGATTATTAGTTAATAATTATTTTAAAAGGGAACAAAAATGTCTGAAAATTCATATAAAAATTTCAAAAAGAATTATTTTAAAATGGAACCAAATATCATAACCTTTACTATTGTGAAGGAGGCGGCCAAGCGAGGGTAGGTCTACGAGATTTTAAAAAGGACCTTGTTCACAAGTCTCATTACGGGGTCCTGAAGATAAGGTCGCTGTTACGCTAAAAAATATGTAAATTATGATTTAAAATTTATTTAACTTAAGTTTTCCTCCACGATCTGGTGTTAACATTATGAATCTACGCTCGCTTTCCCTCATTATTATTACTATTCTAATTAAAATAAATCGGTAAATAGTGTCTCAGTTGAGGATTGGTCATATACCCGTCTGCCATTTTATAGAATTTCGAAATCAGTGTAAAATAAGTATTAAGAGTGAAAATAACGCAGAGTAAATAAAAATAAATAAAAATTAAAGGTGTTTTCACGACATATTGTATTTTATATATATATATATATATATATATATATATATATATATATATATCTTATTAAATATGTGTGATGGTCGAAGAAATTTGTTGCTTATGGCCGGCCAAACCACTGGCCAGATTTGAATAAGACTTAGGGAGCGATAGGGGTAACTGAGGCCGGGGAAGAAGATAGGCTATGTGGCGTCCGCCTCCGAGGTCATCTGAGGCCGATGGAGGCCTCTGTATTCCGGATTGGTTGAAAGATAGTGACATCATAGACACGTCATAAAATGGGCGGAGCTCTAGCGCGTGCCCAAAATTTGAATTTTTTTAATTGAACAAAAATTTGAATTTTTAAAAATCTCCATATATATATATATATATATATCAAAACTATTGACTTCTCCTTAGGGAAACGGAGCTTACAGATGAAAAGAAGAATCAACACAACGGCAAACATTTTCATTTATTTGTACATCAGACGTTTCGACAAATCTTTTGTCATCATCAGTGAGTTAAGTCTTAAAACCTTAAAACAAAATTGAAAAGTGAAAGTTACATCAATACAATATTAAAACCATTAAAATTAAAACCTTAAAGAAAAATGAAAATTGCATCAATACAAAATTAAAATCATTTAAATTTCATCACTATAAAAACTAAAATTAAATTAAATTTCATCACTATAAAAACTAAAATTAAATTACCTCAATAGGTAAATACACAATGTTTACATCCACCTCCATACTTGGCAAAGTCTAAGGGAATACTGGATAAGGGTAAACCGGATAAGGGTAAAGGAGTAGTGCTGATTGATTCAACAGTTTACATAAATAGAATGGAGACAATTTTGTCGGATACGTCTAAATTTAAAAGGGTAAAAGAGAATGTTCTGTCTAAATTACTAAAACTCGAAGATAAACTTAATAGGTGTTTGCGTAAATTAAAAAATAGTAATATTATTGCTGACAATACATACAATTTTTTATTTGCTTCTGGTTCCAATCCAGGAATTCTACAGGGTGTCCCGTAAGTCTGGACCCATAGGGAAAAATAATAAAATTACAAAATAGTCCAAAAATTTATTTATAATATATTTTTTTATTATTTTTATTATTATTTTTATTATTTTTTTATTATGATCTTACTCCGCTGGAGTTTTATTTGTGGGGCCACTTGAAAGCCAAAGTGTACGAGGTCAAACTTCAGAACATTTTCCACCTTAAAGCACGCATTGTGGAGGCGTGTCAAGAAATTTCTGCGACTGTGATTCAGAAAGTGCTGTCGCAGTGGAGATTGCGTCTTCAACTATGTGTGCGACACAACGGCGGACACTTTGAACAGATTATGTAATAAATTTTTGGACTATTTTGTAATTTTATTATTTTTCCCTATGGGTCCAGACTTACGGGACACCCTGTATATGGTTTACCTAAAGTCCATAAGCCAAATTTCCCACTAAGACCTATTCTTTCGGCATGTGGTACATTCAATTATAATTTAGCCAAATTCTTCGTTCCCTTGCTTTCAAAACTCACCTTTAATGATTATTCTATTAACAACTCGTTTGATTTTGCTAAAGAGATAAAAGAGATCAATCATACCGATTCTCTTACTATGGCCAGTTTTGATGTCTCGTCATTGTTTACTAATGTCCCGTTAAAAGAAACATTAAATATCATACTAAATAAGTTATTCACTACTGATAATACTCTTATTAATGGCCTCACTCAGACTCAATTTAAAAACCTTCTCGAAATAGTGTGTTTTGATAATCTTTTCTTATTTAATACCAACCTTTACAGCCAAATTGATGGGTAGCTATGGGTTCCCCGTTAAGCCCAACACTAGCAAATGCATTTCTTTGCCATTACGAAGAAATTTGGTTGGAAAATTGTCCTAGTAGTTTTAAACCCATATATTACAGAAGATACGTGGATGACACTTTCTTAATATTTAACCATCCTTCACACGTAAAACTTTTTCTTGATTATCTTAATAAACGACATAGTAATATTAAGTACACGTGTGAAAACGAAACAAATAATAGTTTACCTTTCCTGGATGTTTTAGTTAAACGGGCCCATAATAAGTTCCATACTTCACTATTTCGGAAACAAACTTTTACTGGCTTGGGAACCAATTATTTAAGTTGTATGTTTTATAAATATAAGATTAGTGCTATAGTAACATTATTAACAAGAAGTTACCGTATTTGTTCGGATTACTTTTCGGTAAACGAAGAATTTAAATTTTTAAAACAGTACTTTATTAACAATTACTACCCTTCTCATCTATTCGATAACCAATTAAAGAAATTTTTAAATAACACTTTTGATACTAAACTCCCCATAACTACAGTACAAAAAGAAACCAGATATATTAAATTACCTTTTTATGGTTATTTATCATTGCGTATTCGAGGTGAATTGTCCAAACTACTCAAGTCTAGTTATCCCCAAATAAATTTTAGATTCGCCTTCGTCAACCCACTTAAATTATCAAATTTTTTAAAGTTCAAAGATGAATTCCCCAAAACTGTATGCCCCAATGTTGTTTACAAATACACGTGCGACAGCTGTAAGGCTGCGTATATTGGCAGCACTCAACTCCAACTGGAGGTGCGCCTTTCTCAACATTTGGGCTTGTCAGTCCGTACCAACCGTCCCCTCAGTAGCCCTCCACAATCCGCAATTAGAAACCATAGTAATGAAAACGACCATCCCCTTCACAAAACTCAGTTTGAAATTTTAACTAGATCCAATAACCGTACAGAACTCCGAATTTTAGAATCTTTGTACATCTATAGAAACAAACCCTCCCTTAATAATAATAGCTCATCCTACAAATTACAACTCTTTTAAACTAACCAACCGTTTTTCACAGACATATCCTTTCTAATCCTCTGACCATCCAGTATTCCCTTAGACTTTGCCAAGTATGGAGGTGGATGTAAACATTGTGTATTTACCTATTGAGGTAATTTAATTTTAGTTTTTATAGTGATGAAATTTAATTTAATTTTAGTTTTTATAGTGATGAAATTTAAATGATTTTAATTTTGTATTGATGCAATTTTCATTTTTCTTTAAGGTTTTAATTTTAATGGTTTTAATATTGTATTGATGTAACTTTCACTTTTCAATTTTGTTTTAAGGTTTTAAGACTTAACTCACTGATGATGACAAAAGATTTGTCGAAACGTCTGATGTACAAATAAATGAAAATGTTTGCCGTTGTGTTGATTCTTCTTTTCATATATATATATATATATATATATATATTGCTCTCTGTCTGTCTGTTTGTCTGTCTGTCCAGTCCGGAATACAGACGCCTCCAGCGGCCTCAGATGACCTCGAAGGCCGACGCCACATAGCCTATGTTTTCCCCGGCCTCAGTTACCCCTATCCCTAAAGGCCACGCAGTACTCCTACCACAAGTGCTGAAAGTAACCAACATCTTTTTTTGGAAACGCATATCAACACGCTATCTCACATTCGCAAAATCACGCTCCAGAACAGCCAGTGTGATGTTATCAATGCCGACAGTTATGTTCCGTTTCAAGGCGTCACCATCCACAAGGTTCTTGGCATACGCTTGTTCTTTGATGCAGCCCCATAAGAAGTAATCCATTGGAGTAACATCTGGGGAGCGAGACTGCAAAAGTCCCTTGTTTATTACTAATTCGTCGAAGGAGTTCTGAAGAATTTCAACGTTTTTGTGGCTGTATATCTTATCTTGCTGGAAACACCTCTCATTGGGCACAGCACTCAGACCAACGAATGCGTTCTATTGCTCTAGCGGTTAGCCTTTTTATTATCATTAATACCACTGTCGGGATTCGGACCCCTGACCTCACTGTCTTCACTTCATTTATAGGAAAACGGTGTTACCCACTGAGCTACGAACGCTTATATATATATATATATATATATAGGGTGAACCAAATGTAGGTGGACAGTAAATGATAACGTTTATTTTGAGAATACATATTTAATTTTTTTGTATACTATAATACAAAATAAAATTTAAATAAATTTAGTTATAATATTTAAATAATATAACACAAACACCATAGTTATAATGAACACCATAGTTATAATATAATATAACACAAACCGTATTCAACCTGCTGTCCACCTACTTTTGGTTCACCGTGTATATATATATATATATATATATAGAGAGAGAGAGAGAGAGAGAGAGAGAGAAACGCCTTCCTGATTAAAAAAATATGTTTTAAAACACATTTTATATTCGCTTTTCACTTTTAGGGGACGCGGGGGTTGGGGTGGGGTCAAAAGTTACAAAGCAATCAAAAATTTTATAGTCTCCCCGAGTGTAGTCTACACGTTTAAGAAGTCAATAATAATAATAATATTATTATTATTATTATTATTATTATTATTATTATTGTTATTATATTAATAACTTTTAAACATTTATAAATATTATACTCAAATTTCATTATAATTTTTCCCTCAATATGCACTGATGATAGATTATTACTGCCGTGAATATACAACAGAGATCATTGCATCATTTAAGTTTTTTAAATTTTAATCAGGCTTCCATTGATTACTCGGTATTGAACAAATTTGAAAAGAATAGAAACCATAATTATTGTTCTTTCAGGGTTCTTTTTTGTGCTTTCTCATTTTCATTAGTGTATGAATTTCAGGTCGAGCAGACATGAATGCGAGTAAATCAGACCGTTTCGCTATCTCCGACTTTCTTAACGTCCGTGAAAACTTTCCGCATTTATCTTTCGCGTTAAGGCGCGCAACTTTTCTGTAAAAACAGTTTTCGCTCGAAGATTTTTTATCGAAATCTGAATACATATGAGAAATTTCGATATATACCGTGATATTTGGTTGTTCTCTTTCAGTTTACTTTGATATATATATATATATATATATTACGGAGATTGAAACAAAATGTGCAGCACAGAGGAGGTTTTGTACCCTCGTCGCAGGGTCACTTTCTGATCACACCATCTTACACTACACATTCAAAAAGCAAAAATTTCCCTTCAAGTGTAGCGTTTGAGCGTATCTCGTCTTATTTTGGCCTTCTCAGAATTTTTATTATAAACATGTAGCAACCATAGTCTGGCTTAATACTGAGAGTTAACAAATGCATTTTTAAGAAAAACACATGAGATTTGTTCTCCCCTCAAAAGCTATACTTGAAAGGAAATTCCTGGATGGTGTAGTGGTAAGATGACGCGATCAGATCGTGGCCCGGCGACCTGGTTACGAAACCCACTCTGCTGTACATTAATTCGGTCTCCTTATTGAAATGTAACACTCGTTAATATAGTTTTCTCTCTCTCTCTCTCTCTCTCTCTCTCCTCTCTCTCTCTCTCTCTCTCTCTCACTCCCCTAGCTGTTTCTTTCTTGAGCTAGCATAAAGTGGCTCTTAGGTCTTTATTAGCGTGCAACTTCTGTGCTGTACATTAATTCGGTCTCCTTATTGAAATGTAACACTCGTTAATATAGTTTTTCTCTCTCTCTCTCTCTCTCTCTCTCTCTCTCTCTCTCTCTCTCTCTCTCACTCCCCTAGCTGTTTCTTTCTTGAGCTAGCCTAAAGTGGCTCTTAGGTCTTTATTAGCGTGCAACTTCTGTAACTTTTGTAATTTAATGAAAACAGATTAATTCCTCTTTGTTGGAGTTGCGGATTAAGTTTGGTTAGGTTAGGTTATTCTTTTTATATACAATATATAAAATAAAATGTCAAGTTTCTAATTTGGTAAGGCGAACACATTCTCTTCTTTGGAAAAAATAACGTAGACCCTGCATGTAGTTAATCACTTAAAAAAAGAAATATCACCGAATTGACGGATAGAGAAATACATTTACTTTGTTTAAATCGCCATAAATTTAAATTTAAATTGGTAAATATTAAAAGAAAAAAATTTAATTATTAAAAATTATATATTTTTTATCGATAAATTTCGATAAATTCGATGTTGGCTAAAAGATTGGTATATTTTATGCATCTTCTGTATGTATGTACAGAGGATTGACAAAAGTAAGTAGACACCTTTTATTTACAGGATTTTTTATTTGATTATAAAAGTCAGTAAAAGTAAACAATAACAAATTAATTGAGTCAGTATATTTAAAATCGTGTTTCTCTCCCCTTTGTATTTATTGATTAAGTAAATTTGTTATTATTTACTGACTTCAATAATGAAACCAAAAAAAAATTTAAAAAGGTTCGTATTTACTTTTGTCAACCCTCTTTATATAGAGAGTATTTTCACACACTAAGGAACTACGTCGTGACCACGTCGCAACACCTCTTCCAGTTCGATCAATGAGGATGAACGACACTGGGTCTGCTCAATAGTTGCATTGGTAACCCTCCTTTGCGTTCAGATGATGTAGCGACTCGTGGTTCGGATCCTACGTAAAGCTATAGATCCCCTCCGCCACATGACATCTACCACTGCAAAGGAAATTAACCAATCGCAGACATTGTTATTCACAGAGTGAGAGTGAACGAAGTCAATCAAATTCATGTCTATCACTTTGTTAACATCGAATCATTGACTTTTATCTCGTATGAAATAAAATATTAATTTTAAAACGGATTTTAGGACATATTTTATAAGTTTTCATGAGTTTCAAATTAAATTTTAATTAATTTTGATTCATTATTTCTTGCTGAGCGTTCCTAGAAAATATTCTTGGTTTAAATCTTCATGGACATATTCTCCCCTTTATGCTCGTGCCTGCATTTTTCTAACTAAATTTTTAAAATTAATTTTTACTTTTTATCTTCAGCATTTTTATTTTATTTTTTGAGATTCACGACATATTTAGGAACTAATATAATTATGAAAAATTAATTTAAAATTTCCATCAGATTTTTGGAATATATTTAGACTGGTAAAATTTGCTGACAAAATTGAAAAATTTTGGGTCTTTATTTGATAAAAGAATGTTGTATTTTTCTACCCGCAGTTACAAAAGCTTTGATATACAGGGTGTTCCCAAATTAATTTTCCTATTTCCTATGTAAATTAAAGGAAATAGGAAAATAATTTAATGTGGTGGCCCTTCATCATGTTGATAAAGCCAGTTCCTGGTAAGGCTATTAGTAAACTGTGGCAAAACTTTCTTCTCTCAATACCTGGCAAATGCGTTTTCCATCCATCGTATCTCTCGATATGTCAAAGAAAACGAGTCCTGAATAACTAATGAACGCCCAAACTGTTTGTGTAGCCGTTTTGACGAATTTACCATTATTATGGATTTTTTTTTCGCCCAATAGTGAACGTTGCATTTGTTTCCTTTACTCGTTAAACCAAAGACACATCTATCTGAAAATTTGATCTTTCGAACGAAATCTGGATCAGTGTTGAACTTTTGTCTCATTGTTTCAGAAAACTGCATCCGTCTATCACAATCATCGTCGTATATGAGCTGAGAGTAAATGGGTTTTTAATCGTGGTACCCCTGTGATTTCAATACTTTTGCTACTGAAGATTTGGAAATACTAAATTCCTGTGCCACTTTTCTCGTTGAAGTTGTTGGATCGACTTGAAAACTGGCGATTTTTTACCATGCTCCATGTTTCCAAAAGTTTGAGTTTTCAATATCGAAGAGTGGTTGCATTTGGTGGTGGTTTATTATATTTTTCTTGAAATAAACGCAAACTTCCTTCACAATTATTATAAGAAATAGACAACGATACAAGATACACTTTTTCTTCATTGTTATATTCCATCATTACTGACATGGCGGTGACTGTGGCTAAGGCCTAGGGCCTTCCTATTCTAGCCTAGAGTCATTCCTGGCCTTGTATAGTTGCTTTAAAAAGTTTCGTATACACTGCAGTGATAGCATTGGAATTTATTTATTATTCACAAATTAATTATTTGTATGTAAAATCCTTAAAGACTTTTCTCCCACCCTGTACATACAGTATATACACATACAAACCCCACTGGGTAGACAAGCGAGTAAGACGTTCGGCTGCCGACTTTCTTAGGATCGTGGTTCAGATTTCACGTTAAGGTAGGGCAACGAGCTTGGTCTTCTTTAGAATGAACAATTCGGATAGGAACAAACCTAAATTTTTTTGTTTTTATGAGGTTATATATATATATATATATATATATATATATATATATACAGGGTGTCCCGTAAGTCTGGACCCATAGGGAAAAATAATAAAATTACAAAATAGTCCAAAAATTATTTATAAATATTTTTTTATTTTTATTATTATTTTTATTATTTTTTTATTATGATCTTACTCCGCTGGAGTTTTATTTGTGGGGCCACTTGAAAGCCAAAGTGTACGAGGTCAAACTTCAGAATATTTTCCACCTTAAAGCACGCATTGTGGAGGCGTGTCAAGAAATTTCTGCGACTGTGATTCAGAAAGTGCTGTCGCAGTGGAGATTACGTCTTCAACTATGTGTGCGACACAACGGCGGACACTTTGAACAGATTATGTAATAAATTTTTGGACTATTTTGTAATTTATTATTTTTCCCTATGGGTCCAGACTTACGGGACACCCTGTATATATATATATATATATATATATATATATATATATATAATATATAATCTTTCAAAAGAAATAATCTTCAACAAATACAATCCAATTTTTAAAATTCATTATTATATTTAATTGGCAATTACACAAATTGGCATTTGTATACTTTTAACTTTTTTCGAATTTTTTCTCAGAAAACTCCATCAGACCAAAAGCATTTAAATAATTAATTATATAAAGAAAATAAAATCAGTTTTACCTGTGCAAGCTTAATTAACCTTTGGACTACTTCTTACAATTTTATTTTATATACCTTTACTTCAAGTCATTTATTGTTTAATTAAGATTTATGCATTAATGAAGTAAATAATAATAATAATAATAATAATAATAATTATTATTATTATTATTATTATTATTATATATGCGAATTGTTATAATAGTAAAAGGTTTCACGCTTTTAATTAAGAAATTAATGATAAATAAATAAAATCCGAAAATAGATCAACCTGCCTTCTTCAGGCTATAAAAATGAACTCTCCTCTCTCTCTCTCTCTCTCTCTCTCTCTTCTCTCTCTCTCTCTATATATATATATATATATATATATATATATATATATATATATATATATATAAGTGAACACAATCAACAAGATTACTTTGCTCAGAAAAATCCCGAAAAAAGTTGGAGGTAAACATTCATAAATCGAGTAAAACACTAAGTAAACTTACATTTTGCCTAAATGTAACGTAACAACTGAGAAAAAGTAGAAATTTAAATAGTAGATGTAGAAACTTTTAAAAGTAGGGGAAAATTACATAAAATTAAAAAAAAAATTACAGGAAAAAAAGTGTTTGGATATCGTTCGAACGGGATCTTTGGTTACTTATATTCATGATCATGATTTTAAACCCCAGAGAACGAAGGAAATCATGGACAGTTAAACTTAACTTACATTTAATTTTCATGTAAATAATTTTTTAAGGAAAAGAGAGAGAGAGAGAGAGAGAGAGAGAGGAGAGAGAGAGAGAGAGAGAGAATCCTACCATTAAGGTCAATAACAGAGGATAAAACCAAAATAGGTGGAGAAGTTATGAGTCATAAAAGGAAAATGGCAAAAAGAATCTGCCCAAGAGTGTCGATGAGACTGACATACCAAATTCTTCTCACAAGCAAAGAAATGGACTTTGACTGCAGTGGAATGTACAGTTGTACACACTGTACTTTAGTAATGTAATATTTTTGCAGTGCATTATACAACTCGAATATTTAGTGAAGTCTCTGCATTATAATGCTGAAAATTTATAGCATTCTCTGAATCATGATGCAACATCGTATTAGTGCTAAAAATGTAAATAATTATGGGTCGTGAGTCTCACCATCCATCGAGCCCATAATATAAATGGCTATGGATTGATGCTAGGATTGATCGAGCCCATAATATAAATGGCTATGGATTGATGCTAGGATTGATCGAGCCCATAATAAAAAGGCTATGGATTGATGCAGGTAAGTGCGTGTTTTGGTTTGATTTCACCATATTTGATTATCAAACATGGATATGGTCTGAAAACCTCCATCATTGGCTGCGATGTCCATCAGAAGAATGTTTTAAAAATTTGTAAGTATTACGCATGGGGTTGACTTAAACATAATATCTTGATTGAATAAATATTTGCATAATTTATATACAAGCATCTTAATCCAAATTTGCATGTTATTATATTCTGACCTTGTCCTTGAAACTTTGAATACAATTATACAAATACATTTACAGCACTCTAAAAGAATATTTGAAGTAATTTGAATGAATTAGAATGCGCTGTAAATATATATTTTTTTTAAATATTTGCATTACATCAAATGATTTTAGTAATTTTTATCATGGTATATTAAGCGAAAAATTCCTTCTAAATTTTGCATTACAAAAAGTGATTTTTTTTAATTACTTCACCTTCCAAAATTTTGAGTGTAAGTCATAAAGGAAACTAATTTCAGATTTTAATTTAATATATATATATATATATAAAGTAAATGTCGAAGTTTTTCGTGTGTATATATATATATATAAATAATTTAATTCCATTATTTATTTTCTTTATCGTTTGGTTAAATTTTTAAGGGGTTCATTTTCTCAAAGCAGAAATTGGTCTGAGTGTCGAAGCGGTGGAAACAGATGGTTTGAGTCGAGTAATTTTGAGAATTTAGAGGTCCCAGCAAAATGATTGGTTTTTACCTTTAGAAACTTCGGATTTTATAGTTTTAAGAATTATTTATGATGAAATTGGGTTATATATATATATATATATATATATATATATATATATATCTATATATATATATAATATATATATATATATATATATATATATATATATATATATATCCAGTAATTAAAATTAAGTTTGAAGAGAAAATATTAGAAAGACATAATTATTGAAAATAACTTTTTTTTTACATTCACAAATGCCATACTTTCCACAACGTTTAAAATAGCCATTCCTTTTATTTTGTTTTATTGATGTGGCGATAATAAGTTATATTCTATTCTATCGTAAATAAATTCTGTTATATTCTATTCTATTCTAAACAAATTCTATTCTATTTTATTCTAAATAAATTCTATTCTTTTCTATTCTAAATAAATTCTATTCTATTCTATTTCTATTCTAAATAAATTCTATTCTATTCTATTCTAAATAAATTCTATTCTATTCTACAGGTGTCCCTAAAGTCTGGACACATAGGAAATATCACTAACTATAACTAACTATATGTTATTATTATTATTATTATTATTATTATTATTATTATTATCTTAAATTCATGCAACTGAGGCCTAAGGTAGGCCCACATCGAATCAGCAACCCTGAGGTAGGACCAAATAGGACCTCCAAGTCCATAAGTTTTGGACTTGGAGGTCCTATTTGGTCCTACCTCAGGGTTGCTGATTCGATGTGGGCCTACCTTAGGCCTCAGTTGCATGAATTTAAGTAATAATAATAATAATAATAATAATAATAATAATAATAATAATATATAGTTAGTTATAGTTAGTGATATTTCCTATGTGTCCAGACTTTAGGGACACCCTGTATTCTAAATAAATTCTATTCTATTCTATTTCTATTCTAAATAAATTCTATTCTATTCTATTCTAAATAAATTCTATTCTATTCTATTCTAAATAAATTCTATTCTATTATATTCTAAATAAATTCTATTCTTTCTATTCTAAGTAAATTCTATTCTATTCTATTTATATTCTAAATAAATTCTATTCTATTCTATTCTATTCTAAATAAATTCTATATGATTCGATTCTAAATAAATTCTATTCTATTCTAAATAATGATGTATCCTAGTTTCTACAATTTTTTTAAAAAGTTTATTAAACACAGAAAATGAACAAACTGTACTATAATTTGTTGCTGGTGTAGGATCACCGGCCTTGTATAGTAGTATTCTACAACTATATTTTAGCATTGATCGAAATAAACCTTTGTTAATACTTAGGTTCATAAGATTTAGACTTCGAGAATATTCCTCGGATATTTCTCGGAAACAGCGGTAAAATGCACGTCATCAAAGCGCCGCTATAAAAGTAGCATCCCAACTTTAATTCTTTCTCATTTGCTCTTCAACCTTCGTCGCAGAACTGGGCTACACTCTGCCTCACTCGACTTCGATCTGCTCTGACTCACTCAATCTCCTTCGATCAGCTTTCACCTCACACGACTTCCGTCCATTCGACCTTCGATTTTCACTTCTCGTTCAAAAAAAATTTCATCACAATTGCAAACCTGCAACCTTTTCAATCTTCGGCCAACTTTTTCAATCTCTACTGTATTCTTCTAGTCAGATCCACGACACTGACATTAAAGTGATAGCATCTTTCTTGTTTATATAACCTTTTAAATTGTATGTAATTTGTTATGTGTTAATTTGACGGTTAATATAGAAGTAATTCAAATTATACTTTCCTTTTTTTTGCACTCTGGAACTATATACATTATGCAAATTATGGGATTTCTTAAGTAATATTCACCTGAAAGAATCCATATTTTTGCATTGTTAAAACGCTACGTTTTAGTTACGCAATTAAGAGCAATTAAAAAAACTAAAATTTACGGAACTGTTACGGAACGAAATAGCAGTCCTACTCTTTTTAACGACAAATAGTTGCGTAACAGAGTTTTAGCAGAAAACATTTTTACTTTTGTTAAAGCTTAAAAAATTACGCTAATGTTGCATAGTAAATTCATTGTTACATAAAAGTTACGTTTAAATGTGTAATATTTTGCATCATACAAAAAATTTCAGGATTGTAGTTGCACAATATAGGAATATAATCTGGTTTTAATGTATAGTATTTGTTACATTGCCTTGTGCAAAAATGGCGTTGGATTTGAGATTTCGTTTTGGATAATATCTTGTGATCGTAATAAAGAAAAATATCGTAGAATGATGCAAATAATCCTTTTGGAAATAATTTCAAAACTAAAATATTCTGTAAACAAACTCCTCGTGCGATGGAAAAAACCTAACTAGATGATAGTTAGTCCAACCTAAGTACTTTAAAGTAAGAAAATAATATCTCTATATTTGTTATCAAAATTACAAGTCATCCTTCATTTATGGACGTGAATGATTTTGACTTATCTTTGTGAAGCTCAAATATTTAATTCATCTGAGAAGAAAGTCTTTAAAAAGTATCAGGAACCAATTTTTTTTATTATATCGACGATAGCTTTAATTAAACTTCATCTTTCCTAACTCTACTCTGCGAGGGACCATTTTATTTGCACCGAATGGTAAAAGCAATATAAAAGCTGCTAAAACCACTCATTATCCGAATTATTTTCTTTTATTAAAATAAATAAGTAAATAAAATAAAGTTAAATAAATAAAGGACAAACGAGATAATGAAAACTCCAAGAATTCATTACTATATACTGAATTCCGAGTTCTAAGTTTTATTGACCTAACATAAAGCTACAAACTTTGCCAGCTATTTCTAAAGCTCTTATGGATAAATGCGGTGGTGAACAACGACGATGCCGTTGTCATATTTTTTTATTCTGGACAATGTAGCTTACGAACTACTGTTTATTTTTGTCTTTTGGTGGCGTTACCGTTGTCGCATTGATCTTCCTTGGTTGAAGAATGTATAAGTTGGTCAACCAACCAACTAGCCATTCCTTCATAGCTTTGCTCCCTCCTCTTCGAATTAAGATAACTGTATATGACCATTTCAGCTTTCTCTTAATATAGGATTATCCTTCCTTTCTTGTTATATTTAGTGACATATGTTACATATACTTCAAAAATCCTGATAAGGATCTAATAGAATTAAATAGGATTGAATAGGACAGAATAGGATTGAAATAAAAAATCCTTATCTTATGAGGGTTTTTTCTTGACAAGAATGAAGATAATTGGCTTTTTAAGGAAGCTTTTTTGCTTTATTATTTCACTTCGTTATTATAAGTTTAAAAATAGTGTATAAAATTAAAATCTTAGAAAAGACTTACGATAATTAAGCTTTAACTCATATTTTATAATTTTCAGTTATTTTAAAAATATGCCTTTTTTTATAAAATATGCATTAAAACTATGTCTTTTTATAAAATATGCATTAATCTTTCCACATTTTAACCCCCAACTAAAACATTTTAAAAGAATAAATTAAAAAAGAAAATTATTTCTGACCTAATTCCATTTAAACTGATTATAATTCCTTTTGAGGCACAAACTTCAACTACATGTATACATATATATAAAATCATTTGATGTAAATAAATTATCCGATGATTTTCGCATTACATCAAAAACTATTTCGCTAAAAGCGTTTTCTTATAATTTCTTCATAAAGTAAGTCTCTTTAGCGAAAATGTAATTTGAAATTGAAAGTTGCAGGAAATTCCTATTGCTTTCTTTCAACTTTTGCAACTGCAACAAATCTCTAAATTTAAGAGAAAAACATAAAATTTACTTTTCTGTTTTCTGTTTTGCCATAAAAAGAGGGACATTTGGCCGCCCTCCAGTTTTTAGAAATTTCTAATCTCACTATATTATATATATATAGTTTGTGCTTCTTTATATGCTAACTCACATTCTTTCATAACGTGTTTATTCAAGTATGCTAAACTACATTCTATATATATATATATATTAGTGATGTAGCGGATGTCATTTTTTTCACATCCGCGGATGCGGATGAGGATGTTTGATTTCAACATCCGCGGATGCGGATGCGGATGCGGATGTCTACATTTTCATTATTTTTTAGGATATATTCGAGATTTGTTGTGTTTAACGTATATAATAAGTTATTATATAGAGAGAGCTGTAGCTATAATGTAGTATAATTGATTAATTGTACAATAATTGCTGTACTTTTCTCTGAACATATAAAATAATATCAAGCATCTAACTAATATAGAAATCAATTAGTGAATTCATCTGCAAATAAATTCGTTATATTTTGTTGAGTTTCAGCAACAATTAGAAACCATAATTGTGTTACCAGGATGCGGGACGTGAACCCAACTCAAATGCACCCCACCGACCTCTTTCCCCAACCTCCACCCTTATAGAAAGAGATCTTTAATTAGCTTGATAACTATTTATATTAAGTTTAAAGTTTTATTAGGCATATTTATAAATGAGTAATTAAAATAAAGTAAACTAAGATGTTCATCGTTTAATGTTCAAACTTAATTATAGGAAGGTTATGCTTAAGGAACATTAATTTTTCTGCCTTTTCTGCTGCCAGTCTGTTTCTCTTTTCATCATATATTAATCCAGCACTGCTAAATAATCTCTCGCTTGGTACGTTTGTTGGAGGACAGGCTAAATGTTTCCTTGCAAGTTTACTCAAGTATGGATAGATATTCTGCGTATTTTTCCACCAACTAATAGGATTGTCACATGCAGCCAGGCGTTTTTCTTGGTGATAGCTCTCGATCATTTTTACTACATCTTTTGACATCGCGTAGGTCTCGTCATTGCTGCTTGACTCAAGAAACTGAGAGACAGATTCTGTGATAGATTTGCTTGCTGAAGGTGTTGGTTCTGTCACTGAAACTTTTATTCTTTTGGTGGGTGGCGAAGCGACAGATTCAAGAGATTGAAGCTCTTCAACTGCTTTGCCAAGTGATGATTTAACTCGTTCTAATGTACTAGGTGAAAATAACTTAGCTTTGTAACGTGGATCTAAGTAGGTTGCAAGAGAGTAACTTCATACAAGAACAGCCTCTCGTCTTGTCGCTTGCATCACTTTTGCGCACAATGAACTAGTTCTATTAATATAGTAGAATTTGATAATTTCCGCTTATTAATGACGTTTTATCTCAACGGTCCACATGCGCACGACATCCGCAGTCCAAAGTGCGGATGCGGACGCGGATGCGGATGCGAGAAAATGTGCGGATGTTCCGCGGATGCGGATGCGGATGCAGATGTGACCTACATCACTAATATATATATATATATATATAATATATATATATATATATATATATATATATATATATAACCTCCTCAACCTCACAAAGGTTCCGCGCGATGGTTTCTCATTTCGCGAAGGTCAAGCTTGTCGCCCCTCCTCTCGAGTTGGCCTGGTGAAGTAGTGAGTTGGATTCTTGCGCTCTCCACCTCACATAGCCAGGTACGCCCGGCTCATCGGGGATTGTTCTGAGCCAGGCGTCTAGTCTTCTTTTGAAGATTTCCACTGCAACTCCATTCGTGTTTCTTAGGTCTTTGGGCAACTGATTAAACAGTTTTGGTCCTCTCACTACAAAACTATTTTCTTTCAGGGTTAAGGATGTTCCCTGTCTCGCCTTCAATTTGGGAATACGACACAGTCTACCGCTTCTACTTTCCACCGTTGTTTGGGGAGTTATGGGATTCAGAGTAAGATTAGGGACTAGTTTCTCCATTATTTTCCAAGTGTAAATAATGGTGTCTCTCTCTCTTCTCCTTTCCAGTGAATATAGGTCTAGTTCTCGTAACCTTTCCCAGTAATTTAGTTCTTTGCACCCATTGATCTTGGCTGTGAAGCTTCTTTGGATCCCCTCCAGCTGCCTAATGTCTTCTTTTTTATATGGGGATGTTAGGACTGAGCAGTATTCCAATTTGGGTATTATCAGGGTTTTCAGTAGAGGAATCATTACATTCCTATCTCTTCGTTTAAAGGTTCTCAATATCTTCCCCGTTATTCTCTTTGCTCTGTTTACTGCTATCTTATTTTGTGTTTCAAATTTCGCATCATCTGTCATTACAATCCCTAAATCTTTTGCTCTGGAATTTCTCCGAATTTCCTGTCCATTTGGGGTATAATATTCCATGGATTTTAGGTCTTCTCTTTTTCCGTACCGTAAGAGCTGAAATTTCTCGGTGTTAAACTTCATATTGTTGTCTTCCGTCCACTTGTAGATTCTGTTTATGTCGGTTTGTATATATATTTCCTTAAGGAAAGGAAATAATGAACTAACCGACGATCTAAAAGAAATATCTGAAACATTGAGAGCCCAGTATGAATCGGTCTTCAGTACCCCAAAAAGTGACAAAGCGATACCTGACAGAGATGCATTCTTCAAAGAGAAATTGCAAGGAGAATGTATAACAGACTTTGATTTTATCCCAGAAGATGTAGCTGGAGCTATAGGACGAATGAAATCACATTCAGCTGCAGGTCCGGACAAACGGAACGCACTATTAATTAAAAACTGTAAAGATGAAATAGCTACACCCTTATACTGGATATGGAGAAGATCCCTAGACACTGGGGAAATACCGAGCATCATGAAAAGAGCAAACATCGTCCCTATATATAAAGGCGGGGATAGATCTCAAGCAAAGAACTATAAACCAGTGTCCTTGACGTCCCACTTCACCAAAATATTTGAAAGAATAGTCAGAGAGAAAATCTATGACTTCTTGGAGACATTGGAAAGATTCAACGAAAATCAACACGGATTCCGATCAGGAAAATCATGCCTATCACAACTTATAGAACATCACAACAATGTCTTAGATGCACTTGAAGGCAATGAAAACTATGATGTCATATACACGGATTTTGCTAAGGCTTTCGACAAATGCGATCATGGTATAATAGCACATAAAATGAAACAAATGGGAATAACAGGCAAAGTGGGAAAATGGATCTACAACTTCCTCAGAAAACGACTACAGGTGGTCAAAATTCAAGGTGTATCATCATCAGAATCAGAAGTACTCAGCTCAGTACCATAAGGTACAGCGCTGGCCCTGCTGGCCCCACTCCTGTTCATTATCATGCTAACAGACATAGACAGCGGAGTAAGCAGCAACAGTATAGTAACATTATTTGCGGACGATACAAAGATCAACAGAAAAATCAGCGATACAAACGAAGTAGAGGCCTTGCAGAGGGACACAAACAAACTATACAAATGGTCAGAAGACAACAATATGACATTTAACACTGGGAAATTTCAGCGCTTGAGATATGGTAGAAATAAGGAACTTAAAAAGACTGCATATTATGCTCCAGATATACAAGAAATTCAGAGAAGCATGAAAGCGGTCGACTTGGGGTTAATAATGACCGATGATGCCAAATTCGAGACACAAAATCAGATAGCAATAAACAAAGCAAAAAGAATCGCGGGACAGGTACTAAGAACGTTCAAAAGGAGGGCCAAGACAGTAATGATTTCCCGCTGAGAACACTGATCATACCAAAACTTGAATAATGCTCAGTTTTGAAGTCCCCATATAAAAAAAGAAACTAATAAACTAGAAGAAACACAGAGACATTTCACAGCCAAGACTGATGGCTGCAAAGAACTCAACTATTGGAAAAAACTACTTAAACTAAATCTGTACTCCCTGGAAAGAAGAAGAAAGAAGTATACCATAATCTACATATGGAAAATGATCGAAAAACTGGTACCAAACCTCAAACTAAACCCAATTACCATCCATACAACGCTTGAAAATAGGAAAGGCAGAATGTGTAGTGTTCCCAAATTAAAGGCCCGACAAGGGACCTCCTCAACTCTGAAGGAAAACAGCTTGGTTGTCAAGGGGCCAAGAATTTTGAACTAGCTTCCAAAGGACCTCAGAACATTACAGGGGTCAAAATTGAAGATTAGATGACTAGATGCCTGGCTCAGGACGGTACCAGATGAGCCGGGTGTACGTGGCTATGTACAGTGGAGAGCGCAAAAGAGCAACTCGCTCCTCCATCAAGCCAGGACTAGAGGCGGGGGATCAATGAAAGAAAGCCACCCCAGCCTTGTTTAGTTAGCTTTATAAGGCTAACTAACGAAAATATAACGACCTAACCTAACCAATCGTCAAGGGCTTACAGTTGACCTAACGATTGGTTAGGTTAGGTCGTGATATTTTCGTTAGTTTGCCTTATAAAGCTAACTAAAGAAGGCTGGGGGTGACTTTCTTTCATTGATCCTAGGCGGGGCCACCAGCTTGACCTTCGTGTGAAGAAAGACCGACGCACGGATCCCAAACAAGGTTAACAAGGTTATATATATATATATATAAAACCCTAAGGTACATATATTAAATACTCTTCTTGATATATAGACCATAAATAACTTAATCTGACCTTCCACTCCCATCTCTAAACCTAACGTGACATCTTTCTGACATTTAGATGGTGACACGAACCCCATTTTACAAAATAGCCACATTTATAACTCACTATAAAACGCTTCAGAAATGAGAATTCGGCTTTAAATATGCAATAAACTGGTTTACATCGACGAAGGTGCACGAGCTACCTACGTGTTACCATAACGACGTCTATTAATGAAGGCAATTGATGTTAAGGAAGGTAATGAACAAATTTGGTGTTCAGAGTTATGTGAAGTTAAAGAGAACATAGAAATTAACAATTAAACTATGAACATGCAATAAAACGGCAAACATTATATTGCAATATTGAATATATATATATATATGGGATGAATTTCACAATTAAATACGTGAAATGAATGAATGCTGCAAGCCCTGACGAGGTGTAGCTCTGAATACACGAAAAGCCTTGGAATCGTTTTTCTTTTTCTTTGTGGGTTTGCAGCATATATATATATATATATATATGTATATATATATAATATATATATATATATATATATATATGAAAATTATTCCACTAAATTGACATGTAAATAATATTTATGATGAAAATAACCACGAAGAAAAGTTAAAACACGAAATATTGCCCAAGCGCTTTCGTCTAATGACAAACTCAGGAACACTAATGTTCCTGAGGATGTCATTATACGAAAACGTGTATATATATATATATATGCGTCTCGGTGATGTAGTGGTTAGCGTCGCTGACTACGAATCCATCGGCCCCAGGATCGAGACCCCGTGACGGCAGGCGGCGTACATCAAAACCCAGCTGTTTATCCTTCCACACAATAAAAAAATCGGTTGGTAGATAAATGGGTACCCTGGGTAGTGGGTAGCCTAGTGATTAAGACTCTGGGCTGCTGGTGGGGCGCAGTTCCGATTCAACGTTAAACTGTAGGCTTAACGTGGAATGACAAGTTGACCTCCGTCAGAATGAACAATTCGGGCGGAAGCAAAGCTAAGGTTTTATAGATAGATAGATAGATAGGTAGATAGATGTTTTCAACCTCTGTCGTAATGTCAGAGGTCATGTGAAAAGAGGACTTACAGCTTTAGATTGGTCACTGTATCATCTGAACGCAAAGGATCATCACCTATCTAACTATTTAACATACCCAACGCTGCTAAACTTCATTGATCGAACTATGAGCGGTGTTGGCACGTGGCCACAACGTCACCATCTACAGTATATATGAACTCTGGTCTACTTTATATGTTTAATAAGATAGGTTCATTATTTATTATTATATTATAATTATTTATATTATAAATAGTTATAAATTTATATTGGTTAATTAAAACCCTAAAGTACACTAACTGTAATATGCATATATATATATATAATATATATATATATATATATATATATATATATATATATATATATATATATATATATATATATATATATATATATATATATATATTTAAGTTTAATATATTAAGTTTAATATGCATATATATATTTAAGTTTCTTTAAATATTTTATGCTCGTATATCCCTATGAAAGAATGTTCAAAACTGTATTGAAGTGAAACTGTAAAAAAAAAAAAATGAACGGCTGTAAAATTTACAGTAAAAATATGACAAATGAGTAAAAATTTGATAATTATGTTCGCAACCGTGAACATGATTTTGACATGTAAGGGAAATAGTGTCAATAAGGAGATATTTTTTTTTAATATCATTCAAAGGGAAACTAACGCAGCTTCCTTCAACAAACAAGAGGAGACATTAGACAAGCAAGAAAGATAATTATCTCTGTAGTAATCGTACCCTTAGGAAATTTTATGACATTATTTGAAGCATAAATTACATGTATTACACACACACACACACAAACATATATATATATATAAGGCATGTCACATTTTATTTTTTAATTCAAATTTTTCTACTTGTACCCTTAAATATAGTCATTGAATTTTTTTATTTTATATATATATATATACACGGTGAACCAAAAGTAGGTGGACAGTAGGTTGAATACGGTTTGTGTTATATTATATTATAACTATGGTGTTCATTATAACTATGGTGTTTGTGTTTTATTATATTAAATATTATAACTAAATTTATTTAAATTTTATTTTGTATTATAGTATACAAAAAAATTAAATATGTATTCTCAAAATAAACGTTATCATTTACTGTCCACCTACATTTGGTTCACCCTATATATATATATGAACTTTTTTAATGTTGGTATATACAAACAAATATTGCGTAAAACTGGAACTACGAGGAGAACCTATATAATTCTTTATTTGTTTAATTTTATTTTCCGGATGTTATTATGATTATATTTATTTGTCTTGAACTCTGAGCGAATGGCTTGACATCTGCTTCAATATTGGAGAAGTTTGACAGATAGCATATTAGAACTAAACGAAAGATGAGCGAAGCATTTCGAAAGTGAGCGAACGTTTCATTTTGAAACGAATCCATAGGAAAAGAAGAGTCCAATATAATTTACTTTACTTCTCTTGCTATTTTGTGCTTTTTATTTTTGAGTTAGTTAACGTACTCAATTAGCTCAATATCTATACAATATATACAATATATATATATATATATATATATATATATATGCTGCAAATCCACAAGGAAAAAGAAAAACGATTCCAAGGCCTTTCGTGTATTCAGAGCTACACCTCGTCAGGTATAGGTGTAGCTTGGAGTCGTTTTTCTTTTTCCTTGTGGTTTGCAGCATTCATTCATTTCACGTGTTTAATTGTGAAATTCATCCCATATTATATATATATATATATATATATTCAATAAAAACAGCAAGGAAAAGGAAAAACATCAACCGAGTGCTTTTATGTGTACTTAAGAGCACGAATGCCCTTGGTTGATTTTTTTTTTTTTGCTTTTACTTAGTGAGTTTTAGTACACATATTATTTTACGCGTCTAACTGAATATTATATATATATATATATATATATATATATGAAAAGAATCAACATGTCAGAGTTTCTAAAACAACATCTGTCATTAGAAACATTCTTACTCGTGTTCATGTATTCGGAATGGTCATAAAGACACGAGACCAAAATGCTCAGGCAAAAACACTGCAATGGTACGAAAATGGGCCAGAATGGGCCAAAATGGGCCATGAATTAAGCTAATAGGGCGCTTTTCCTTGCGTCTGCGACTCGCATGAGGGAACATAAATTGAGATCCTTTTCTGTTAGAAACCGTCAAGCGAGAATGACCTCATTTCCAACGCGAATAAATAAAGGCCTCAAACGCTTTTTAAGATGAACGAATTAGGATGAGAGGAAATTTGGTATATGTCTTTTTCAGTCTCTCTCTCTCTCTCTCTCTCTCTCTCTTTCTGTGTATGTGTATGTGTGTGTGCGTGGGTGCGCTTGTACCTTTGTAAATTTGTTTATTCATTCATGCAAATTTATGTTTTGTCTAATTTTGTATATTACGGTAGAATTCTCCGTTTGCTTTTCTCAAAATCTTAATTCGTTGTCGCTCAGTATTTTTAGCGTCTTCTTAAGAAAACAATAATCATATTTAAACATAATTTTCCTTGTTTACAGTTTATTTACTACTTTCTAGCTTTAAGTTTTAAAACTTTATTATTATTTTTTTCCCTAATCAAGTTGAGTAGATTTCACGGAATTTCAAAAGGTTTTTTTTTTTTCTGCATGGTATATAAACGAGAAACTATATACAGCTGCGGAAAAAAGTTCGCCTAGAAACAAAATTCCTAAAAGACAAAAATTACTAATTGGTAGTATTCATTTTTTTTATATACTTTTTACTCTTTTTGGTGACTAATAAAATTTCAAGGACAAAACTCAATTATCACTGATTAGCAAATTTTATGCTTTTCGGAACTTTTATGTTTGTAGGCAAACCTTCCTCAACTGTAAAGTATTTGGCGCATTTATTGCTCCTTCAGTAACTTTGCTGATTGTCAAATTGTTAAATTGTCGAAAAAAAGGTGGACTGGTGAAATATTTTAACAATAAATTTGAGGTAATTTTTTTTATTCTGAACTAATTTTTTTATTTTTGAAAAAATTGAAGGACTCTTAATTCGATTTCAGATCATATTTTTTCTGGTGTAGTGAATAATTAATATGAAGTCAAAAGTTAAAAAGAAGCAGTGGAATGGCAGAAAACTTTTTATATTAATTGCAGTATACCGTACAGCGCAGCTTATAATGGTTTCCGTTGAAAATGTTGCCAAAGGTCTCTTCCACATTTCGTTCATTTTCTTCTCAATCTTCGTCCATGATGCCATGAAACTGGGATCTCAAAAGGAGGCAATTCTTAGATCGATCGATACAAAATACCACTCGAACCCACGTTTACGTTACTGTCGCTTTTGATTCTTTCCCAAATCAGGAAGCTCTTTTCTCAAATTTGGAATTCTCACTTCGAACGTTCTCACTTGCTGACTCCGAATGAGAAAGGTAAATGACAAAGAGTGAGAAGGAATCATTGCATCAGGGTCTCTTGTTAACATTTCCCAAATTAGGATCTGTTTCCAAAAACTGGAATTATCACTGAGTATTTCCACTTTTAGTCTGTGTATGGGAATGGAAATGACACCAAGTGGGTTGTAATCGTTACCAACTATATGTACTTTTCTAGAGTAATGAGAATTACATGATTTTCCGCTGTAATATGACGAAGTGAGGGTAATATGGCGAATGGACCTTACGGATTAACGTGGAATCAAAAGCACGGGTCACTACATTATCTGAATGTAGAAGACATCCAATCATTCAACTACTATCCAGAAACAACGTCGCTTTACTTCGCTAATCTGCAGGGAAGTGATGTAACAACATGGCCATGAAGTAGCCCTTCACTTTTCGAGCCCGACAAAGCTTTTCTAACTTTAGACTTTATAATTATACCAAGAGAGCAAAAGTCTAAATTAAATTTTAACTAACCTCACCAGACCTAACCAGAACTATAAACAGAAGTACGAAAAGAATTTTATACTTTTATTGTGATAACCTAAAATGATTTTCTTCTTTTTTATACATCGATAAACAGCCAAACACAACAAAGGGTCAGGATCACACTTAAAAAGGAATATGTACGTACTGCACACACACACACACACACACCCCAGAAGATATCCCTATCGTGTTTATTGACAAAACAAAATGAAGTGTCCACACCTATTCAAGATTAAAAAAAAAAATCTTTGAAATTTGATATAATGTTTATATAAATTTTCAGATATTTAAGCAATATTAATTTTCCTTTTTAATTAATCATCAGTAATAATGCTTCAGGTGAAAGCATAGGTACTTGTAGGTTATCTCCCCGCCACCAATTTTGACAGAATATTTTCGTTAAAACTAACGAAAATATCACGACTTAACCTAACCAATTATCAAGGGTGTACAGTTGATCTATTATTAATTATAACATTGTTTGTTTCTGGAATAGTATTTACTATTTACTAATAGATCAACTGTATGCCCTTGATAATTGGTTAGGTTAAGTCGTGATATTTTCGTTAGTTTTAACGAAAATATTCTGTCAAAATTGGTGGGGGTGGGGAGATAACCTACAAGTACCAAAGCATATATCTATACATGAATGTGAAAGTTTCCGCATTTCGCAACTTTCTTTTATATAAACGACCCATTTATTTCCATCCAAGGCATTCGCTCCTGCTTCTGAATTGTTCCTACGTCCATTTTGTAGCTTTAAGTTATAACTTATATATATATTATTGGTGGAATTTAAATTTTGAACTTTGTGTAAGAAAGTGTTTTAGGAAGTAAATTCGATAAGATACTCAAAAGTTCTTCATTTCCTGAAACTGCAAGTTATTTTGTCAGTTGAATTCCAAGTTGTTCAAACTGAGGCTATCTCTGCCGGTTACAAGTTAAAACTTTAAATTAAAGTTCTTTTAGCTTCTTCATTTACGAGTAAAGTAATTGCAGTATTAACTCTCTCAAATTAAAAGTTTCTACCGTCTAGTAGCAAAATACAGTAACTCAAAATTTTTAGTTTTAAGAAAATATAGTTTTAAGATTTAGCGGACTGTCACTTTTAAAAACTTGGAATCACCTGAAGATCCGTCACCCGCCTTTTTTTAGTTAGCTTTATAAGGCTAACTAACAAAAATATCACGACTTAACTTAACCACTCGTTAGGTCAATTGTACGCCTTTGGCGACTGGTTAGGTTAGGTCGTGATATTTTTGTTACTTAGCCTTATAAAGCTAACTAAAAAAGGCTGGGGTGACGGATCTTCAGGTGATCCAAATATTGTTATAAACGGGTGTTACTTTACTATGAACAAATATATATATATATATATATATATATATATAATATATATATATATATATATATATATATATATACATACACTTTTTTATACGGGCGCTGTTCTCATGCGCGCTCCATATATACTGGTCAAAAAAAGAAACGCAATTAGCTTGCATATGGTGTAAAATTTAAGTTGTTAGTGGTATTATCACAGTTTCAAGATTATGGTTAAATGTTTGTTCAAATCTTTTAAAGCCACTTAGTGCATGTTTTTAAACCTGACTAATCCCGGCTAAGACGCCATTTTGTTACAAACAATAAACAGAGATTAAATTGAATGTATTCTTTATGAAGGCATGCATTTTTTCTTTGACTTCACAGAATACACACTGCCCGTTGAGAAAACCAAACTTTTTCCCGCGATTGAGGCATGCCACGACTCTCAGAGGTCAACAGAGGTCGTGCCTTGGGCATGTTGGATGCAGGCATGTCTGCTGTCCAAGTTGCACAACGAATGCATGTGCATCCCAGCACAATCTCTAGGCTTGTTAGACGGTACAATGCCACAGGAAGTGTTCAGGACCTGCCAAGACGTGGGCGACCTCGTGTGACGACCCAACGCCAGGATCGCCACATTGTACTGCAGCACCTGCGTCATCGGCAGCGGAATGCTCGTCAGACAGCCAGAGAGACACCTGGTATCCACAACAACAGAATTAGTGACCAGACCGTCAGAAACCGACTCCGTAATGCAGGACTCCGATCCCGCAGGCCTTACAGAGGTCCTTTTCTCACTGATGCAAGAAGGCAACGACGCCTGAAATGGGCCTATCAGCACCGTGACCTATCGTGGGCCTATCAGCTCTGACTGACCAGCGCTACAGGGATGAGATTCTTCACCCATATGTTCTTCCATTCATGAGGCAACATCCAGAAGTGGTGCTCCTGCAACAGGACAATGCCAAACCTCATGCAGCCAGGATAGTGCAGGCGTACCTGCAGGGACAACAGGTGCAGACCTTACCATGGCCAGCCTTCAGCCCAGACATGTCACCGATAGAGCACGCATGGGATGAACTTGAACGGCGAGTTCGCAGACGTCAGCATCAGCCGCAGAACATCAGGGAACTGACCAATGCAATTATTGAAGAGTGGAGGGCCATCCCTGTTGCTTTCCTGCAGAGACTGTTGAGGTCGATGAGGGCCAGACTCCAAGCCTGCATTGTGGCTAGGGGTGGCCATACGCGTTATTGACTGTTTGTTATGTTAAAGAATCATTTACTATATACTGAGTCCTCATGTTTATTAATAAATCTCAAAAATTGCGTTTCTTTTTTTGACCAGTACTTCGACTTTTGATACCGATAAGAAGACCCTTACGCAAAAAAGGACAAGAATAACAAACAACAGGTCAGTCTCGAAGTTATAACTTACATCGCCTGCCATTGAACAGAGTACAGTTTGAAAAAGAACAATTTTCTACGGGCACTCAAGAAGTCTGCAATAAAAATCCTCGAAGAAAAACCTCGAATTCATCTGAAAAGAGATTCAAGCGATTTCGAGCAAAATTAGCCCTCGTCCTGCCTTTGAGCACCAAAAATTTCCTTTCGCTAGGCTCAGCGACTCAGAAATATGTTGTTCGTTCTCATCTAAATTGTGATTTGAACATCGTAATTTAGTCACCTGCATTCTCCTGTACCATTTGAACTTTGCAATATCAATAATTGTTATTCATTATTGAACAATTTATCTGTTAATTTAATCAACGAGAAAAAACACATATCATATCAGTGACTTTATATGAGGAGTGAACTCGCCAAAACCAGTTTTGAGATAGACGCGTTTAAACTGTGCGACTATTTTGTACTAGGGACACATAGCGCAAATGAACGCATTGAACATAACTACATTTTCAGCGTACGAGGGGATCATTTGGCTATACCAGTGATACTCATTGCGCGGCTCGAGAGCCAAATGCGCTATATATATTTGGCTCACGAGCCGCCCAATGAGTACCACTGGGCTATACCAATTATCTGTGGACGGGGGAAGGTAGCCCTGTTCAAAAATCAACTTTTTCTTATTTTCATAGGTTTCTGTACCTTTTCCCATGCTTTTTGACCTGAAAAGGCCGAAAATCACAACCATTTTGACCTAGGTTGTTGGGAAGCATTGCCGCATGGAGCTTTAAGTCTTTCTGCCTTGAAATCGGCCAAAAGCACCAGTTCCGGGGTCCCTTCAATCATGTTTTGCACTATAACTTTTTATCTAAACAAGATAGAGCAACAAAATAGGCACCAAATTAAAGTGTTTTTAATCCTCTTTCTAACTTATACAATTATGATAGTCTTGAACAAGAAATGGCACATTGGTATTTGGTACATACAAAGATTTCAGAAATATCACAAAATTCGTTTTCTCACACTCAAGGCAGACAAGGCGCCTTATTCATGACACAAATTTGAGATTAACATTTTGTCACAAGTCTAATCGATCAAGAAGTGAAAGCATTACATGATGATTAATTTCATAATGACATTTACACAGTCAGTTGTTGAGAGTTGTTTCTGAAGCTGTCAAAGCGGCGTCTGTTGAACTCCACAGCTTGAAGGAGATAGTCCCTTTGCTTGGCATCTGTTGTTATGACATTTGCAAAGTCGCTCATCATCTTGACACCACGTTCAGCAATGTCATTCACCGCTTTCAGATTCTTAACATAGTCCAACGCTTTTCTGTAGTCCTCATTCTGTGGCCAAGACGTGACAGGTTCCAGAAGCCACTCGGATCCAATGTCAGTGTGTCCAGCAGGAAATGTGATTCTGGGCCAATGAGATCAACCAGGGTGGTCTTAGCGTGACCTCTGGAATAAAGGCTTCCTGTTCTGAAGCTGTCTGGCTTCTCAGTGGCATGTAACTGGGCAGCAATGTCGTGCTTCAATGTGTCACTCAATCTACTGCTGAACAGGGCAAATGGCACGACTTCCTGCGTCAGGTACCATTTGTGGTTTTCCATCTTATTAAGTACTGCATCAGCAAGCTCTGGGTCAGTTTTCTTGTACTTCAACATGTCCTGGATTAGACTTAGATCATTCACGGGAGCATCTGCAGCAGACATTGACATCATCCATACAGGAGTGTAGAACAGCGCAAGGAAGGTGTTGAGTCTTTCAGCTTTGATACAGTGTCTTCGTGTACTCAAGTTGATCTGCAAACATCAGCATTTTCATGGAGTACAGGTTCTGGCCATCTATCTGGCCTGATGAATGGCGCCTGGTCGACTCCAGTGAATACCTCGAGGAGGCGTTCCCAAGAACAATGACTGTCAGTTCAGCCATTTCCCTGTAGTCGGCTCTTGGAAGCCTTTCTGCTGTTAGAATGTCTTGGAGTATTTCTTCACTGTTTTCTTCTTTTCCTTCAGCCATTTGCTGTTGATAGCCAGCATCTTTGGGTTTTCCTTGGACAAGTCCGTCCAAACATCCTTCAGATGCTCAAACCAGGGATTATCTGGCCCCTTCACCTTCCCAAACAGCTTCTCCCAAACTGCTCCTACTAGGATTTCCAGGATGTGATGTCGACAGGCCAGATAAAACACCTTTTTGTTCAGCATTTTCTCTAGCAGTTTGGCAGCTCCTCTGTGAACTCCACTGTTTACTGGATGTAGTGTCAGAAACAAGGGCAGTAACATTATCCGTAAGTTCCCATGTCTCCAGTAAATCCATTGAAGCCTCAGCCTGAGCTGTGCCAGAAGAATTGTCGATGACAGGTACTCCCAATAACTTTCCTTCAGTGTATGAAGGTGGACCAGACACTAGCACAGCTAAAGTCTCTGAGGTACTTCCAGGTTCACTGCCCAAGACATCTTTGAGCAACTTTCCATCCCAGTGTAAGGCAGCGTACTGTGGGGGTTTTTCACAAACTTGGACATGTGACTCTGGCTGATATTATACCTGGACAGCATTCTGTTGCGACGTGTTGTTGAGGTTTGAGATGACGAAGTTATCCAGATCAGCCCCTCCAGCTTTCAAGGTGGCAGAAACCATGGCAGTAACTTGATTGTCTGATAAACCAAGACGATCAGCTGTATTGCAGATGACATCACATTCCATGACCTTCCTTGGAAACGTCAAAGTCACACTAGTCACAGTGTCTGATGGTGAGAACATCCAGGACGAGGCTGATGGTAATCCATGTCTCTGTGTTAGCGTCATTGTCAGTTGAGTCACCCCAGGTAATGTCATCCACATGAACAACTGCCTCTTGTTCTGCTGCAGCTGTAAAATAGTACAACATGTTAAGACAGTAATTGTTAAGTACATGCTAAATATCGCAATGGGGTAAAACTTAAAACTTTTTGTGACGTTCAAAGTAATTAGTTTTACCTTGTTCTTGTCTATGCTGCAGTCTTCATTCCTCGCTGCTTGCTGCAGGGATCTTGTCTCAAAAATCTTGTCATGACCAGACATATGACCTTTCCTCTCAGTCTTTGGTCTTCGTAGAACCTGATATCCTCATCTTTCTTCTCTCTGGATAACAGTCTGTTGTTCTGTATTTCCTGGATTGCAGCTGGAGCTCCTATATCGAACAGGCTGTCTAATTCCAGCACAAATGCTCCTCTTTTTCCTCCAGGGTTACTTGCTCTTCCTTTGCTTTTCACCAGAGCACGATGTTTCTCATGTAGTTTCATGAAGAGCTTCATTGCGTTGTACTTGGTCATTGTCTTGATCCTAGCCATCTGCCAGAATGGGATGATAGATTCAACTGTTTCATATGCAAGGTCTTGAACATGGGCCTCCTGCATTTTCCGGTAAATTCTGAAGATTAAGGAAATACTGGAACGCCTGTCTGTTGGTGGGAAGCTGGGAACCACTGATAAAAGATGAAGGGTATCCAACCAGGAAAGTTTCAGTGAGAGATCTGGTAGATGGCCCAGTTGACACCTGCTTGTGGACAGTACGTGGAGGTTCTGAGATATCAACTGTGCGCCCACGGAGCTCCCTCAGCTCCTTGCTTAATGCCATTGTGAAGTTGTAACTTGTAGATGGTTTTCTAGATTCTGATTGAGTTTCTGTTGTTTCCTGAAAAATGATAGATAATTATTATTATATTATTATTATTATTATATTATTAATTATTATTTATTTATTATTATTATTATTATTATTATTATTATTATTATTTATTAATTTTATGCTCTTTCATTTGATACCTAATTTGTTGCTCTATCTTGTTTAGATCAAAAGTTAAAGTGCAAACATAATTCAAGGGACCCCGGAATTGGCGCTTTGGCCGATTTCAAGGCAGAAAATTTAAAGCTCCATGCGCTGCTTCCCAACATCCTAGGTCAAAATAGTTGTGATTTCGGCTTTTACAGGTCAAAAAGCATGGGAAAATGTACAGAAACCTATGAAAATAAGAAAAAGTTGATTTTGAACAGGCCTAGGGGGAAGGGTTGAAATATTCATTTGTGGACCAATCACAAAATCGCCAATGTGGAGAGTTCGCCCCTCGTACTCGCGACGCCTTATATATATAATCTTTATTCAGAGAGAACACATTTCATAAGATATACATCACATCCATCTAGGTTTGAGCAATGTTGGCATTAACGTTTAATTTTGTATTTTTAGTGGCAAGTAGTTTAATTACAGTATTCTTATCTGAATATGTCGTTGGAAGCATGACAGCTTTTCAGACTAAAATCTTTGAGATTCATTTCCAATTTTACAAAGGAAAATAAGAAATATAAATAGAATCAGAAAATAAAGTTGTATTTAGTTAATTCTGTCATTACAAATGAAAATTAAAATAATAATAATAATAATAATAATAATAACAATAATAATAATAATAATAGAAATAATAGAAAAGAAAAATGGTAAACAATATGGTAAACAGAACATGTTAAAATACCAATAATAATTAATTTTTATTGTTACAATTTAGAAATGATGATACAATCTTAAAGTTACAAAATACAGATAAATGAGACACATTATAAATATGGCGCAATATAATGGAAACTTTTAACATATAATTTATATAACTTGTGATTGCACCCAATTTAAGATTGTGAATTTTGCATGTATACAGCAATAGGTGACTTTCTTTGTTTAATAATATTTACAAGTTGTAATATATATACAAATACACACACAAACATTAATGGGAGATAAGAAAGAGTTCCTTCAGTGATTTACAAAACGAAATTAATGTTGATATTTGTCTGATATTTATAGGTATAGCGTTCCAGGTATCTGCCCCTTTGTAGGAGAGAACATTTCCTGCAATTTGCATTGAATAATTTGCTTTATGTATGAAATCATTGAGAAGCGTTGTATTATGATTATGGTTGGTATGTTGGGGAATAATCGCCACGTGAATGGGCGAAGTATAGTTTTATTATTAGCAACTCTTTACATACTTTTACCGACAGTAAGTTTATACAAGTCATGAGATTGCCTGTTATCATTTTTTGAAAGAGTTCGTAAACATTTTTTATGGTTTACTTCTAGCGGATATCGTATATAATTCTTTGTAATACACCATGCTGTGATTCCATATTGTAAATGTGGATGAATAAATGAGTAATACAATGTGAGAATGGCATTTTGGGGAATTGTTTTCTGAGTTTGAATATTATGTAGAGAAATCTAGATATTTTCGACTTCATATGTTGTGTGTGGCTTTTGAAATTTAATTTTTCATCTAACTTGATGCCAAGAACTTTAACTTCATTTACTTTTGCAACAGAAGTGTTTCCAATTATTAATGGATGTGCACGAGTACATTTATTTTAGTTACAAACATATATGATTTGGTCAAGTTTAGTAAAAGCTTATTTCACACATCCATTTATAGACATGATTCACTTTATTCATTAGGGAGTTGATATCGTGGTGTGCAGAAGTGTGTTATATCGTCTGCATACTGAATACAGTTTATTGTTGTTGATCGATAAACTCATTTACATGTATTAAGAAAAGTAAAGGTCCAAGGATAGAGCCTTGTGGAACCCCACTTTCCAATACAGCATATTCTGATGAAATGTCATTTACTTTAACATACTAGTGACAATTAGAAAGATATAACTTGAACCAATTTAGCATATTTTCCCTGATGCTCTATGTGTTTAATTTATCTAGTACAATATTGTGAGAGCGTACCAAAGGCTTTCTACAGGTCAAGGAAAACTAATATTGTGTTTTTTATAGTTTAGGTTTTTATAGATGTTTTCTGATAGCATGTTGATACGTCTTCTATGGTGTGACCTTCTCTAAATTCAAACTGCGTGTTTGCTAGGATGTCGTATTTAGCTAAGAATTTGATTAGTCTGCTGTATACGATTCTTTCAAATACTTTACTGAAAGTTGTTAATATGGAGATTGGCCGGAAATTGGATGGAGAATCAGAGCTGCCTGATTTGAATACTGGACAAACTCTGGCTATCTTCAGGTAATCAGGGAATACACCTACTATTGACTCATTCATAAGTCTTGTCAATGGGGTTGCTATATTATCTGATATTAGTTTATATATTTTTACTGGAATTGAAATGATAGCAGCGCGTGGGTTGTAGCATATATTGTTGGTAGTTACTGTCTGATTCTGGAATGGCTGCTGCCGTGTTGCTTCGGTGCTTCCTATTTATGAAAAGAAATTGTTTAATAAATTAGCCATATCTTTGGGATCACTGTAGGAAATTTCAACCTGTGATAAAGATAGGGGATTTGTCTTTTTCTCTTCTGACGTTAACTAAAACCTTTAAAGTATCCCACAATTCTTTAGGATTAGATTTTTGTTCGGTAATTTTAGAACAATAATGGTCCGCTTTTGCGGTTTTTATGAGCGAATTTAGTATGTAATAATAATTTTTATATGTTTGTTCATTGATAATATCATTCTTCCAAAGTTTAAAGAGAGGATGTTTACGATTTTTGCTGACAATGAGGGCTGGAGTTATCCACTGGTTGTTACAATTATTTTTGATAGGATTTCAACTTGATAGGAAAATTAGCATAAAATGTATTCATTAGTGTATTTGAGAATGTTTGAAATTTTGTTTCTATTTCACAGTTACTTTCAGTTATTTTCAACCAGTCAAAACTTGATACTTCTCTAATAAATTTTAATTTATTATTATAGTTGTAGGGTCTATAGTCAATTTTTGTTTCCTCTTGCATTTGCGAATTGCTACTAGCATTGTGTATGTGGGCAGATGGTCCATATAATACTATGTAATAGGAGTATACCTGACGTGCAGTCAAGGGAAGATCGCATCCAGATTTGGTCTAATAAAGTGTAGTTGTATGTGGCAGTGTAGTGGTATGGTACCATGTAGTCTTGTTGGTTTAGTTATAGTTAAATTAAACCTATTTGCAGTGACGAAATTGTAGAATAGGTTAGCATTATTTTTAGAGTTTATTTTAGGAAGACCGATATTTAAATCTTCCGCAATGATGCAGTTACTGCTAATATGATTGGAAGTTGTATCTATGCTTGCAATAAACTTTGACAAGCCGGTAGATGCCTAATATTGAATAGAAAATGTTATTTATATACAACTCAACTGCTAGAGTTTCTGAATGATCATTTATACTTGTTAATTGTTCAATACTTTTACTATTAGTGTCTATAAAAATGCTTACTCCGCCGCCTCTATTATTATTTCTACATATATGGTGAATCGTGAAATCCAGTATGTTAAAAAATTGTTTATTTTCATTTAACTAGGTCTCGGTTAATATAATACATGTAAATTTATATTGTACAGTTCTAGATTGACCGTCAACTCATAAAAGGCTTCTAATATTTAAATTCAAATTAGATAAGTTTCCGTTATTGTGTCGCTCGTTTAAGAAGGTAATCCACTGACACATACAGGGGTTGGACAAAATAATATGAACACCTTGATAAATGGCGGTTTTTATTCTTAATATGGAGTTGTCCTCCTTTAGCGGCAATAACAGCTGCAATGCGTCGGAGAATTGATTCATACAGCTTTTGGACAGTGGCTAGAGGAATCCTGAGCCATTCTTCGAGCAAACCCTGCTCCAGTTCCTCCAAAGACGCCGGCGGTGGGAATCGGCTTCTGACCTGCTGCTCCAACTGACACCACAGATGCTCGATAATGTTAAGATCCGGGGATTGTGGAGGCCAATCCAAGCGTTCTACTTCACTAACATGCTCTTCAAACCAGTTTTTAACGACCCCACCGGTGTGGATTGGTGCATTATCATCCTGGAAGACGGCGCCGCCATTGGGAAACAGCGTTTGGACCATGGGATGGACCTGGTCAGCTAATATTGACAGATAGACCTGGGCGTTACCCTACCATGCAGTACTACAGCTGGGCCAGAGTATTCCACGATATTGCTGCCCAAACCATCACAGATCCGCCTCCATGCTTAACGGTTGGGTCAGGCAGTCGGGGTCATAAGCATCTTTAGGCTGTCTCCAGACGTAAACTCGACCGGAACATGGAAATAGCGTAAAGGAGGATTCGTCGGAGTAGACTACATTCTTCCACCGGTCCATTGACCAATTCTTATGGTCATTACACCATTTTCTGCGCCGCTCAATGTTGATGTGCGAAAGGAAGGGTTTGGCAATTGCAGCCCTTCCATGGTATCCAGCTCCATGGAGCTCGCGACGTACAGTTCTGGTCGATACCGGGCTTGCAAGATGCTGGTTAAGCTCTGCAGTCACTTTTGGAGCTGTGGTCTTATGGTTCTTTGTCACAATGCGCTTTAGCACCCGGCGGTCTCGATCACACAGCTTCTTCTTGCGTCCACTATTGCATTTGTCGGTGCTTGTCTTTCCATGGTTTTGGTATGCAGACATGACCATAGAGACAGTTCCTCTGGATACATTGAACATCTGAGCGGTTTTCGTCACCGATGCACCAGCCATCCGCGCTCCGACAATTTGCCCTCTTTGGAAGTCTGACAGGCAGAGGTGGGGAGTCGGAGTCGGGAGTCGGGAGTCGGGAGTCGGGGCTTTTTTGAAGAGTCGGGAGTCGGAGTCGGGAGTCGGTAAAAACGACCGACTCCCGACTCTTTGATTCAATTTCTATATGCCAACAATTTACCAGAATACTACTCTGCCCTAAATAAATATCTTCCTGAACTAATTCTAGATTCACATTTCCACATTTGATTTATTGTTCTGGTAAATCTTAGCAAATGAATTTCATATTTCTATTTTAGGATACTAGGTACCATATAAAAATTAGCAATATATTAATTATTAATTTAATTAGCCGCTATTAGTAACGAGTCGTGGGCCTAGTAGAAAATCAGCAGTCTTTCAATATTTTAAGCTAAATGAGGATGAAAGTATTTTTATTTGTCAAGTAGAAAAGGATGGTAAAGAGTGTAATGCAAAAATTAGTGCTTACACTGGGAAACATGCTAATGCTCCAACTAGAGCCTCAAACTTGAAACGCCATCTACGAAACAAACATCCCAATATTTATAAGGTTGTAGATCAGCATGATAAGGAAAGAGTCGGGAGTCGGGAGTCGGAGTCGGTTTTTAAAAATACCGACTCAGGAGTCGGGAGTCGGTGTTTTTGGCCGACTCCCCATCCCTGCTGACAGGTCTTTCATAACTGTTAATTCATAATTCACTCAGATCTGTAAAAACAACGTGAGGGTTATAACATGACGTATACACTCTCTGTTACGCATTTAAATAGGTTTGCCAGTCATTTGACCGTTTACTTTGGGTCTGAGCAGTCCGTAAAGATAACCGGTGAAATCGGCGGGTGTTCATATTATTTTGTCTAACCCCTGTACTCTGGTTACTATTTATTGTATTTTGAGACTCAATGAGTTCATTCACAGAGCTAAGAGTAGGCAAAGTGTTAATCATAAAGGAACTTATATAAAAATTAAGAGGAAGAAAAAATAACAGCGAAATAATATTGAAAATAAGGATAAGAATGGAAAACTAATAAACAATAAGATATATATATAATAAAGCAAGAAGTAATATTATGTAAATAACTCAGTGTGGTTATAGTGCTATAACAATATTTAATGGAATATACCTTGAGTTACACGGAAGGCTCAGTTATTTCTGTATATCTTATAGAAACTAAAATATTTACCCGTATAAAAATCCATGAGTAAAAGTCTCTATAAGTATTCCTCGAACTTTTCGTCTATATCTACATCATTTTCTTTCTTTTAAAATGAGGTGCTTTCAGTTATGATGTAGCAGCTAAGCGCCAGCCCTGTCTATTTCACAAATGTCGTTTAATTAAGGTATTTATACCTACTTTGCGTAAATAGGGTATAAATAAAAAGTTTTCTCTTAAAGTCTATATAAATTATTCTTATAAATAATTAACTTTTGCTTTTTTGCGTTTATTTTAGCGTTTAATCTCTTATTAACGTTTCATTAAACCTCCTGTAAATATATTAAAAGTTTTAAGAACATTCTTTACCAATTTTTACACTTTCGTTGCTCGCTAAACGTTCTTGATTACAGAAAGACACACACACACACACACACACATATATATACAGGGTGTCCCAAAAAAATGTATACACACTTTAACAGCTGATAGCTCAATTGATGTTTCTTTCTTTCCAGGTTAAACCCATTAGAATTAATAATGGCAGTCAGACTAAGCTTTGAACAAAGGAAATTCATTCTAAAATGCTACTGGAAGTGTGAAAACGCAGTTGAAGTGCAAAGACAGTTTAGGAGGGAGTTTCAAACAGATCCACCAACGCGACTTACCATCACTCGAATTAGAGATAAGTTTGAAGCCGATGGAACTGCTCAGAATGTCCACAAGAAGCGTTCCGGAAGACCACGGACATCGACAAGCCCCACAAAGCAAGAAAGAGTACTGGAAACGTATCACCAAAGTCCAAGAAAATCTGTGCGGCAAGCGAGTCGTGAGGTAGGAATTTCAAAATCGTCGTCCAACGCATTTTGAAGCGCTGTCAATGGAAAAGTTACATTCCAAGATTAGTCCATGCTATTAATGAAGATGATCCGGACCGAAGAGTGGAGTATTGCGAGTGGTACTTGGCACGATGTGTAGAAGATGCACACTTTCCAACAAAGATTGTGTGGAGTGATGAGGCTAAATTTAAATTAAATGGTTCAATTAACCGCCACAATTGCACCTACTGGGGACCTGAGAATCCGCATGTTATGGTGGAACATCATGTTAATTTACCAGGAGTTACAGTGTGGTGCGGCTTATCATCAAGAGGATTAATTGGACCACTCTTCTTTGACGCTACTGTGACTGGTCCCGTTTACTTGAACTTGCTGCGACAGTCTGTCATGCCAAGCATTAGAGAGGACTTTGAAGATGAGGAGTTTTATTTTCAGCAAGATGGGGCACCCCCACACTACCATCGCGATGTTAGATCCTACCTTGATGAGATCTTGCCAAACAGGTGGATTGGACGAAGGGGTTTCGTAGAATACCCTCCGCGTTCACCAGACCTCACACCACTAGACTTTTTTTATGGGGATACTTAAAAGACAAAGTCTACGCTATAAAACCTGCAACAGTCGCTGAATTGAGAGCAGCCATTGAACGAGAATGCACACAAATACCAAACGAAATGTTTCGTGATGTTTGCGATTCCATTGCTTCGCGTTATCAGCAGTGCCTGGACCAGAACGGACGTCAGTTTGAAAACAGGCGTTGACAAAACAATTAAATATATGTCTGTAGATTCTATTACATTTTGAAAATGAAATGTATTTTAATAAACACTGCCTTTATAATTATTTAAAGTGTGTATACATTTTTTTGGACGCCCTGTATATCTATATATATATATATTATATATATGAAAAGAAGGATCAACACAACGGCAAACATTTTCATTTATTTGTATCAGAAGATACGTGGATGACACTTTCTTAATATTTAACCATCCTTCACACGTAAAACTTTTTCTTGATTATCTTAATAAACAACATAGTAATATTAAGTACACGTGTGAAAACGAAACAAATAATAGTTTACCTTTCCTGGATGTTTTAGTTAAACGGGCTCATAATAAGTTCCATACTTCACTATTTCGAAAACAAACTTTTACTGGCTTGGGAACCATTATTTAAGTTGTATGTTTTATAAATATAAGATTAGTGCTATAGTAACATTATTAACAAGAAGTTACCGTATTTGTTCGGATTACTTTCGTTAAACGAAGAATTTAAATTTTTAAACAGTACTTGTATTAACAATTACTACCCTTCTCATCTATTCGATAACCAATTAAAGAAATTTTAAATAACACTTTTGATACTAAACTCCCCATAACTACAGTACAAAAGAAACCAGATATATTAAATTACCTTTTTATGGTTATTTATCATTGCGTATTCGAGGCGAATTGTCCAAACTGCTCAAGTCTAGTTATCCCAAATAAATTTTAGATTCGCCTTCGTCAACCCACTTAAATTATCAAATTTTTAAAGTTCAAAGATGAATTCCCAAAACTGTATGCCCCAATGTTGTTTACAAATACACGTGCGACAGCTGTAAGGCTGCGTATATTGGCAGCACTCAACTCCAACTGGAGGTGCGCCTTTCTCAACATTTGGGCTTGTCAGTCCGTACCAACCGTCCCCTCAGTAGCCCTCCACAATCCGCAATTAGAAACCATAGTAATGAAAACGACCATCCCCTTCACAAAACTCAGTTTGAAATTTTAACTAGATCCAATAACCTTACAGAACTCCGAATTTAGAATCTTTGTACATCTATAGAAACAAACCCTCCCTTAATAATAATAGCTCATCCTACAATTACAACTCTTTTAACTAACCAACCGATTCTCTCACACATACCCTTTCTAATCCTCTGACCATCCAGTGTTCTCTTAGACTTTGCAAGTATGGAGGTGGATGTAAACATTGTGTATTTACCTGTTGAGGTAATTTAATTTAATTTTAGTTTTTATAGTGATGAAATTTAAATGATTTTAATTTTGTGTTGATGCAATTTTCATTTTGCTTTAAGGTTTTAATTTTAATAGTTTTAATATTGTATTGATGTAATTTTCACTTTTTACTTTTGTTTTAAGGTGTTTAAGACTTAATTCACTGATGATGACAAAAGATTTGTCGAAACGTCTGAAGTACAAATAAATGAAAATGTTTGCCGTTGTGTGATCCTTCTTTTCATCTGTAAGCTCCGTTTCCCTAAGGAGAAGTCAATAGCTTTGATATATATATATATATATATATATATATATATATATATAAGCAAACAACCACAGGGAAAAGGAAAAAGAAACACGAAATCCGAGCGCTTTCGTGATATATTCACATCTTCAGGGACAAGAAAGAAATAGACAGAATTTACCAAATAAATGAGTTAAATACACAAGCGAAAAATTCCCAATCGACAACTCAATTTAAAAACAATAAAACATTCTAAAGATTTTTTTAATAGGTAATTTAATCTAAAGGCTGCTAAATTATTGAATACATAAGAACTATATAAATGAAATTAGACAATTAGCATGTACAGAGAACAAAAATTATTATAACAGTTAAAAGAAATAGTATTTAATTAAAGCAGGCAGTTAAGTGGCAAGAATTTAAGGAAACAAAAGACATGGTGCCATCGTCGTACGGAATATTCCGAATATCTACAAACAATCTGCTTTAATTAAATACTATTTCTAATAACTGCCTGTTTTAATTAAATACTATTTCTAATAACTGTTATAATAATTCCGAATATCCACAAACAATCTGCTTTAATTAAAAGCTATTTCTAATAACTGCCTGCTTTAATTAAATACTATTTCTAATAACTGTTATAATAATTTTTGTTCTCTGTACATGTTAATTGTCTAATTTCATTTATATAGTTCTTATGTATTCAATAATTTAGTAGCCTTTAGATTAAGTAACCAATTGAAAAAAATCTTAAAATGATTTATTGTTTTTAAATTGAGTTGCCGATTGGGAATTTTTCGCTTGTGTATTTAACTCATTTATTTGGTAAATTCTGTCTATTTCTTTCTTGTCCCTGAAGATGTGAATATATCACGAAAGCGCTCGGATTTCGTGTTTCTTTTTCCTTTTCCCTGTGGTTGTTTGCTTATTAATAAGATCACGTGTTATTTTACTGCATATATATATATATATACACACACGCATATATATATATATATATATATATATATATATATATATATATGCAGTAAATTCACAGAATAACACGTGATCTTATTGTTGTTTGCTTATATATATATATATATACCCACACACTGGAATGTCCGCTACGCTTGCCGCTTTCCGCAGCAAAACGGCCCTAAGCACAACCAGGAGAAAGAATGGGAGGGACGAGTGTGTTACTAAAACCTTCAATATAAACTTGGTACAGATTATCCTAACAGTTTAGATGTGTATAAACGAACACACATCATCATCATCATCATCATCATTATTATCATACTTTTTCTTTTTTTTTCTTTTCTCATCCGCTCTTTACTTGCATGTCTGTAGTTTGCATGGTATGACAGTGTTTCTTTGAGTTAAGACTGTGTTTGCATGGTTTGTGAGCGTTCTTATTTCACTTCTTTTCGTCTTTCACCCCTTTCCTATTCTCTTTGACTATTTTTCCGACTTGTCGGCAATGGCCAGCGGATGATGGTGATTTTTTCTCTCTCTCTTTCTGAATGAATGTTAACACGAATGATAGGTTTTGCTACTTACTTAACCCCTTATGTCTCTTTTAACTCTCTATTCGCTCTCTTATTTTATTTATATATAAATTAAGGATTGGTTAAGTTACGTCGTAATATTTGCGTTAGTTTTAACGTTTTATTTGATGGATTCCTTTAAAAAATGTCTCCTAAAGATCCTAGTGTAGTTTACATTCCCCAACTTTGACCTAGTGTAGTTCGTGTCCCCTTTTGCGTCAGGGGGACGTAAACTACACTTGTTCCAAAAAGTGTAACATTTTTACACATAGAGCATCATTCCGCCTATACGGCCATTTCAAGATACAAGCAGCTTGCAGCAGCATTGCCAAGCAAATAGAGGGCCAATGTACCAACGAGGGTTTTGTAGGTAGTTCATCATCACTATAAACAACAATGTTACCCCAACAATATGTTATCCCAATTCAAAGAATATCTAAATCCGTATTCGTTTTCGCTCACCTTTTATTTCGTTAGTTTGTATTGCAGACACGTTGCACCGTAAGTTTGTGTTTCCTCACCATATATATATATATATATATATGGGAATGAACTCAGAATGGTCCCCTGAGTTTTTTATGATACACACAGACAGTGCATGGAACAAGGAACTCTTCTGGGATAATTAAAGGAACTCTTCTGGGATAATTAATTATTCGGACTATAGTGGATTTAATTATCCAGAAGAGTTCCTTGTTCCATGCACTGTCTGTGTGTATCGTATATATATATATATATATATATATATATATATATATATATATATATATATACAGGGTGTCCCATAAGTCCGGCATCATAGGAGAAATTCATATTTTTCTATTTCTACAAACCATAATTCATATTTTTCTCTTTCTTCAGGCCATAATGTCTGTGAGCAAGGAAGAACGAATCCAGATAATTCTACTCACAGGAAATCGGAGTCAAAGAGAGGCCGCTGCTGAATTTAGCAGACTGCATCCAGACCGCGAGCCAATAACACAGAGTTGTGTTAGCAGACTTGTTGCAAAGTTTAAGGAAACAGGATCCATAGAAGATAAACCACGCAGTGGACCTTCAAGGAGGTCCACTGACGATGATACAGCGACTGCTATCCTGGCTCATTTTAACAGAAGTCCCAATAAGTCTCTTCGGCGATTGTCCGCCGAGACAGGAGTGTCGAAAAGTAGCATCCATCGCATTCTTCAGGCTCACAAATGGCATCCATATAAACTTCAGATCCTACAGAAATTAAGCGAAGATGATTCCGACCGGCGGATGGAATTTTGTGAATGGGCTGGGGAACAATATGCTCGGGATGCCAATTTACCGTCCACCATTCTGTTCAGTGACGAGGCTGTTTTTTATGGAAATGGTGAGGTAAATCGACAGAACACCCGCTACTGGTCTCAAAACAACCCTCATTGGTATAACTCTTCAAAGGAACAAGGTGCATCTCGGATGATGGTATGGTGTGGCATTTGGAAGGATCGCATCATAGGCGACCTCTTTTTCGATGAACATGTCACTGGAGGCACCTACCTACGTATGCTCAAGGAAGAAGTATTTCCCAGTGTTTGAACGAAGAAGGAAATTTCCCAACATGGTTCCAGCAAGACGGCGCTCCTGCACATTACAGCACCCAAGTAAGGGAATACCTGTACCAACGATTCCATGGTCGTTGGATAGGACGTCGAGGGCCTGTGGAATGGCCAGCTAGAAGCCCGGATCTCACGCCACTAGATTTTTATCTCTGGGGCCACTTGAAAGCGCTGGTATACGCAGAGAAAATTAGGAGTGTTGAACATTTGCGGCAGCGCATTATTGGGGCATGTAACATCATTACTCCTGACATCATTCACCGTGTGCTTGCTGACTGGGTATCACGTCTGAATTTGTGTATTGAAAACAATGGTGGACATATTGAGCACGTTCTGTAAATAAAAGCTTTTGTTTTGCCTTTTTTATTACTTTTTCTATGATGCCGGACTTATGGGACACCCTGTATATATATATGCTGCAAACCAACAAGGAAAAAGAAAAACGATTCCAAGGCCTTTCGTGTATTCAGAGCTACACCTCGTCAGGGAATGACGTCATTCCATGACGATGTGTAGCTCTGAATACACGAAAGGCCTTGGAATCGTTTTTCGTTTTCCTTGTGGGTTTGCAGCATTCATTTATTTCACGTGTTTAATTGTGAAATTCATCCCATATATATATATATACGAGGGTAATTCAATAAATATCCGCACTTTTTATTTTCACAATTTTATTTTCACGTCTGATAGATTATAAACACATCACTTCTCAACATAGTCTCCCTGTTTCTCAATACACTTAGTCCAGCGATCTACACGCTTCCTAATGCAATCACAAAAGAATGTTTTTGGCTGTGTGCGTAGCTAGTCTTGCACCTCCTCCTTCAGGTCATCATCGCCTTGGAATCGCTGACTTCTTAAAGCGTCTTTTAGTGGTCCAAACAGGTAAAAATCTGAAGGTGCGAGGTCTGGACTGTAGGCTGGATGGTCGAGAATGAAAACCGAGATGAAACCTGGATCTATCACTATGAACCAGAAAGCAAACGAGGCCCTCTCCTTGAACATTATCTAGAACGTAGAACTACAGTAACAAGTGCATCGTATTCTGACATGCTTCGGAATGAGTTAAAGCAAGCAATTCGCACAAAACGGAGAGGGAGATTGTCGGAAGGTGTTATTCTGTTACACGACAATGCGCGCCCTCATACCTTTGCACAGACTAGAAAATGCCTTCAAGAACTTAAATTTGAAGTTCTCGACCATCCAGCCTACAGTCCAGACCTGGCACCTTCGGATTTTTACCTGTTTGGACCACTAAAAGACGCTTTGAGAGGTCAGCGATTCCAAGGCGATGATGACCTGAAGGAGGCGGTGCATGACTGGCTACGCACACAACCAAAGACATTCTTTTGTGATGGCATTAGGAAGCTTGTAGATCGCTGGACTAAGTGTATTGAGAAACAGGTGCATCTTTGGCATCTGCTGCCCTGCAAGATGTTGGTCTAATAGGAAATGAGGATACTTCCCTCGTAATTGACAGGAATAAAATTAGAAGAGAAAGGACGAAAATACGGCATAAAATGCAACAAGAAGATAATGAGGAACACTTAAAAGCTCTATATTTTGATGGAAGAAAAGATAAAACTAAATGTCATATCAAGCAAGGCAAAAAATATTATTACAAGTCGGTCACTGAAGAAAACACAACCTTAGTAAGAGAACCAGGTTCTTGCTATGTTGGCCATATTGCACCTGTCTCTGGTACTGATCATGGTATTAAAGATTCGTTAATTCAGTTTTTATCAGAAAATGTTCAAAATATTGATGAACTGGTGGCTATTGGATGTGATGGAACTCCTGTAAACACAGGAAGGCATAATGGAATTATTAGCCTCTTTGAATTGGCATTAAGTAGACCTTTGCAGTGGCTAATAAGTCAATTGCACACTAACGAACTTCCACTTCGCCACTTGTTTTTCACATTGATGGGAGCACAACAGGACCTGATACCTTCTCTGGAACAACTGGCAAAGCATTGAAAAATTGTGAACAACTTCCAGTTGCAGGGTTTGATAAAATTGAGCCTGATATACCATACATAGCAAATGAAGACTTAAGTACGGACCAGAAGTATTTGCTTCAAATCTGGAAAGCTGTGTGCTCAGGTAAATGCTCTCAGGATTTGTCTGCAAAAAATCCAGGAACTTTTTCTCATGCAAGGTGGATAACTACAGAAAATCGAATTCTACGCTTATACATTGCAAAAGATAAACCATCAGAGAACCTTCGTGCATTAGCAACACTTGTAATGAAAGTTTATGCTCCAATGTGGTTTACCATTAAGTCAAAATCTTTATGCACAGAAAGAGGAAGACATGTCTGGGAAACCATTTCAAGATCAAGATACCTTCCACTTGGGCTGAGAAACGTTGTGGATTCTTCAATATAACGCAACGCTTATTTTGCTCACCCAGAGAATCTATTGCTCTCTATGATCACCGATGATCAGGAGCACATCAGAGAGCTGGCAATTCAAAGAATTATGCTTGCAAGAAGCAAAACACAAAAGGAAATCCGAAAGTTTACAATACCAAGGCTGCACTTTGGCGCAAAAGAATACATTGATCTTATTAACTGGCAAGAAGAAGGGCGATTAATTAATTAAGTCCTCCGCTTTTGCAGCAATTAACGGAGAAGGAATTGAGAGAGCTCGCTTCCAAACAGTCAGATTTTGGAGGCATACTTGGGATGCCATGTCCCACACAGGCCGTAGAAAGATGTGTTAAGATAGTAACAGAAGCAGCAGCTACAGTTTGTGGAAAAGAACGAAGGGATGGATTCATTCGAGTGAGACTGGAATCAAGAAACATAATGCCATTTTTCAATACTAAATCACAACAACATAGTTCGGTAAGCAGGAAAAGGAATAAGACTTAGACAAAAGTCCATAATAAGGTTGGGTGGTTGGGATGGGCTAGGCTGGAACTCGAAGTGCAGCTACCTCCACGTGGTGAGTTCTGTGTACTTTGTTTATATATATATATATATATATATATATAATATATATATATATATATATATAGCGCCTCGGTGGTGTAGTGGTTAGCGTCGCTGACTACGAATCCACCGGCCCCGGGTTCGAGACCCGACGGCAGCCGGCGCGCAGCAAAACCCAGCTGTTCATCCTTCCACACAATAAAGTGGTTGGTAGATAAATGGGTACCCTAGGTGGCCAAGTGGTTAAGACGCTCGGCTGCTGATGGGGCGTGGTTCGGATTCCACGTTAAACTGTAGGTCTAAGGTGGAGTGAAAAGCTTTACCTTCGTCAGAATGAACAATTCGGGCGGAAGCTAACCAAAGGTAACCAAACCAAAGGTTATATATATATATATATTTATTTATTTATTTATTTATTTTGAGAAGATTGTGTAGTGTGTAAAATGTACGTATATGTAGTGAAGAATAGATGAGAAGCGTGTGTTTGAGAACACATTGGACTGTTCACAGGGTAAACGAGACAGAAAAAGATCAGTTAAAGAGGACAATGACAGGAGAAACGGGAGTTCCAGCAGTCTGTCTCTTGCCTAACGCCCGCTGCAGAATACTTCTTTGGTCGATTGATGTCTACAATCTTTTCCACTATATATATATATATATATATATATATTATATATATATATATATATATATATTATATATATATATATATATATATATTAGACGACCGATTTTACGCACAATTATTGAAACCATTAAAAAAATTGAAACCATTAAAATATTCTAAACAGTAAAATTTGAAATCGTTGCGGTTTTGCAAGGAGTAGAGAAATTCAAACCTCGTTCATAGCGCAACCAATCAGAACGTAGTTCTGACGCCGCAAGCCAATGAAAACAAATATAAGACGTTTGGCGTCTTTCGCGGCATCGTCCGATGCCTTAATGGGATGTGGAATAACTTTTAGCCAGAAGTTATTTCCAACTTTGAGGGTCTCCCTGATGTTCGCGTGGAGGTGCAAGTCATCATCAGGATTGCGAAGATTGTGCCCGGGGAAGGGTTTGGCGACCTGGAGTCAGACGACATCGAGAAGTCTCTTGAGAGTCGTCGCAATGTCCTGACCCCTGAGGAAGCCCTTCAGATGACTGAAGATGCTGTCGAAGCCAAGGAACATGATGACAACGACGTATGAACGTTTTGAGCTGAGATACTTTTGTCAGCAATGAAGAAATTTGTAGAACTCATGAACTCTGGCCTTGAAATGGTTGACACTGGCCCCAATTTCGAACAGGCATCAGAGGCTATCTTTCAAGCGAATAAAGCCCGTGAAGCTTACCTGAAAAACACTGGGTCTCGGTCTCGCCATAAGAAAATCACAATCTTCTTCAGTTCACTTTATTTTAATAACAGTTCTATGTCATCCTCGTCTTCATTATTTGCATTCAATTGTAGAGTACTTGTAACAAAAAGGAAGAAATTTGGGAGTTTCGTTTTATTTTTTTATTATTTGACAAAAAATTCATCGTCTTCGAGGATATCTATGTTTTTCCATAAAACTGTTAACAAAATTCTAAGCGGTTCAAACTTACGCGATGTATCTAGGAACATATCCGCGTGTAACATCGTTCTTCTACTCTCTCTCTCTCTCTCTCTCTCTCTCTCTCAATCTATATATATATATATATATATATATATATATATATATATATATAATATATATATATTATATATTATATTATACTCAAATAAAAATTTTAGCCCATTTTTATTATACCATTATATCAGTTGTCTGAGACAACTGATAGCAACTCCTTTTCTGTACCCTCTTATTTTCTCTATGCCCAATTTCACTCCAAAGGTGGATGTTGCGTATATGTACTCAATGACATAACTTGTTCTCGTATTCCCGAACTCGAATCTTCCGAATTCGATACCCTTTGGCTACGGCTTACATGCCAATCTCAAACTAAATACAGCTGCACTGTTTACCTTTCTCTTAATTCTACTGACTATCCAAAATTCTTTGACTACCTCAATTCCAAAGCGGAATACATTCTATCCCACTCTGCCTTTGCTAAAATCTCCATTTTAGAATATTTCAATGTTGACCACAACCTTTCGCTTTACTTCCATTTCGTGCACATCCCCTGGTGAACTAACTTACAACTTTTCTATCCTAAATGACCTAGAGTAGATTGTACAGCACCCTACTCGTATCTCCGATCGTCTTGGAGATAGGCCCAACATTCTGGATTTATTTCTTACCTCTCATCCTTCTTTCTCTGTCAAACTTTTTTCTACAGTGGGCTCCTCCGACCACAATCCTAAATCTGTTTTGTGTCCTATCGCTCCAAACCGGGTTTTGGATCCTCCCAAGAAGTCGTGCCCTTGGCACGATGGCACCGCTGATTGGGAGGCCCTAAGGGGGTACTTCTATGATTTCCAATGGAATGAGTACTGCTTCCGAGACCGGGATCCTTCCGAGTGTGCTGAGCGAATCATGGAGGTGGTTCTCTCGGGCATGGAGGCGTACATTCCATATTCTAGTCCTACTACTAATACAACAAAACCTTATTTTAACTTTACTTGTTCTAATGGTATCCGCAAAACAGAGGAGTCTTACAGTAGGTACCGTCGCCCTCCAACTCCTGACTATCACTCAGCTTAGATTTCTGCCCAGAATCGTGCAAAATCTGTTGTTCGATTCACCAAAAATTCCTTCATCCGACAAAAATGTGAAAACCTATCCAATTTTAATTCTTTTCGTTCTTTCTGGCATCTAGCTAAGAACCTATTCAACAACTTTACTTCCTCTTTTTCCCCTTCTCTTTTCCATTCCGACGGCTCAGTTGCCGTCTCTTCTTCTGACAAAGCTGAACTCTTCGCTCAAACTTTCGCCTCCAACTCAACCCTGGACAATTCCGGTGCTGTTCTTCCATCTCCTCCTTCCTTTGACTTTATTATGTCTGAAATTAGAATCTCTTCCAAAGATGTTTTTTCTGCCCTATCTGGGCTTAACTCTAGGAAGGGGTATGGCCCTGATAGTGTTCCTCCTGCTGTTCTTAAGAACTGCTTCAGTGCTGACACCCTGCCTTGGCAAACTCATTTGTCTTTGTCTTTCATCTGATACTTTTCCTTCCTGCTGGAAGTTCGCTTTCATTCAGACTGCCCCAAAGACGGGTGAGCACTCTCAACCCTCCAACTATCGTCCAATTGCTTTAATTTCTTGTCTTCTAAAGTTTTTTATTCTATCTTTAATAGGAAGATTCTTAAACAACTTTCTTCTCACAATCTTCTTTCAGATCGTCAATATGGGTTCCGCAAGAGACGCTCTACTGTCGATCTTCTTGCATATCTCTCTGACTCTTGGTCATCATCCTTTCGAGATTTTGGTGAAACTTTTGCTATGGCGCTAGACACATCGAAAGCGTTGATGAAGTCTGGCTCAAATCTTTAATTTCGAAACTACTTTCCTTCGGTTTCTATCCCTCTATCTGTGCCTTCATCTCTAATTTCCTTTCTGGCAGCTGCAGTTATAGATGGCCGCTGTTCTTCTTCTAAAGCTATTAACAGTTCAGGGTTCTGTCCTGTTACCCACTCTTTTCCTTTTATTTATAAATGATCTTTTAATTCGCACTTCGTGTCCTATTCACTCCTATGCCGATGATTCCACCCTTCACTTCTCCACACACTTCCAAAAGCGTACCTCTCAACAGCCACTCCATGATTCGCGTGGAACGGCTGTGGAACACCTGACGTCTGATTTTTCTGCTATCTCTGATTGGGGCAGATAAAACCTTGTGGCTTTCAATGCCTCAAAACCTCAGTTCCTCCAGCTATCTAGTCGTCACAATCTTCGACACGACTATATTTTTACCCTCAGCAACACACAACTCAAACCTTCCTCTTCTCTTAACATTCTTGGCGTTTCCTTTCCTAGTGATCTTTCCTGGAAAGATCACATATACTCTCTTTCCAAAATATCTTCTAAGATTTTAAGTGTGCTGTATCGTCTCCGCAGTTTTTTTCACCACCACTCAGTTGCTGTCTCTGTAGAGGGGGCTTGTTCGCCCCTGAATGGAGTATGCTTCTCATGTATAGGGTGGCTGAACCCACACAGCCGTACTTGACCGGGTGGAATCAAAGGCTTTTCGTCTCATCAATTCCCCGCCTATTATTCACTGTCTTCAGTCCCTCTCTTTTCGCCGCAATGTTGCCTCACTCTCTCTTTACTATCGTTATTATAACGGACACTGCCCTTTTGAACACTCTAACTGTATCCCTAACTGAGTGTTTAGGCTTTTCTAAAACCCTGGACCTTCATTTTCGCTCTCTCCTTCTTCTTCTTTTATTGGAGGGTGCGGGCTTTTGTGGGCATTGTGGGCATTAGACCCTCCTTCCGGCATAATAAAAAATACAGAGCTATACATTATCGATCATGCACAACATACACTTAAAAGGCAGTGACTGTACAGTGTATAGCTATATAGGCAAACACATTTTCCTTAGCGCACGCAAATCAAATAGCTACAATGTATAAAAGTCGGCTGTAGGAAATGGGAGCCAAATTTCAGGGAACCTGATTCAGCTTCTCTGTAATATAAAAATAAGCTCTTGATTTAATGTTTCACTTTCAGACACCCTTTGGATGTATAAATTTCACGTAAGTTTATTGATATATAAAAATAATCTCACGGAACCTGATATTATGATTTTTGGGTGGTAGTATTGTTTTACAAGATTTCTGCTATACAATACTCTTTTTTTGTAATGTTATAATAATTTTTCATACCACGTAATTATATATATATATATATATATATATATAATATATATGCACACATATCTGGGGTGATTTCATGCAGCGATTTTCTGTCGCATAGAAGGGGTATGAAGAGAGAGAGAGGAGAGAGAGAGAGAGAGAAAAAGAGAGAGAGAGAGAGAGAGAGAGAGAGAGAGAGAGAGAGAGAGAGAGGCTAATACAACCTCCGAAGATCAACTCTAGTTTAGCGCAAGAAAAAAAAGAATCCAGGAAAGCGAAAGAATAATAAGGGACAGAATAAGTGAAAATGGAGAATACTAAATGTCTCATACTGCACTTACACTTATGGACTTGTAAACCTTTGGCACAGAAATAATAATAGAACTGCGCTCTACCCATCTAAATTAGATATACCACGATTTTCCTATAAACTACTAACCATCATAAACTGTATTCCAAAGTAGCCTCCCTATCTATCAGTGGGGTATTATCTGAGTGTTCACATTGCTCTGGAACGAGACCTGGCCAGCAACTCCTACTGCATTAATTGCAAAAGGAAACATAACATCTTCTACTCTAGTCTGACTAATCCATCCTGTAAACAGCTACTTTTTCATTGACATAAAAATAAGTGGAGAGAGCAAAAAGAGAGAAAAGGATTGGGGTGAGAGTAGCTTTTCAAATAAAGCTTAACATCACTATTTGAAGAGTTTGACTCCCAAGTGATCCCATTAGTGCAATAGAAGAAACTAAAGAAAAAGCTATCATTCAAGAGCCCCAATACTTTAATATCAGACCCGACCAACGCCTCCTACCAGTTATACTACAAAAATAAAATAGGACTACTCTCTATTCTCAACTAAATAACACATAGTTTACCCTTCTTTTGATAAAATACAGCGGAGATGTATAAAAGTGTTATAGCAAGTTAATGCTCTCAAAATACCTATCTTACTATTCTTAAACGTTACAGCCGCCAATGGAAGGTTATTCCACTTTTTGAGTGTTTCATATGAAAAACATTTTTTTTACTATGTACGTTTCAAATATTTTACTTCTAATTTTAAATGCATTATTTCTTGTAATGTTCTCTTTACAATTTCAGTATAAAAACGATTTAAGATTTCAAACACTTGCATTTTCCGACTCCTTAAACACCTAACTTCGAGCGTATATACTGCACAAAATTCAGTTCTTTGAATTTATCTTCAGATGGCTTATTGCATAATGAGGGAATAAGCTTTGTTGCTCAACGCTTAACCCTTTCTAGCATAGCTATATCCTTATTCAAATGCGAGTCCTAATAAGCGAATTTATATAAAAGGGAAAACATTAGTTTTAGATTTATACCTAAATTAGAAGAGATAAAATTCAGTACCTAATTTGCCAAACCTAACCTTGCGGAATCGCATTGTTTACATTAGGACACTCCGACTTTTCCTTGATTTCCCTGGCTATTCCTTACTGCCCTCTGTTTTCTTCCAATTAACCACTTATCTAGAAATCTACAGAAGCTAAAGCTAAGAAAGACCCTAAGATCCACTCTAGGGTTAGCCCGAGAGAAAGAAGAGAATAGGGGGTTAAAAGAAGGGAGTAGGAAGTTAAGTAAGGAGCAAAACCTATCATTCGTGGGTTAACATTCATTCAGTAAAAGAAAGAGAAAGACTCACCATCATCATCCGTCGGCCACTGCCGACAAGTCGGAAAAATAGTCGAAGAGAATAGGAAAGAGATGAAAGATGAAAAGAAGTAAAATAAGAACGCTTACAAACCATGCAAACACAGTCTTAACTCAAAGAAACACTGTCATACAATGCAAACTACAGACATGCAAGTAAGATGAGAAAAAAGGAAAAAAAGTATGAAGGTATAATAAAAATTGGGTTAGTTTACACCACGAGCTGCATCTAAGTTCGTGTTAGTCTAAGTTTTTTATTTTTTTAATAATATAAATTCAACGCTGGCATATCATACGCTGGCGTATCACACGCTGGCATGTCACAAGCTGGCATCAATCGTCAACAGACCCAGAGCTCCTGTTGCTAATTGTTTTATTATTTTAAACGACGTTAATATTTTTAAAATGCCTATCTAAACGATTTTTTAACATATTAACGCTGGTAGAGTTCACGACGGACGCGGGAAGATTATTCCATTTATCAATTACTTTAAACGTAAAAAAGCTTTTAGCGATGTTAGTAATGAAACGTCTACCACGTAATTTAAATCCATTATTACGAGATTGCTATTATCGAAAATTAACAATTTGTCAAAATTAACGTTATCGGTTTTATTAACGATTTTGAAAACTTCAATAAGCTCACCCCTTAATCTCCTAGTCTCGAGTGAATGCAAGTCTAACTCTTTAATCCTATCTTCGTAAGACTTGTTGCGTAGTGCTGGAATTAGTTTCGTGGCCCGTCGCTGAACCCTTTCCAACCTATCAATATCCTCACGCAAATACGAGCACCAAAACTGAACGGCATATTCTAAGTGAGACCTGACTAGGAACTTGTAAAGGGGCAATATAATATTTTTCGATTTAAATTTGAAATTACGCGCTATGAAGCCTAACATCCTATTAGCTTTTGCGCAAGACTCCAGGCACTTTTAAATCCTTAGATACGTGTACGCCTAAATCTACTCCCTTGTCAACGCTCGCTAACTGTCTATCGTCCATCGTGTACGTGTAATTATTGTTACGAGAACCTATATGCAAAACTTTAAACTTGTCTACATTAAATTGCATCTGCCACTTATCTGTCCACTTCATAATCCTATTTACATCGTCTTGGAGCCTATTTCTATCGTTCACGTTAAGAACTTTACCGCCTATTTTAGTATCGTCCGCGAATTTTGACACGTGAGTAGTCAAACCTACATCTATGTCGTTAATGTAGATTACGAATAGAAATGGACCTAGTACTGAACCCTGAGGGACCCCGCTATCTACATCCAGCCACCCCGATTCCCTACCATTAACAACGACCCTCTATTTCTTGGCACGAAGCCATTCCTCTAACTAGTTAGCCACCTGACCGCGTATACCGTGCTCTTTAACCTTCGCAATTAATCTTCTCTATATGCGGAACTGTATCAAACGCTTTTTATTATATTATAGCTAATATCGCCTTTATTATAGCTAATAGGCCTATAATTGCTAGCTACTGTGCGGTCGCATTTTTTAAAAATGGGCGTAACGTTAGCTAATATAAAGTCTTCAGGAATAATCCCTGCTTCCAATGATTTATTAAAAATTTGGTTAATGGGCTTACGCTAACGTTTTTCAAATCTTTCAAATGTCTTGGATAAAGCGCGTCAGGGCCTGGAACCTTGCTAACTTTTAGCTTATCGATATAATGCGCAATCTCAGCCTCGTAAACAGTTATTTCATTCAAAATAGTCTCGCTACTAAATAGAACGATATCGTCCACATCGGGGACATTATTTACATCTTCTCCGGTAAAAACTGTCGCAAAAAAGTTGTTAAAAATATCTCCCCATCGCCTGAGCGTCGGAAGTGAAAGTGCCGTTAGCGTCCACTAGAGGCCCTATGTTATCTTTTATTGGCTTACGATTATTGACGTCGTCAAAAAACTTTTTCGGATTATGTTTACTATCCGCAGCTACAAGTATCTCAAAATTACGCTTAGCATTCCTAACAGATCTTTTAACCTGACGTCTAAGCTCGATATATCTATTAAGGTTAGCTACTGTACCATTGCGCTTATTAAGTCTATACACTCTGTTACGCTCGTTTATGAACCCACCTATTTCCCTAGTCCACCACTTGGGCCTACCATGATTTCTAGCACGCATGGGCCTACGCGGAATAAACTCTCTTTCGATATTCAAAAAACTTTCTTTAAACGCCTCCCAATTAGGAACTTGATCCCTTAAGCTATGATCTTTAAGTTTTTCTAGCGATCATTTATGCAGAATTTTCTCAAACGCTTGTTGAAAAACTAAGTATTGTATGTACTATATACCATACTTTGATCATAAGTGCCAATAACGTTATAGAAAAATTCTGTCAAGTTTAACGAGATAGAGAGAGAGAGAGAGAGAGAACTGTAGCACATGAGAAATAACATGGCATCAAATATTCCTTTCTTTCTACTACAAAAATGTTTTGGGCGCCTTTATTACATTTGTGTAAAAGCGCAATATATTTCTTCTTTTGGGAAAACCTTGGAAGATTTTTATTCATTGGATTTATGTATTATAATTTCTTTTTATTTCGAGATGCTTTTCTCCTCGGGAGAAACTACTTTCTTTTTTAGAGCTTTCTTCAGAAAGTTCTCTTTACCTCTGCTCTGCTTTCTCGGTCCTTATGAAGACGACTTTGCATTGACGACCTACGGCTTTGGAACTCTCTACTCGATCATCAAATCGAGCTAGGGAAATTTGAGATTGTTGCTAAATGAGGACATGGATATGTAATAAAGACATTGCCATTATTGTCTAAAACCTAGAAATGGATATTTATTAATTTATTAATTATAATTTCATTGAATATATATGTAAAGAACAATTTACTGGCCCTTTATATATATATATGTATATATATTATATATATATATATATATATATATATACACACACACACACAGTAATATATATAAGCAAACAACCACAGGGAAAAGGAAAAAGGAAACACGAAGTCCGAGCGCTTTCGTGATATATTCACATCTTCAAGGAGAAACAGAAAATAGGCGCTCGGACTTCGTGTTTCCTTTTCCTTTTCCCTGTGGTTGTTTGCTTATTAATAAGATCACGTGTTATTCTGTGATTTTAGTGCATATATATATATATATATATATATATATATATATATATATATATATATATAATATTTAGGAGAAATCCAATGACAAGGAGAAATGTAAATGCCATGAAAAGTCTTCTTTAATGCGCAACGTTTCGAGCAAATACGCTCATCTTCAGGCTGTATGATAACAATGTGAAATTAAAATCAATAATTGAATGAAAAACAAGACAAAGAAAATTTATAACCTATTCATAAAGGCAAACTTTAAAAGACTGAAAAAAGAGGGTTAAATTCTAAGTTATACAGATTTACATTTAAAATTAAGAAGCTATTTTTAAATACATATAGTAAATGTGAAATTAATACACTGGAAAAATTAACAATAGTACACTGGAATAATGAAACTAACTAACCTTTCACTGCAATTTCCGAGGCTAGACTGATTTAAGCAAAGGCAAAACGAGAAAACATAAGATAAGATAAGATAAGATAAGATAAGATAAGATGGTGAGGGCGATTGGGGAAGGGGGGATTATAAGGAATTGGGGAAGGAGGAGGATTATAAAAAGTTTAAAGGGACAGCTGATGAGTCAACATTTAGCGTAGGGGTCAAAGTTTTAATGTAAAGCGATTCCAACATTCTAAGTGAGTTGGGACAAGTATTACAACCAAGAATTTTAAAATTGTCTAAAGTGACATCAGTTTTACATTTTATACTGTGTTCCCGAATACTAGAAACTTCTTTAGTTTTTAAAATTTTACCTGTTCGGCCACTTATTCCCATATGCGAATAAAATCTAGCCCTGAGAGAGCGAACAGTGCTGCCAATGTAATTCCCAAGGAGACACCTAGGGCAGGTAAATAAATATACAACACCGCTACGCAACGAGTCAGGGGTTCGATCCTTCGCTGAGAAAAAGCTACCTAAAGACGTTTTATTAATAAATATGATGCGGAAATCAGTATGATAAAAAAATTTCCTTAACAACTTTGTAAATTTAAGCTTAAATTCCTTATTCAAAGGACCCATTTCAGGTACCAAGAAATATTTTATATCCTTCGGCACTGTAATACAAGGAAGTTGAGGGCTATAAACATTATTTAAGAAGGATCTAATTAGTTTATCTACATATTGAACAGGAAAACTATTATTGGTAAAGTATGATCTTAGATTATTAAATTCATCATTATGTAAGGTAAAACTAGAGGTCAAATTATATCCTCTGAACAGGAGAGTTTTAATACAAGACATCTTATAGTTCAATTTTTTTAGTTTTACTGATTTCAACTATAAGATGTCTTGTATTAAAACTCTCCTGTTCAGAGGATATAATTTGACCTCTAGTTTTACCTTACTTAATGATGAATTTAATAATCTAAGATCATACTTTACCAATAATAGTTTTCCTGTTCAATATGTAGATAAACTAATTAGATCCTTCTTAAATAATGTTTATAGCCCTCAACTTCCTTGTATTACATGCCGAAGGATATAAAATATTTCTTGGTACCTGAAATGGGTCCTTTGAATAAGGAATTTAAGCTTAAATTTACAAAGTTGTTAAGGAAATTTTTTTATCATACTGATTTCCGCATCATATTTATTAATAAAACGTCTTTAGGTAGATTTTTCTCAGCGAAGGATCGAACCCCTGACTCGTTGCGTAGCGGTGTTGTATATTTATTTACCTGCCCTAGGTGTCTCCTTGGGAATTACATTGGCAGCACTGTTCGCTCTCTCAGGGCTAGATTTTATTCGCATATGGGAATAAGTGGCCGAACAGGTAAAATTTTAAAAACTAAAGAAGTTTCTAGTATTCGGGAACACAGTATAAAATGTAAAACTGATGTCACTTTAGACAATTTTAAAATTCTTGGTTGTAATACTTGTCCCAACTCACTTAGAATCTTGGAATCGCTTTACATTAAAACTTTGACCCCTACGCTAAATGTTGACTCATCAGCTGTCCCTTTAAACTTTTTATAATCCCTCCTCCTTCCCCAATTCCTTATAATCCCCCCTTCCCCAATCGCCCTCACCATCTTATCTTATCTTATCTTATCTTATCTTATCTTATGTTTTCTCGTTTTGCCTTTGCTTAAATCAGTCTAGCCTCGGAAATTGCAGTGAAAGGTTAGTTAGTTTCATTATTCCAGTGTACTATTGTTAATTTTTCCAGTGTATTAATTTCACATTTACTATATGTACTTAAAAATAGCTTCTTAATTTTAAATGTAAATCTGTATAACTTAGAATTTAACCCTCTTTTTTCAGTCTTTTAAAGTTTGCCTTTATGAATAGGTTATAGAAATTTTCTTTGTCTTGTTTTTCATTCAATTATTGATTTTAATTTCACATTGTTATCATACAGCCTGAAGATGAGCGTATTTGCTCGAAACGTTGCGCATTAAAGAAGACTTTTCATGGCATTTACATTTCTCCTTGTCATTGGATTTCTCCTAAATATTAAATTGAAGCTCTGTAGAAGCAACCCGCATGATTATATATATATATATATTAGCCTATTAGGGTTGTCTATAAAATCGAACTTTCGATTTTTCCAGCCCCACCCGCCTAATCTATGTCACTAGAGCAGAAAATAAATTGTGAAAAATTTTACTCACATCGGTGCATAATTAGTGGTTGCTCATGGGTTTATATGTTCTTCTCTGAGTCACTCATTATTATGATCTATTACAGGTGCTAATTAATGCCGTTTTCTGCTCTTTCACAGGTTGGGGGGTTAAATATAACTATATGAAATAGATTTTAATAGATATTGGTATACCATACATTGGTTTATATTGGTTACATTTACATACGGTGACGGTCATGTCAAAAACACGTGGTTTTTACTTGTTGGACAAACCGGACCAAAAGATTTTAGGCAGTAAACTGCCTTCAAATGGCCAGGTCCTCGGTGTTTTTTTGCACCATCATGATGGTAAAGAAAGACACCAAACAAAGCGCCGAAGAAATGCTGGAGGAAGTTTACTCATTTTGGGAAGAGCCCTCATACCAACACGCTAGAAGAACCACTGTTTGGAGAAGCTTTTGGTCTTGTTCAAAGAGTGTCAGGCTTTGAAAAAGAACAAGGGAAGGCGAAATCCAAAACAAGTCTAAAACGAGACGTCTTTCAAAAGCAAGCTGAACAATTTGTTCGACATTGCACATGGAAACGATCTCCAGATGATCCAGTTTCAGGAAGATCGCGACTTCCTTCTTGCTAAAAAAGAGCCAGGTCGGCGTGGTACAATGGGCTCCGTCGACAAAAAATGGCGGAGAAGGAGCAGAAGGTTGCAAAGCGGAAAGCAGAGGAAGACGTCCGAAAGAGGAAAGCAGTCGAAGAGCAAACCTCAACATTCCAAACAGCCGAACTTGCTTCTTCAAGCTCTGCCGATGACGAATTTCTTAAGGGAGCCACTGAACGTTGTCCTCCCCCCAAAAAAGAACACGCCAGTCCAAGAATATTTTCAACTCAGAATTATCTTCAGCCTTAGACAGGACGGAGGTGAGTGACCAGGATGGCGCTATACATTGTATCGGAAACAGCTCGCAGCCTTGGCCAAAACCTCAAGGAACAGACTCTCAGCCGATCCTCTGTGAAGCGCAGCCGAGAGCATCATCGCAGGCAGCAGGCTGAATCGGTCCAAAAAGGACTCCATTCCGGACCAGTGGTGGTGCACTGAGATGGAAAGCTTCTGCTAGATCTTGCCAACAACGAGCAGGTGGACCAGCTTCCAGTCTTAGTGTCCACCTCAGATGGCAACTGCCAGCTCTTAGGAGTGCCAAAAATAGCTTCGCGAAGTGGGCAACAGCAGGCACAAGCGGTGTTCGATCTCTTGCAATTTTGGGAACTACGTGAACGAGTGGTGGGGATGTGTTTCGACACTGCCGCTGCTAACACTGGCCGTCACTCAGGACGGTGTTTGCTACTAGAGCAGAAGTTGCAGAAAGAGCTGCTCTACTTTGGATGCAGGCATCATATCATGGAGCTAGTTGTCGCCGCGTTCACGGCGTGTCATGACGCAATTTCTGCTCTTAAAGTTCTGTTATTCAAGAGACTCCAGCAACAGTGGAACTACATCGACAAAAGCAAGTTACCAACAGGTGTCGACAACTCCACTGTTGGTCCATCCCTATTACCAGTCAGAAAGAACTTCTGAAGTTCGCCAAAGACCAAATCCAGCGTGAAACGTACCGAGACGATTACAAGAAATTTTTGGAACTCGCCATTGTCTTCCTTGGTGGAAATCTTGAATCGTCGATTCGATTCAAGCGCCCAGGTACGATGCATCACGCTCGCTGGATGTGCAAGGTCCTGCATTCTATCAAGATGTGGATGTTCCGGGAGCAATTTCAACATCTCACACCGAATGAGAAAACGTTTGCAAGACATGAGAATCTTCGCTGTGATAGTCTACCTGAAGGCATGGTTCACTGCTCCGATGGCCGCTTCCGCTCCAGCCCAGGACCTTTGCCTCTTGGAATCATTGAGGTCGTATCCACAGTAGAAGATCTCTAAAGTACCCAATCAGAAGGTGGCAGGACAGCTTTGGTACCTCTCTGAGGAAATGATTCCATTGGTCTTCTTCGATGCCGATGTTCCATCTACAACGAAACGTCAGATGGTCGCACCCCTATACAAGAAAAAGGGTGGAGAGCAGATTCCAAAGCCTGTCAACCCGCCTCTGAGTTCGTCTTTGGAGAGCCTTGTAACGAGGAGTAGCTGCAGTATCTGCTGCAAGTAGTGTTGGAGCATCGTCGGAAGTGTCCGGATGCCAGAAAAAGCTCTTTGACTGGGCTACAATGAGTGGTTGCCAACATTGACACCCCCCGGTCGTAGAACGGATAGTACTCACCCATCAGCTCGTGGATCGGGTGGGGGCCCCAGAGGCGGTGGAGCTGTAGTGCATACCATATAATATCTATTACAGTGATAGAAGGATAAACTTTGAAACTCGTGAGCGACCCCTAAATATGAACTGATCGAAACGAAAATTTACCTGCAACATTTTCTCACAAACCCTCACAACTTCAGTGGGTGGGAGCTAAGAAATATTAAAAACAATTTCCCCCTATATAGTTATGGACCAACCTACTCTATATATATAGATATATATATATAGGTACACCATAATGTACAGATGGAAAATGATCGAAAAACTGGTACCAAACCTCAAACTAAACACAATTACCATTCAAACAAAGCTGGAAAATAGGAAAAGCAGAGTGTGTAGTTCCCAAATTAAATGCCCGACAAGGAACCTCTTCAACACTAAAGAAAAATAGTTTGGGTGTTAGGAGGCCAAGACTTTTAATCAGCTTCCAAAGGACCTCAGAAACGTTACAGAGGTTAACGTTGAAGTTTTTAAGAGAAAACTAGATGCCTGGCTCAGGACGGTACAAGATCTACAGATCTACAGAAGCTGAAGCTAACAAAGACCCTAAGATCCACTCTAAGGTTAGCCCGAGAGAAAGGAAAGAGGAGGGGGTTAAAAGACGAGAATAAAGGGTTAAGTAAGTAGCAAAACCTATCAGTCGTGAGTTAACATTCATTCAGAAAAAGAAAAAGAAAGACTCCCCATCATCATCAGCCGGCAACTGCCGACAAGTCGGAAAAATAGTCGAAGAGAATAGGAGAGGGGTGAAAGATGAAAAGAAGTAAAATAAGAACGCTTACAAACCATGCAAACACAGTCTTAACTCACTGTCATACCATGCAAACTACAGACATGCAAATAAGGAGAGGATTAAAAAAAAAGTAGGAAGAGTATAACAAAAAGTGGGTTAGTTTACTCCACGAGCTACATCTACGTTCGTGTTAGTCTAATTTTTTTTTTAAATTTTTTGCTAGCATCACACGCTGGCATGTCACAAGCTGGCATTAATCGTCAACAGACTCATCCTCGACCACCACCGCCAGAGCTCCTGTTACTAATTGTTTTTAATTTAAACAACGTTAATATTTTTAAAATGCCTATCTAAACGGTTCTTAAACATATTAACGCTGGTAGAGAGAACGACTAACGCGGGAAGATTATTCCATTTATCAATTACTTTAAACGTAAAGAAGTTTTTAGCGATATTAGTAATGAAACGTCTGCCACGCAATTTAATCCGTTATTACGAGTATTGCTGTTATCGAAAGTGAACAGTTTGTCAAAATTTACGTTAGCGATGTTATTAACGATTTTGAAAACTTCAATAAGCTCACCCCTTAATCTCCTAGTTTCGAGTGAATGCAAGTCTAACTCTTTAATTCTATATTCATAAGGCTTGTTACGCAATGACGGAATTAGTTTCGTGGCACGACGCTGAACCCTTTCTAACCTATCAATATCCTCACGCAAATTCGGGCACCGAAACTGAACGGCATATTCTAAATGAGGTCTGACTAGGGACTTGTAAACGGGCAATATAATATCCTTCGATTTAAATTTGAAATTACGCGCTATGAAGCCTAACATCCTATTAGCTTTTGCGCAAGACTCCAGACACTGGTTCCTAACTTTTAAATCCTTAGATACCCGTACGCCTAAATCTACTTCGTCGTCAACGCTCGCTAACTCTCTATCATCCATCGTGTACGTGTAATTATTGTTACGAGAACCTATATGCAAAACTTTACATTTGTCTACGTTAAATTGCATCTGCCACTTATCCATCCACTCCATAATCCTATTTACAGCGTCTTGGAGCCTATTTCTATCGTCCTCGTTAACAACCTTACCGCCTATTTTAGTATCGTCCGCGAATTTTGACACGTGAGTAGTCAATCCTACATCTATGTCGTTAATGTAAATTACGAATAGAAACGGGCCTAACAATGAACCCTGTAGGACACCGCTACCTACATCCAACTACCCCGATTCACTACCATTAACAACGACCCTCTGTCTCCTAGCACGAAGCCATTCCTCTAGCCAGTTAGCTACCTGACCGCGTATACCGTGCCCTTTAACCTTCGCAATTAATCTTCTATGCGGAACTGTATCGAACGTCTCTTTAAAATCTAAATAAATAACGTCAGCTGCTCTATGCAGTATTCGCGCACTATTTCATCATAAAATTCTAACAAATTAGTTAAACAAGATCTATAGCGTCGAAACCCATGTTGACTACTATTAATCAAATCTCTACTTTCTAAGTGATCGATGATACGATCCCTAACTACGGATTCCAAAAGTTTACCGACAATTGACGTTAAGCTAATGGACCTATAATTGCTAGCTACTATGCGGTCGCCTTTTTTAAAAATAGGCGTGACGTTAGCTAATTTGAAGTCTTCAGGAATAATTCCCGTTTCGAGTGAATGATTAAAAATCTTCGTTAAAGAGCCTACGATAACGTCTTTCAAATCTTTCAAACGTCTGGGATAAAAAGCGTCAGGGCCTGGAGCCTTTCTAACTTTTAGCCTATCGATATAATGCGCAATCTCATCCTCGTAAACAGTTATTTCATCCAAAATAGTCTCGCTACTAAATGAAACGATATCGTCCACGTCGGGGACATTATTTACGTCTTCTACGGTAAAACCTGTCGCCAAAAAGTTATAGAAAATACCCGCTATCGCCTGAGTGTCAGAAGCCAAAACGCCGTTAGCATCCACTAGAGGGCCTGTGTTATCTTTTATCGGCTTACGATTATTGACGTATTCAAAAAACTTTTTTGGATTATGTTTACTATCCGCAGCTATAAGTATCTCTAAATTACGCTTGGCATTCCTAACTGATCTTTTAACCTGACGTCTAAGCTCGATATATCTATTAAAATTAGCTGCCGTGCCATTGCGCTTATTAAGTCTATACGCTCTGTTACACTCGTTTATGAACTCACCTATTTCCCTAGTCCACCACTTGGGCCTACCATGATTTCTAGCGCGCTTGGGCCTACGAAGAATAAACTCCCTTTCAATATTCATAAAAGTTTCTTTAAACGCCTCCAATGCAAATTTGTCATTACCCATAAATAAGTGATCCCAGTGCACTACTCTCATCCTATCCGCAAAACAATCAAAATTGGCCCTACGAAAATCAGGGACTTCTATTACGTTACTATCCTTAGTGTTTTCTATCAATAACTTAAACTTAAGAATTTGATGATCACTACATCCTAAACTCCGCCTACTTCTAAACCTTCGACTATATTTTCGCCGTTCGTCATCACCAAATCTAAAATATTGTCACCGCGCTTTGCTTCGGTAACCATCTGTCGTAAAAAATTATCTTCCATGAACTCAATCAATCTCAAACCCTCCTCATTACCAGTAAAAGTCTCATAATTAACATTAGGGCAGTTAAAGTCTCCGACAATTATATTATTCCGATTGTTAATAAAGTTACCAAGAAGTGAGTAAAATCTAGTATCGGTATCGACGGGTTGAACGGGAGGTCTATAAACAACAACAAAAATTAAAACTAATACTACGCGCCCTAACTTCAACGCATATCGCATTAATTGCTGCCGGAAAATCTATCTTAACCTCGATAGCCCTAAGGGAATTACGAATGTACAGCAAAACGCCGCTACCAATCCTATGTAACCTATCATTAGTAAAGAGTTTAAAACCCGGTATACCAAATTCCCCCAACAAGTCCCGAGTCACGGTATTTAACCACGTTTCAGTGATAGCAACTATATCGTGGTTACCGGAATAAATTATCGCCGGATGTACTTGGCTATGTGCCGTGGAGAGCGCAAGAAAGCAACTCGCTCCTCCACCAAGCCAGGCCTAGAGGCGGGGCCACCAGCTTGACCTTCGTATGAAGAGAGACCAACACACGGAACATCAACGAGGTTAATGAGGTGTATATACTGTATATAGTCATAAATGCTGAGTTGGTCGAAGATTTGTGTAAATTTTCGTTTGTGACCACGTTTTACCCAGTAGATTAAACAGGTTATATATTTTATTTACAAAGTTCGAGCTAATTGGTAAAAAGGGTGGCTTACTATTGGCGCACTTGGAGTATATATATATATATACAGTATACGAAGAGTTTAGTTCCAAAACACGATAAACGCAAAATCAGCAACTTACGGGTTATCGTTGCCAAATGGTGGTTGATATGATGGTATTGTCACATAAGGCATCAATTTTTTAGCAAAGTGCAATTTCTCCCATTATTTTACCTACTGGGGTTTTCAATTATTTCCAAAACGCGGTGTATATACATACAATACATAAAATGCTGTTTTTCTTCAAATCTAAAACATGGTTATATCACGTTTTGAAAATGAACTCTTCATATATACATATATATACAGGGTCCGCAAAAAAAAAAGGAGCATGACGAAAATTGCTCTCACGCCCGCATATTTTGCCGGACCCTTAAATGTTATATATCTAGCTAAAGATAAAAGAGCCCAAGAGTTGTATAAAACAAATTTCATCAAAATCGGTCATAAAATAAAGATTTTATGGCCACAAACGTGCAATGACTAAAAAAAGTGAATTTCCGCGTAAAAATTTAATGTTCTTCTCATTTTAAATTATTTTTTTCAGATGCCTAAATAATTTTAATCAATAAAAATGATAATATGCCCTTTTCTAAAGAAGATAAAATATTAATAAAACATTATAGACTTGATAAAAATTATGGCGCAATAAAATTATTACAAGAGTAATTATTACATATTACAAATTATTACATATCGAACGATTTTTTTAGTCTTATAATTTCGTTTTCTTTGGAAATTGAAAAATTATATGACATGTAGTAAAACTTTTATATTTTCTTTAATTTTTGACGTATTGACATGAAATTTGGTACTAACTTAGTTTATTTGTTGCTTATTTGCCTAAAATAAGTTATTTGTCATTATGTGTAAAAATAAATGTACAGTAAACATTTTCGTCATGCTTCTTTTTTTTTGCGGACCCTTGTAATAATTTTATTGCGCCATAATTTTTATCAAGTCTATAATGTTTTATTAATATTTTATCTTCTTTAGAAAAGGGCATATTATCATTTTTATTGATTAAAATTATTTAGGCATCTGAAAACAATAATTTAAAATGAGAAAAACATTAAATTTTTACGCGGAAATTCACTTTTTTAGTCATTGCACGTTTGTGGCCATAAAATCTTTATTTTATGACCGATTTTGATGAAATTTGTTTTATACAACTCTGGGCTCTTTTATCTTTAGCTAGATATATAACATTTAAGGGTCCGGCAAAAAAAGCGGGCGTGAGAGCAATTTTCGTCATGCTCCTTTTTTTTTTTCCGGACCCGATATATATAATATATATACATACACAGTATATATATATATATATATATATATATATATATATATATTTAGCAATGAAAATAAATAAAATTACCAAGCTTCCTTTCTTTACATTTCTTATTTCCAAACATTGAAAAGGCTGGATTTGTGTGTGTGTGTGTGTGTGTGTGTGTGTGTGTGTGTGTGTGTAAATAATGTGGCGAAAAGATTCAGCTACCAAATAATTTGAGCATTTTCAGCAAATTAACGAAATATAAAAGAAGATGAAATAACTTTTCGCATTGGGAGCACAATTTAGGCTGCACTCCGCGAACAACTAACCCAGTCAATGAACCAATCAGTCAGCCACGCTTCAGCTATAAAATAAATATTACAATGTTGCAATTGTTGCTTTGTTACAACAATTTTTATACATAATAAGTAATTATCAATTGGAAATTATTGATTTTATTCAGTTTGATTTTTAAGTTTTTGGTTTTAGTGGGCTCTAACCTCGTTGAAGAGGGAAATAGGTTTGCTATACATAAGGAAAATCAGTGAAGGACAGGGTCAACACGTTTGTTTAGGGTATCTATACCAATGACCGAATGCCCATAGGGGAAGCGTAAACTGAATTTTGCATACCCAAATATCCTTAATTATTTTGGTGTTAGCACGTTTTTGAGCGAATCTGTGATTCCTTTTTTTTTTATTTCATGACTTTCATGACTTTTACATTTGACTTCTCTCGAGTATTTTAAAGCTCGGTTGGTTGCAGAGTGGACTCATGCTGTGAAAGCTCGCGTTCGACTCTGGCCACATAACTCGGGCTCAGATTAACTTTCGGAGTTCACGCTTAACCCACTCCGCGTGAAGAATATTACCCGCTACCTGAAATATCCTGACGCTACAGTATCTGTTAAGTGAAATATCATACGTATGTTTTGTAAACGCCATACATACGTTTTATTTTTAATATAAACTAAAATTTAAAAACCATAAATATTACATTACTTAAAAACTTAATTCATGAATGTACAATGTATAAATGGATGATGATAGTAAGAAACAACTCTCTATGTTTAATATTTTATCTTTTGGACAGAGTGTAATAAATATATCATTTTGAATGTATTTACTACTGAGTGAATACAAGAAATTGCTACTTTTTCCGGTACTTTGCAATATATATATATACCTGTCATGTCAACATGTCAAGGGTTCTACGCGTCAATCTCTCTTCACGCCTTTAGTTTGGGAGCGCTGCACATTCTGCCATTCGTATTTTCCAGTGTTGTTTGGTTGATTAATTATCGGGTTCAGTTTGACGTTAGGTACTAGTTTATTAGTTTCCATGCGTATATTACGGTATATCTCCCTATTCTTCTTTCTATTATTATGGTATATCTCCTTATTCTTTTTTTCAATTATTATGGTATATCTCCCTATTCTTCTTTCCATTATTATAGCATATCTCCCTATTCTTCTTTCCATTATTATGGTATATTTCCCTATTCTTCTTTCCATTATTATGGTATATCTCCCTATTTTTTCTTTCCATTATTATGGTATATCTCCCTATTCTTCTTCCCAGCGAGTATAAATTTAATGAACGCAGTCTTTCAAAATAAAATTTAGTTCTTTGCAGCCATTGATCTTGGCTGTGAAATTCCATTGAATTTCTTTTAAGTAAGTTAATGACTTCTTTTTTTATGGGGAGACGTCAAGACTAAGCAGTATTCCAGTTTTGGCCTGATCAGTGATTTCAACAAGGGAGTCATTACTTTCTCGTACCCTCTTTCAAATATTCTCAGTATCTGTCCCTTAATTCCTTTTGCCTTGTTTATCGCTATCTGCTTTTGTGTATCAATATTCGCATCGTCGTTTCATTATAACTCTTAAATCTTTTGCTTTTGTGTTTTGTTAAATTTATTTTCTATTTTGGGCATAAAATTCTACTTATTTAGTTCTTCATTTTCCACTATTTTAAGAGCTGAATTTTTTTGGTGTTAAATCTCATTTTGTTGTTTTCTGACCCCATCATAAAAAGGTAAAAACCCTCTGAACACGAAAGTATTACGTGTTTCCTTGGGTCCACGAATGTTGCAGGTTGCTCTCAATTTCCATCTTGTAGCCGAATGGTCATTGCAAGGAGTCCGGTTTCGAATCCTCTGGTTAGATATTTTGCAAAATTGCAAAGTACACGTTTTTATATATATACAGGGCTATTCAAATTGATTCACCTGATTTCAATGAGAATATTTTTTAATGTTACAAATACAGTGTGATTTTGTGATACATCAACCAAAAGAAAAACTGTCCAAATTTTGTCTCTCACCTCATAAATGCTCTATGTGACTTCCCCTAGTTACACGAGCAACGTCGACACGATAGTCGAATTCCTCCCATACTCGCTCCAGCATGTCCGTTGTCACTGACTCTACGGAGTACAATGCGAGTTCGGAGCTCATCCAAAGATGTGGGCACGGTGGCACGTACACATTATCCTTAAGGTGGATCTGTTCTGTAACGTCGACGAAACTCACGCTGCACTCTGACTACCGATTTACAGCTCGAAAACTGCAACACACAAACGCCTTCTGCTGTGCGGACGCCATTTTCACACTGACTGTTTGTTGCTAGGCTAGGCCACGGCGTGACTTTGGAGCCCGGCGTGATCTTGTAAAACTCGGAGATTCCTTTCATGTGGTGTATGTCCAGTTGATGCACGGTTGATAAGTACGGAAGTATTCTCAGTTGAAATCGGATGAATTATTTTGAATAACCCTGTATATATATATGGGAATGAACTCAGAATGGTTCCCTGAGGTTTTCCCATCTTGAAACGGACATGTTATGTGCCTTGAAAAGTGGACGCTCAGTTCTGCCAGTTTAGGTTTAAGTTTTGGTTTTTGGCTAAAATATAATAGTTACCCCTTTTTCTTTGATGTATTCAATCTGACGTGAAGGCAGCGAGTCTTTTGCTTATATTGAGGTTCTAAATGTAGCTGGGCTAGGCTGCTTTAAACCCTAGATCCTGTCCCAAAGCTGGATCCTATCTGCTTTGCAGATAGCTGGTAAGGGAAGCTATATTTTGGGACCTCTTTGCGAGTGACCCGTTGCCCACGTCGGGCTAGCATCATGAAAAAGAAAAACTATAGTATTTGTCATTTACCATTACTTATTCGGACTATAATGGATTTAATTATCCTAGAAGAGTTCCTTGTTCCATGCACGGTCTGTGTATTATATATATATATATATATATAATATATATATATATATATTAATATATATATATATATATATTATATATTTATATAAATAATTATATATATATATATATTATATATATATACATTATAACTGCAAACACGCAGTATAATTAACGTAAAGAACGACGCTTTGTATAGGAGAATTATCCGCGCAAGATGGGAGCGAAAGAACGAAACAAATGAAAAAATGAGGTAACCACCCGGGAATCGAATCCGGGTCTTCCGATTGCCGGTCAGATATGATAACCATTACACCACGGGCCTCACTTAGTCAAATGTCGTAATTCCTCTTCTGCGCGCATGTAGAGGAATTACGACATTTGACTGAGTGAGGCCCGTGGTGTAATGGTTATCATATCTGACCGGCAATCGGAAGATCCCGGGTTCGATTCCGGGTGGTTACCTCATTTTTTTCATTTGTTTCGTTCTTTCGCTCTCATCTTGCGCGGATAATTCTCCTATACAAAGCGTCGTTCTTTACTTATATATATATATATATATATATATATATATATATATATATATATATATATATATATTACAGTATGGGAATGAACTCAGAATGGTCCCCTGAGGTTTTTTTATGATACACACAGACCGTGCATGGAACAAGGAACTCTTCTGGATAATTAAATCCACTATAGTCCAAATAAGTAATGGTAAATGACAAATACCATAGTTTTTCTTTTTCATGATGTTAGCCCGACGTGGGCAACGGGTCACTCGCAAAGAGGTCCCATAAATATAGCTTCCCTCACCAGCTATCTGCAAAGCAGACAGGATCCAGCTTTGGGAGATGGATCTAGGGTTTAAAGCAGCCTAGCCCTGCTACATTTAGAACCTCAATATAAGCAAAAGACTCGCTGCCTCTACGTCAGATTGAATACATCAAAGAAAAAGGGGTAACTACTATATTTTAGCCAAAAACCAAAACTTAAACCTCAACTGGCAGAATTGAGCGTCCACTTTTCAAGGCACATAACATGTCCGTTTCAAGATGGGAATGAACTCAGAATGGTCCCTGAGTTTTTTATGATACACACAGACCGTGCATGGAACAAGGAACTCTTCTGGGATAATTAAATCCACTATAGTCCAAATAAGTAATGGTAAATGACAAATACCATAGTTTTTCTTTTTCATGATGTTAGCCCGACGTGGGCAACGGGACACTCGCAAAGAGGTCCCATAAATATAGCTTCTCTCACCACCTATCTGCAAAGCAGACAGGATCCAGCTTTGGGACATGGATCTAGGGTTTAAAGCAGCCTAGCCCTGCTACATTTAGAACCTCAATATAAGCGAAAGACTCGCTGCCTCTACGTCAGATTGAATACATCAAAGAAAAAGGGGTAACTACTATATTTTAGCCAAAAACCCTTTTTCTTTGATGTATTCAATCTGACGTAGAGGCAGCGAGTCTTTTGCTTATATTGAGGTTCTAAATGTAGCAGGGCTAGGCTGTTTTAAACCCTAGATCCTTGTCCCAAAGCTGGATCCTGTCTGCTTTGCAGATAGCTGGTGAGGGAAGCTATATTTATGGGACCTCTTTGCGAGTGACCCGTTGCCCACGTCGGGCTAACATCATGAAAAAGAAAAACTATGGTATTTGTCATTTACCATTACTTATTTGGACTATAGTGGATTTAATTATCCCAGAAGAGTTCCTTGTTCCATGCACGGTCTGTGTGTATCATAAAAAAACTCAGGGGACCATTCTGAGTTCATTCCCATCTTGAAACGGACATGTTATGTGCCTTGAAAAGTGGACGCTCAATTCTGCCACTTGAGGTTTAAGTTTTGGTTTTTGGCTAAAATATAGTAGTTACCCCTTTTTCTTTGATGTATTCAATCTGACGTAGAGGCAGCGAGTCTTTTGCTTATATTGAGGTTCTAAATGTAGCAGGGCTAGGCTGCTTTAAACCCTAGATCCATGTCCCAAAGCTGGATCCTGTCTGCTTTGCAGATAGCTGGTGAGGGAAGCTATATTTATGGGACCTCTTTGCGAGTGACCCGTTGCCCACGTCGGGCTAACATCATGAAAAAGAAAAACTATGTTTTTTGTCATTTACCATACTTATTTCAGCAGAGCTGGGCAATGCGGCATATTTTGCGGTACTGCGGTACTGGTACTACCAAACTACCAAACCGGTACCAAACGGTACGCGGAAATTTGAATGCGGTAGCGGTACTGCGGTATTTTCAGCGATCCTTTGCGGTACTGCGTTATGCGGTACCGGTTTGCGGTTTTGCGGTAGTACCGCAGTACCGCAGTACCGCAAAATATGCCGCAATTGCCCAGCTCTGAAGTTATTTGGACTATAGTGGATTTAATTATCCCAGAAGAGTTCCTTGTTCCATGCACGGTCTGTGTGTATCATATTACAGTATATATATATATATATATATATATATGATTATCGATTCATTCGTAGTGATAAATAAAAGTTAAACGTCGTTTTACATGGGCACCATTCTATATATATATATATATATATATATATATATATATATATATATATACGGCACTTTTCTGTTGAATTCTCTGAAATCATCGGAATTTTAAGAAAAACTTTCTAACTTGTTGCAGTAATATTACTTCTAATTAGATTTTAATTGAAAAATAAAAATGTCTTTTACAAAAAAACTAATGACCATTTTGTAAGGAAAACGTCTTTCCTTATTTTATCTTCAATTTTCAAGGTGAAAACGACTTTTCGTGTCTTCATCAGAAGTTTCATATATATATATATATATATATATATATATATATATATATAGCTGAATTGCTGTTTTATTGTCTGGAAGATGTAAAATTATTTGGCAGTTCTGAATCGGCCATTTCTAACCTCATCAAAATAACTTTTATTTCTGTTCTTTTCTGTTCTCCGGACGTGGCCTCTGATCGTGTTCAGACGCGTTTAACGAGAAGGCGAAAGAAAAGAAATGAAATTTATGGCTCCAAAATTGACTTCTTCGTTTTTCTTCAACTTCATGCGTTCAGAAAACGTCAGTATATATATATATATCTCTCTCTCTATAAATATATATATATATATATATTATATATATATATTTAATATATATATATAATTATATATATATATCATCTATATATATACAGTTTTATTTTGGGAAATTGTTTTTATGTTCGCATATAATTTTTACGAGTAGAATGTATGCCATTACTTTTAATATCGCCCGCCAGTTACTGCAGATGAAGTATTATGTAAAATATTATGTATGGCGTCATGCAGTTAAATTAAAACTGTATAACAGTATAACTCTTTGTATTTCTTCTTATTTCAAAGTCTGTTTTACGCGATAACTTTAAATAAGATTGAAATTAGTTTAATATCTTATTGAAGTGAAATTGTTTCGAAATGCATGATTTAGCTTCCACATAGTATATACAGAAGGATGTTACAGTTCAGTGTGTAATCTGACCCATAGATCACCACATCATCCCCTCGCAGACGACGGTCTCTCATCCAGCTACCGGGAAGCGATGTACTCGTTACGACGTCGTTCGATGAAGTGGGAAATCTATATAGAACTGTAAGTTATGAGTATTATTGCTATTTCTTTATTACCGTAGTCCTGTTTGTTTTGTCTTTTAAAGTTATTGTTTAATTAATTGGTTGTATCGTTGGTTACCTTGATGGACACTACTTTTTTATTATGGGATCTGTCACCTGCTGATAAATATTATAAGTACCCTCATTATTATTATTACTCTATATATGCTAGTATTGTGCGTACGTGTACTTTTTATTTTTGGTTCTATTTTATATTATTTTGTAGTTTTTATTATTACTTGTTTCAGTACGTGTCTTTTTTAATTTCTCTTTTAGTCATAATTTTTAGCTTTTAAAATTTATTATTGTTTGATTTATCTTATTCTTTATTACCTTCAAGAATATTGCATTATTTTATGAGATTTATATCCTGATAATAAAGTTTATTATCACGATCATATATCATAACCCAAGCATCTCTTTTAAAACAAATTTTTAATAAAAACAAAATCCGCCATTTATACCCTAATTGAAACCATTTCCAGTTAAATTTACACTTGGATAATTTATTCTAATTAACTCTTTAATAGATTGTACAGTACATTAAAACACATGATAAATTCTAATGCTAAAATATTCAAAGATCCTATATTTGAAAGATAAACATTAATTCATATAAACTACCACTCTTTTATCTTGTAATTTGCACTATACCAAACATTATTATAATTGTTATTAAAACCTTCATGAATAATTCTTCTGAGTTTTCACTGTGAATATGAAATTCAATTCTATTTAATTTATGTAATCCCTTTATATATTTATATATATAGTATATATATATATATATATATTAGGGTGATTCAAATATGGGTGCAAAAAAATTTTTTTTATATTTTAATGTGTTCAACTCTTTAAATGGTTCATTTCAGCATAAAAACAACTATCCTAAAATATTTTAGCAAATTTTTAATTTTTAGGGGTTGCTACCAGCAATTAAAAATTGACAGAACGACTCAAATTGTCAAATTTTTCCACACCACCCAGGGGGTACAGTACAAGGCGCATTGCTTTTTTTTAATGTGGAAAGCTCCCCCGTAGGTCCTACCATAACCACAAGCACGCATAATTAAACTAGCATGTTATTTGAGACATTAGCTGTCCTTACTTCATCAATGTTTCTTTCTTTCTATCAGGGTAAACAGCCCTGTAGTTTTTCACTACTTGTAGCAAGAATTGTTTTTGATCTTCGTCATGTGTTAGTATTTTATTATATTCATCCATTAATTTTACTCCTCTTTCCACTATATCATTCATGACTTTCCACTGTTTGATAGATTTCTTAGCGGAGTTATACTCTTCATCATTATGCCATTCTTTAGCATCTTTGAGTAAAAATTTTGAACTAAATTCTGTTATTGTAAAGAATCTTTGAGTATTTAATGTGACAAAATCTTCTAATTTCTTCGTTGGAATAAGTGCAGGATCTAGAAAAGCCCGTTTTGCAGGAAGAGTTTCTGTTGTATTTTGCAAGGCCTTTACAATTTTGTTTTTCGTTTCAGTAGGCACTTCATCATCATAAAAGGCCAAGGCTACCAGTTCTTCTGATAGGTACCATAGGTGACCTAACAGTTTTTTAATAGCAACAAATGCAATTGTGTCATTTATTTGTTTGTAGACTACAAGATTCTGTAATAATTCCAGATCAAGAAGAGGAGCGCAAGATGGCACAGGAGCTGTAAACCATGCCTTTACATATAACCGAGTAGCAAATAGACAGATGTCTTTTAGTCCTTTTTGTCTTTTACTGAAATTTTGAACTGAGATTTGAACATAAAATTTTTTAATGAATATGTAATTTTGGCCATCCACCTAGCCCGATGAAGTCCCGCTGGATGTTTAAATTTGATTCCACCTTTTGGTTCACCTCCCAAAAAAATAATTGTTAGCTGCAATAGTTCTAGGTAATCGTATCTTGGTTGGAATGTATCTAGTTGATTTGTTGCAAATATAATTATGTCATCTTTGATGTCATGAATATTTTCATAGATATCTGGATCTGATAATGCTGTTTCGTAGTCCTTCTTATTAATGCTTGACCATTTTTCTCTGAACTTCTTAAAAAGGACTATATCTGGGCCAGAAGATGGTGATAAAGACTTTGAAACAACAGCTTCCAGCATAATTTCAAATATATGGTGTCGACATGCCAGCCACAATAAATCGTTGTCGAATTTTTGTTCTAGAAGAATAGCTGCACCATTTCTAGGACCAGTATTGGCTGCTGTTGTATTGAAACACATGCATTTTATTTGTTCGCAGATGTCCCATTCAAGCGATGTCTGATTGTTTGCATTAAAAAGAGACGCATTTCTGTCACTCAATTTTGCAACATCAAGACTTCCTAATAATTATCATCAAACAATTTTCTACGTTTGCCAACCTTACTTTTCCATGTTGAAGGTTGTGCAGCACAGAAACCAGATTCATCACTTTTACTCTCCTCTGATTCTGATGATGTACTGGTGAGTATGACAGCCTCTTCATTCTTCTTTCTTTTGATCTCTTCTTCTGCTTTCCTCTTTTCATAACGTTGTTGCTTTTCTGCTGCTCTTTGCTCTTTTTTAGCAACAGCCTTATCAATGGTACCCATTTTCCATGACGTCCTTTCTCATGTTGCATTTTCAAGAATTTCTTATCATCATCTATTTTTATAAGCTGCATAGCATTCTCATGAGCAATGTCAAATAAGTTTTCTAGTTTATCTTTCCATTTTTCTTCTTTATTTAAATTTTGTGATCTTTTCAATTTGTTTGCTTTATTTTTCTTAAGCAGCTGTCATTCCTTCAGTATTCCTTGAATTTTATCTACTACATGTATTCTTTGTTTTGCTGGTATTCCTGCTTTTTTCCAAACTGCTAGCACATCATCTGCAGTAGAGCAGCATGATTCTCTAATGTCTTGCTTTTTAATATTTCTGTAGTGCATGAAGAGGGCCATCATTTCCTTCTCTGATGGTAATACGGATGTTTCTAGTACTGCAGAGGGCTGCCCAATTAGCCATACTTCAGTTTCTTTTCTTGTAAAACTTCTCCCAAATGAGCAACTGGGTGATGGTGAGTTAGGCCTAGCTTCTATAATCGATTAATTGTTATCAAAATTACGAGTTCCAAGCAACAATTAAAAGCGAGCTAGTATATAAACCATTAATTAAAAATTCTGAAATATAAACAATTAAACATAAAATCATAAGTTGTAAAAACAAACAAATTGAAAAAGAGGGAAACTTTGACGCCTGGTAGCACATAGTAAATTTTATTTAAAATTCACCAAATTTGGCATACACTACTTTCTTGTCATAGGGAACAAAAATACAGGTTGAACAATTAAAAAAAACTTTGATTTTTTTGAATCACCCTAAATTATATATATATATATATGTATATATATATATATATATATATATATATATATATATATATATATAGATATATATAGTATACTATATAATTCAGGGGTTTAAACTGTGTTCCGCGAGAACTTGATGGGGTTCCGTGGGGCATGTTATGAGAGAGTGAGAAGGAGAGAGAGGTAAGATAAAATAATATCAACTGGCATGGATGAATTTACGATGTATATTCTGCGAATTCAGTGATTGTGTTTTGAAAGGCGTAGGCAAAGAGAGAGTGGGCGAGAGAGTGAATTTTAATTCAAACGATGAGATATCCAGAATAAGTGTTGCCCTCTTGCAGCCACAGTAAGAAACAGGAGCCCATGTTGTAAACGAAACACAGCTGATGACCACAAGCACTGGTCTGATTGATTTGGTGAGTTCTTTGGTTTTTAGGTTTTTTTCTCAGTTCACGGAAGTTATGATCACAGTAATGTAATATTGAACTTTTATCCAAAGAAAAGCAATCACATCTAAGTCATTGAACATTTATTTGTTTGATTAGCTATTAAAATTACTCGTCAATAACTGTAAAATTCCTCACTTTTAATTATTTTGCATTGAAAACTTTAATTTTACAATAAACATGATATTTTTTATACTTATAATTTCTTTTATGCAGTAATATGGGCGCAAAATAGGAGAGTGCAGGAATATTGCAATGCAACAAGATGTTGCAAAGGTGTGTGCAACAAAGGGGAGGGGGGATGTTGCAAGGGTTTGTGCAATGAAGTGGGGAGGGGGTTATACAATGAAGGGGGGAAACCTAACCTAATCCTTAACCTAAGAGAGGGAGAGAAAGGAGGAGGAAGGGTGTTCGCCTGGCTCCAGCCAGACGCATAATGAGAGTTCATCTGAGCGCCCGCTGACTTATAAGGTGTAAATCCGCCGGTTGGCTTAGAAGGCGTAAATGGCTTGTTCAGGTGTACATTATTAGGGTTGAGTTGCCAGATAGCGCTATTTATTTAACTAAAGCATATATTCTTGACAGTTGGCTTAGAAATCCGTCAGTCGGTTTAGAAGGCGTAACCAGCCATTTGGTATAATTAAATAATAATATCGTTTAAACCAAATGAATTAAATAAAACACCATTACATCATTCTGTATATTTATATTTTAGACGAATTATTGGAATCAATGTCATGAAATATATAAAAATAAATATACAATCAAACGAGGAACACATGCAATAAAAAATAATAATAGTATAAGGAATATGAACGAGGAATATATATATATAATCAAAAAATAAAATAAAAAATAATATAATACAAACGATGGAGCATAACCATCAATATAGCAGTAAAGGAGAAATATATATATATATATATATATATATATATATATATATATATATACACAATTATGTTAAATAATTAAATATATTGAAAATAAATATACATCAAAATACATTCACTTTGTTCTACTGCGCAAAACACTAAACTCACACGTAATCGAGTCTACAGTCACATCATTATTGCTTTGCACTACGCAGTAAGCACGGCTTAATATTATTTCACCGCTCAAGTTATAGGGAGACCTATACTCTATGTAAATGGCCTTCATATCGTTCAATACTATTTTGTGCCCACTTTACAATCGGTTGGCAAGTTATCTTTAAATACGGCTAGAATACAATCAAAAGCACGCACAAAGAGGTTATCGTTAGCCACAACATTATTAAATACAAGTTTATAAACACTCCTTTCCAATTGAGGGTTTATTTTTACCGACCCGGGCTTTTCAATCGTGAACTCTTATTCACACTGCATAGCGACAGTTGAAATAATCTTCTAAGTCGTTACGACAGCTGCTCATTATATAAAGAAATAGTTCTTCAGGGTGAACGGTGTAGGTGAGCTCAGCCTCGTACCGCTCAAGTGCTTCGTACCAAAGTTCATGGTATTTCAAAGAGTCTAAACCTTTTAAATAAGCATCCAGCTGTAGACCATTCTCGCCTTGTTCAGTCCTACACTCGGTAAACCCATCGAGCAGACCGGTATATGAGTATTTAAGAACCGTATCAAAATAAAGCATATCCGTAATAAGCGCGTCTAATATAGGCTTCAGTTTGCGGAATCCGACGATTTCAAACATTCCGTCAAGAATGAAACGGTTTCGCGTAGGGACAAGAACGTTATTATCAGATGCATTCTTCCACATCAATCGCATATCAATGCATGGCTGATCGTTATTTATCCGTAATAATGGCTGATCGTTATTTATCCGTAATAAGCGCGTCTAATATAGGCTTCAGCTTGCGGAATCGACGATTTCACACATTCCGTCAAGAATGAAACGGTTTCGCGTAGGGACAAGAACGTTATTATCAGATGCATTCTTCCACATCAGTCGCATATCAATGCATGGCTGATCGTTATTTATACACAACGTACAAACAACGGCATATGAGGGGTACACTAATCTGCTCTCTTCTTGTACCTACACCTGCAGGAATTTTATAACGTTCCTCACACCACTTCTCAACTACCACGAAGATTCTATACATCTCCTCAACACTTTAGTATACAATATTCCGTTTGTTTGTTTGTCTACAAGTCGTTTCCAGTACATAGTTAATGGCACCGGTTTTACGCCTGAACACGCGCAACGACTTCGTCACGGACACATCGTACACGGCGTTGAGAATGCTGCTCAAAGGAAGTTCCATTGTATTCGAGGAGCGCACGTCCAGTCGGTTGAAGCTCTGAGATGACTATGAGCCACATGCAACGGATCGGCTCGATAGGAGGAGTGAGTCACACTATAAGCTAATAAAACGTGTACGGCGCTGTTCCAACATGTAAGAGTCATGTGAATACTTGTATTCCATCATATTGGGTAGGTGTTTTGAGAAATTTTCCAATACATGAAGTAATACCGGTTTTAATGTTTTATCACTCCCACTCCCCAGAATACGCACCAGACATTTTTGTAGGGGGATTTTCACGAACAAAACACATTTTATTCACACTCCAGCGCAATATTTGAGAGAAACATATGACCATGTTTTTCCTTTTTGCTTAGCATGCGATACTTCTCTAAATTCTGCTAAATATTCACGCAGACCTTTAGCCACGATCTCACTACAAACCTCGTCATGATATATATATTAATGTAGTGGTAAAAATACTTAAGATTCTCCATGATGACAAGATTTACATTCTCAGTCGTAGGGTACGAGTACTCGGTATGATGCAACATGACATAATATCGGTTGTTGCACCATTCATCAACAAGACTCACTAACCACATCCGTTGCTTCTCTTCTGCACGTGTTGTTTCTTCTACTTCACGGTATATGTAAGCTTTTATAAAGTTTAGTCCTACAACATAGTTCAATACATCACTTGTACCACGAAATCCTGCAATGCTCTCGCCAGAATAGCCGTAGAGTATTTGTACCTCTTGTTCTTTCGCAAGATTCAATGTAGCCTTAAAAGTATCAAAGGAGGATGGAATAGGGAGCCATTCAGGAACCTTATCTTCACAATACCACTTCATAAACGTCGGACACGCAATATTAAAGGTAGCCATTACTATTTTTCGTCTACGTGGGGAAATGCACGTCTGAGACCCAGGGCTTGCAACGATCAACTGAAAAGGCAGGGAAGAGATATGCACAGCTAGTAGCAGGACTCACGTCACCAATCATACAGGTGGGCGGAGCTTAGAACTTTCTCTGTACACACGCTGGGCGGAGCTTAGAATTTTCTCCTGTGCACACACACACACACACACACACACAAAGGAGAAAGTGAAACGCTAATTGAAACACGATTTATTTAATAAACGAAATATTCAAGGTGTATATATATTTACAAATATAATAAATAAGTTAACAATAGACATATCAAAGATTATGGTATCCAAAGGGTACGGTATCATAGGTACCAGGCACCTGGTAACGTTTCCTATAGGTGTTACGGCACACCTTTGTACCCCTAAGTTCCTTCACGCCCCCAGCTTCTGCGCCCGAAAATTGTGGGTACCTACAGTTAGTTGGGGCGGCGGTCGCCCTCATCATCATCCAAGCACACTAGATCCTTCAACGAATCAAAGTTAACGACCGCCGATTCGCCTGGTTGAGCGTGATACCCTTAGCCTTCACGATATATTTCATATCCTCCCCACCCTCACCCGTACCCCATAAGTTTTTGGCCCTGTTGAGACAAAAGAGTCGGCGTATGCGATGTCTCCATACTCATCCTTGATCTCATCAGTCAACTCCGAGGAATTCACCAATAGGAGGCATGTATTCACCCTCCCTCTCTGTGAATATCACTATCTGTATCGGCGTACAAAACCCTCCCAAGAGAATGCAATAGGCCCCAAAGTTTGATGCGTGCGTAGGCCGTTGTGAAGCTGGCTACAGGTATGTTTGTAACCCGTGAGGTATCTGTGGCCAATTCGGTATTGTTGTACTTTATTATGTAAGTATTACCTACATTCACGATCTCCATGACCTCTTTATCGGGAGCGTTGGCATAATCCCAGACTTCACTATAACTTTGTGCCAAATGAACGTTCCCTTTGCCAGTATTCTGTGCAAATTTTCCCCAAAGACTGTTTAGACACAACTTTGCACTAAAGCGCTTGCCTGGGTTCTTTACAATTTGGGAACGGTCAAGCTGTATACCTTCACGGTCACGGTAACGTTGAATATAGCCGATTTTTCATCTTCGGTATCAACTCCTCGCGGATACCCTGATGCTTCGACCTTATCCTTCAAAAAAGCGTTTATATATGGCGTGAAAAGGTTGGGTAGCTTCTGAAACCTCCACACCTCATGTATCTTCAATATTCTGTAGCCATGGCGAACAGCTAGATCCAGCTCTGGACTTGTATATACACCTCTGATCTTACGCTGGTTGGTTGTATGATTACATTCCCATTGTTCTCCTCTGCGCACTTCACGCACAAGGGAAACATGAGCTTGTGATCGATAACGACGGGTAAGATCGGCATCCATAAATCGCGTGGGGGGAGCACATCTACGAAAGAAAGGCCGAAATAGTACCCGTTCAAATTTGTTGAGAACACCTCGATGGTGGGCAGGTCAGGTCCCACCAGTTTCTCAGGTGCACCCACGGGGTACGGATTGTTCTTCATCACGTAGGGATATAAAGAACAAAGTCGAAGGCGGAAAGTATAGCTTGAAGGGATTTGTACGCCCTCCGAACAAGCTATCACCGCATTTGAGAGGATCCAGCACCATTGAACGTTTGATCGTGTTTATTTTTTCACGGTATTGTCATCTGTTTCCATCCGTGCATCATACTCATGCTCCCACAAGACTTTGTGAGTGAACTGGGAGCCTATAAGTTGATCGCGGGTGCGGGTCCACGCAAGACTGTCGGCAGGAGATCTACCGTGGATATCTCCTACGATTCCACACTCAGGACGGGGGCATCCGTGCCACCAGCAACCGTTAAAGGAGTACACAGTCTTCTCACCAGTGGCACGGTTTTCACTTAGACCATCAACCCAAAAACACGACAACTTAATGGTAACCTTAATGGGTACTTCACCCTGTGTTGGGCATGCTTTATGTATACACCTGTCTGCTGCTGTAGGTGTATGAGCCAGTAAATAGCCTTGTGCCCATAACTGCGGGGATTGTTTCTGTGAATAACGGCTAAGGTGTCTTTAGGCATGAAGTTATTCTTGAACACCGTAAAACATAATGAGGCGATGGTGGTTGCGACTTGCAACGGATTTGAAACGGCCTATGTACATCCTTCTAAAGGCCTGGAAACATACTCTAAGCACGCGCACATCATTCACGCAATAACGCTCACATTCATCAGCTATATTATAAGGATTAGATTCATTAAAACTGTTGTAGTATCGGTCAAAATCTTCACGTTCATCTGTACTCATACATTCATAGTTAAAGTAATGTTTGGGTGGAGGTAGTCCTACGTAATTTAAAGTTTCGCTAGTGAGGAATGTGTAAGGGAAATATCCTTTTGAAACTTCAGCGGCTACGCCCATCACCTTGGGTAGCTTTGCTAATTTACAAGGTGTGAATAATAAAGTGTCTTTAAACTGTACATTACCTCTTATTTGCATCTGTATTAGCTTGTTGCCTCTTTTCAAGGGATCACCTGTAAATATCTCAGATGACTCGTGCTCAAGCAACTCCTTATAAAGGAACTGTGTGTCAAATTTTGCCCCGTTATGGGCGAGAATATACCAGTCATTTTTTTAACTTGTCCGCTAACTTGACAATATAGGACACAAAGAGTTTCACAGGGCTATCGTGGGCATTCGTTTTAAAAACGTTTGTCCGTTTACCACATTTGTGACACTCATCACACTCGATCTCCATACACTCATCACAGATAGTCTGGCTTACAAGTAAATGTGGAATAACCTCTTTGGTTTCAGCGTTCGTGTATGTTTCTATATCGTAGTACACAGTTATACAAGGGCTATTTTTAGGCTTAGCGTCTTTCATATAACATACATGCTTTACTCCAACCGCCTTATATTTCTCATGGCATGTAACAGTGAATTTCATCACATTTATGCTTGAAATTCCCCAATTATCCATCATATGAAACATACCACATTCACAGATTCTCATTTTCCTGCACGTGCCAATTGATTTATGGAGCTCAAACAGTTATTATTGAAAAATGTGCGTCTACACACATCACAATCCCTCTTCTCAGCTTCAACTACACGGCTTTCACATTTGGAGCTTTTACACTGCTCACATACCATGGCAATCTTTACAATGTTTCACTATATCATCCGCAAACTCGATACACCCTTACACAAATCATGATGTCGTCCATATTTTCGACTTTTATCATAACTCGCGTAAAGGTCCCTTATATTACGGATGGGAGATACGTTGTCCTGACAGCCTAAAATAAGTAGGGGTCTTGTACGATCTCTCACACAGCTTTTAAAAACATACACAGTCCTACGACGATCATCCATTCCAAATACAACTATACGAACATTCATTTCCTGTTCTACCCTTCTCAGCTCTTCAGGACCCATATTACAGTCAAACTCAAGTTTACAGTCTACAGCTAGTTTACGGGCACGCTCCACTACCGTAGGCAACCAAATTTTTTGGGTCCGTGTATTTAGTACAGTAAACATACGAGCTAAGACTACTGCTATAAAGCCGCAACCACGATCGACGTTTATATGCCGTCTATAAATAGCCTGAGAATTGAAGTTAAGAGTATAAGGTGTGGCACTATGACCCGCAACACGGAATACACGGTCAATATTTACCGTGAAGTTGTCCATATTGAAGGCTATACTACTTTGAGAGGCCTGCATTATACGGCCTAATATATACTCTATATCTTCAGCTGCCAAGCGTCTGAACGGTATTACTACCCAAAAATCATCTACATCTCCGTCATCTGACCCGAATCCGAAGGACAGCCTCGTCCTGACTTCACGTTCGTCGCGGTTCTGAAGGGCAAACTCTACAATACGTTCAACTATGCGCCGTAGTCCGTGTTCAACACCATTGTTATACATGGATCTAGGATGAACCCTGACTATATAACGATTTCTAGTCAAGGCTGGGGTAGGGGTAGCGGTGCGCACCAACTCGAATGTTATACCATCCTCTACAGAACGAGAAGCTGCTGTGGCTGTGTAGGATGTACCCAGAATTGAACAGGAATAAGGGGGTATATTTGAGGAAGGTACTATTGTAGGGGTTGTGTCGTAAGACGTAGAAGGTTGGGGCTCCATTACTGGTTGTCTAACAACCGGCGCAATCCTGGCGCGCTTTATACCTGACGTGGAGGGCTCTTCATCATGCCTCCGCTTTGAATTGGCGCGTGCTACAGGTATCGCTGGTGACGATTCGTCAGCGGGGATGGATTCTGTGATCACAACTACACTGTCGTCGGGGTCATCTGTAATATCGATGATGGGGTGCTGTACCTCATCGTCATTCACGGTTCTGTGGGAGAAGAGAAAAGCAAGACTGTAGAATATAAGGGTCATCACTTAAATATTTATTATATTTTGTAAATGACCCACTTAGGAGTGTGACGTGTTAGAAATGGATTCTGTAGAAAAATTCAGGTTCACGAGCCCATCCACATGTATTATATCTGGACCTACAGGATGTGGTAAAACTGTGTTTATGCTTAAAATCATTAAAGAAAAGGGAGAGATGTTCTCAAAATTTGTGCATAAAGTTATATGGTGCTATTCGACGTATCAATCAGTGTTCAACGAGTACCAAGATGATATTTTGTTCCACAAAGGTGTATATGACGTTAATTCGTTAAAGGGAAATGAACATACAGTCATTGTAATTGACGATCTCATGTTGGAGATGGATAAAACGTTTGCCGAGACATTTACAGTATTCTCCCACCATCTTAACATAAGCGTGTTCTTCATCAATCAGAATCTATTTTTCAAAAATAGATACATGCGCGATGTGTCGTTAAATACACAATATCTAGTCTTATTCGCGCAACGTAGAGATGTATCACAAATTGGGGTATTAGCCAATCAAATGTTCCCGAATCAGCGTAAGGAGTTTTTGGAAGTTTATAAAGAAGCTACAAACCAGCGTTACGGATATTTGCTTTGCGACCTTCATCCGCGAAACACGTTTAGGGTGCTTCTAAGAACGAATATATTTCCAAACGAGCCTGAAACGGTGTATATTCCAGAATGACAAAGAGGCTAAAGAAATACTATGAATTAATAAAAATCTATCATCGACTGCCGTGGGCAATGCAGCAGATGTTTGTTAAAAATATCGACTCCGACTTTTTAAAATGCATCTGTGAAATCTGTCTTAACGTTATAAATTGCAATGTATCGATGAAACCTCCTCAGAAGGCTCGCCTACGCCGTTACAAGAACATAATACGGTCACTCACTCGTAAAAGTCAAACTGTAGGGAAGAAAAACCGAATTATTGTACAAAGAGGAGGGTCATTCCTCCCCATCTTAGGAGGAAAATTATAAGAATCCGACAGAGATTGCCGTGGTTATTCGGCACAGCACGGGGAACGATGGACATGGTGACATAGGGCCTGTGTCCGACGATGGAGGTGGCCAACCAAAAATTAATGGGTTTGGCACACAACATATAGGGCATGTATTAAAATGCACCCTCCCACATACATTGAGGAATGAAGGTTTAAGTCTTTATAATCTATTGAATGAGGATCCCAACATCCAATGGACCGATACAGGTGAGATCATTGTGGAAGGAGCAAAGGTACAGGGATCGAATGTCGTAGACATCGTCCATGATCTGGTGAGAAAGTGGGATAGGCCCTCCCACATACATTGAGGAATGAAGGTTTAAGTCTTTATAATCTATTGAATGAGGATCCCAACATCCAATGGACCGATACAGGTGAGATCATTGTGGAAGGAGCAAAGGTACAGGGATCGAATGTCGTAGACATCGTCCATGATCTGGTGAGAAAGTGGGATAGGCCCTCACCATCACGATGAAAGCATATTAAAGCAAGACTACAACAAATAAATGTCCCCAAAACAATGATAGGAAATCTGAACAGGTTAAAAGACTTGGAACATGCATCGCACGTGACACAATTGAAGAGGCCGTCATCCCCGGCGGTAACACCTCTGAAGAGGAGAAAGAAGAGGTTAAACAACGATCAACCCTACGGAGGCGTAGATAGACTGTACAGAAGTGTTTACGGAGTAGGGAAAAAAGATGTTGAGAGATTTTTGCAGGAGCAGGATGCTTATACACTTCATAAACCTGTGAGAAAAAAGTTTAAAACCGCCAAGACCACAGCTGCTTCGATTGACTCTATTTGGCAAGCAGGTTTAACAGACATGCAAAGATATTCAGTGTATAACGATGGTTACCGCTACATCCTATTCATAATAGATGTATTCTCTAGATATCTGTGGCTAATTCCTCTGAAAAATAAGTCGCCTGAAACAGTTGCTAAAACTACCAAAACGTTAATGTTGAAAGAAAACAGGGCCCCTGGCTATTTTTTTACGGATATGACGAAAGAATTTATAGGCCGAGCTTTTCAGAACATGTTGACAGAGTTTAATATCAGCTACTACACTACCAATTCTATACATATGGCATCTTTAGCTGAAAGAGTTCAACGTACCATAAAGGAAGATATGCACCGCTATTTTACACGTAAAAACATACAGATTTCTAGACATTTTGGAATCATTGGCCTCATCCTACAACCGCTCACACCATCGCACGATTGGGACAACACCTAACGAGATTTTAGAAAAAGGTGTGCACAAAGAGGTGAGAAGATATGGAACACCACCACCACACTCTGCGCGTTTCAAAATCAATGATTATGTTAGGCTGTCGCGTTCGTGAAATAAATTCGCGAAGGGATTTGAGCATGGATGGACACGTGTGATTTTTAAAGTTAGGGCTATGAAATCTAAAGACGAGATAATGTATTACGTAGAAGATTTGAATGGGGAAGAAACCGCAGGAGGCTCTTACCGCAAGGAGTTGCAGAAAGTGACATTTAATTTAGGAAAAAATGTGTTTAAAATTGAGAAAATTTTAGGAAGCAAAGGTTCAGGAAAGAGAAAAATGTACCTGATGAAATGACTAGGATACCCAGAAAGCTTCAACACCTGACTGGGGATGCACGGTATTACAGTAGAGAAGTAACATTAGGACCGGGTCACTATGGTGTGACCAAGGATGTTGTGAGAGACATAAACGTAAATTTAAAAAGCTCAAATCTTACGGGCGATTTAGTATACGAAATCGTAAACAATAATCCCCATGCATGCACTGTGGCCCTAAAATCGCAGGCTAACCGAAATATTAAAGACCAAAGAGTGTTCAAAATTATGACCGATTGACGATATCGATCAGTCATCCAAAGAGATACATTTCACGAGGCACAACACGACTTGTTCAGCCTAATGTATCAGTTGAAATTAGAGAAAATGGTTGACGGCTGTAAACCCCCAGACATGTGCTATATCTAAAGAATAAGTGGAGCACCAGTTTATTGGGGATACCCACGCAAGCCTGCTGCGCACAGCACACATCCCCAACCATAGAGGAAGGAGTTTGAGTATTACATATGACAGGCCCCATTATGTGAATGTCGCAGCAAATCTAATAACCAATATCTCAATATATATAAAAACGATTGAGGGAAAAAATTTCCCATTCGGTAACGGGAGCTTAACAGTGAAGCTGCACTTTCGACGCACTGAGTTATAATGGACAGAAAGCCTTTCACAGTCTATCGAGGTATGAGATACCAGCGTGGTAATGGACTTGGATCCATTTTTTCAACCATACTCCATACGGTTGTCCCCTTGCTGAAGAGGGGTGCCAGATACCTCGCGAGGAAAGCGTTACAATCAGGTCTTAACAGAGCAGAAAACATATTGGCTGGGGCTAAACCTAAAGAAGCTCTAAAAAGACACTTAAAGCGTACACGGGACGAAATCGTCAAAGATGCAAAGAGAAAAATGCGTGGTGGTGGGAAGAAAAGAGGGCTGTCCGGAAGAAGGGATTACCACCACGTGGCATTAAACGTAAAAGGATATCAAAATGAAGTGTTCTAAGCGAATGAAACCTATGGTTGACCAATTTTTTGACTGATATGAGCTAAGGACATTCATCTCATGAATCATAGTTTGTTTCCTACCTGTCGCGAGAGGAGGCACTATTTCTAACTCGTCATGGCACGCTTCATCCATCCGTGTAGTTCACAATGTTGTAAATCGGAGCTGTCCCTTTTTGACATGCCTCCAACTCAAGTTTCTATTGAACACAGCGGCTTCATTACAATTAACCCTTTAAACACAATTACTTCCCCGAGTGCCCCTATAGAATTAGTGATATCCAGCTCAGGCCCTTATTTTTTTTTACCCAAGCTGTGTGCACATGTACGCTAAACTACGTATAGCCCATTCTGATGGAATAGACTGTGATGATAAATATGCTGTATACCCTGAAACAAACTTTCTGCACTCCTTATTCAACCAGTGTGACGTATATTTAAATCAGGTCAACATATCGGCAGGAACGGGGTAATACCACCTATGATCCTATCTGGAAAATGTGCTGAACTTTTCCAAAGAAGTGAAGGATATCTTTTTAAGTGCCGAGGGCTATTATCAAGCTAAAGACGAAAGTAGTATAAAGGACAAATTTAAAAATTCCAAAAAGAAGATATACGAGTGTTTTGGACGCCTGCATGCAGACTTCACGTTCCAGAAGTTGCTTGTGAATAGGGTAGATATGAAAATAAAGCTCACCTGCACGAATCCTGAGATCTTTTTAAATCTGGGAACTGATGAAGAAGAGGGAGCGAATCCCGTTGTGATTCACATTATGGAGACATACCTCCACGTACGGCGAGTGAAATTAAGTTCACCAAAACAAATAGAAATTGAGAAAAATTTTCTTCACGCCACAGTAAAATACCTAAAATACCCAATTAACAGAGCACAGATCAAACTATACACGGTGCCAGCAGGGTTGGCATCGAAGCAGATAGAAAACATCGCGCTGGGAAATCTACCTAAAAGGATATTAATCGTAATGCAGGACCATGCTTCGGTGAATGGAAAATATAAAGGAGTGCCTTTAAATTCGAGAATTTCGGCCTTAAAAATACAACTCTATACGTTAATGGCATTGCGTTGGGCGGGGTATGGATATGGATTATTCATCAGACGCTGTGTTCCCGCTTTGCGCAAGAGCATATAGTAATCTGGCCGATATTGCAGGTGATTGTGATGAGCTCGGGAATGGGGTAACGCAGAAAGAATTCATCTATCAATTTAACCTTTATCCGTTTGACATCACACCTGACTTATCTGCTAGTGTAAATACACACTTAAGTCCACAACAGAGTGGAAACATCTTAGTCAGATTGGAATTCGCCAAGCCTATAGACGCGCCTATAAGTGTACTAGTTTACATCGAGTGAAAAGCCCTAATAGAAGTAGACAGATTTAGGAGCGTTGTCACTGACTTTTAAAATGGATGCGAATTAGGGTGTCCCATTTTTCACTTTTTTTAAAAATATCAATGTCCATAATTTTTTTCTTGTTAGAACTGGTCCACTGAATACAACCATATCAAAATAGTCTTTTTCGGAATTTTAGGGGTCCCCCCACCCCCTTCGAAATATTTTTCGCTCTCGGAATGCAAAAATTGGCATTTTGGGGAGTACATTTCACACTGAGGAGCCAATTATTTATACAACACCTACATATTTGGTACAAAATGATAGCTACATTCATGCAGTTAACATTAAGATCCATCAAAAGTGTTTAATAAATGAATAAGTACTTATAATTAGTATTCTTTCATTATAGTAGGTCGAAATTAAGGGTAAATATTTTTAGGTAGGCTCCCTATTTTATTTACTCTATATTTCCAATAAATTATTATTATATATTTATTTATGTAGTTTTATGCAGTATTGTTAATAATTTAGGTAATGTATATCAAATTTATATTTTTCAGCTTTATGAAAAAAAATTTGCGGAAATAACATAGTACTGTTATGATACTGCCCTCTCGTGGCGTTTCTGCTCAACACACAGTGTTTGTGTTGTCAGTTGTTGTCCTGTAGAAGTGCTGTGTGTTTGTAGGCTCACAACAGTACTTTAGATATGGCTAGTAGTAAGCCAGTGCTCAGAAAAGATATAACAACTTATGATTCAATATTAGGTAAACTGAAAGATGATATACATACTGAAGAAGGCTGCATGCTTCCAACAAATGGTGATGTCACAAGATATTTTTTCTTTCTGAGAAGACAACAAATCAATCAGAGAAATGTCTCAAAGGAGGAAAATATAAAAATTGTTTTACGAAAAGTTAGATGTATTTGGAATAAGGCAGGCATTCCCTTGAAAGACATCGCTAAACATAAATCACCAAGAATGATGATACTTGATTTAATAAATAAACATGATAACTTGATTAAACATAGAAATAAAAAAAAATATGAGTGCAAAAGCAAAATTTCTTGGATCATATGAATAAATTATTCGCCATTTCGACCCAAAATGCTGTTGAAGAAATTCGAAAGGATTCAATAAAATCTACAGATCAGAAGACTGAAGATATCGCAGTTTTAGAAGATCAGCGAGGTGAGAGGAAATACTGTTTGGGTCCAATTGACAAAGGATACGTTGCAAAGGTGTTCAGCAAACAGGCCAGGATTCGTGAAGAGAAAAATCGAACAATGAAAGAAGAACAACGCCAATCTTTAGGAAGAAAAGGTAAGGGTGAAGAGCGCGAAGATACATTTGACAGTGATTCAGGAGATGACGCGGCAGATGAAGACTTCTCTCCCAAGCCAGGTCCATCAAAGAAGGCTGTAAACGTGCTTAAGTCAAACCTAATATCAAATACAGCAGATCGCCTTGGCCTTTCATTACGACAACGCAGTGGCTCTGCTTCAGTAGTTGCAGCAGAGTGTAGGAAAAATATTGCAGAAATGAGTATTTCAAAAAGTACAGCAGGTCGAGCAGCTAAAACAACAAGGAAAAGAAAGGCAGAATCCATCAGAGAGGAATTTATTGCTCCTGAATATGTTTTGATTCACTGGGACAGCAAAATGATTGGTGATCTATCAAATGAGAAAGAAGAGAGATTGGCGATTCTTGTTACTGGAGGTAAGGATGTAGAAAAAAATTACTCTCCGTGCCGAAAATCGAAAATACAACAGGGCTGACACAAGCATCAGCAGTTGTAGAGTCTATGTTTAGCTGGAAATTGGAGAATAATGTGTATGGCATGGTTTTTGATACCACTGCTTCCATTTCTGGCTGGGTAAAAGGAGCTTGCATGAAAGTAGAAGCCCTACTCGGGAAAAAATTGTTTTGGATGGCCTGCCTTCATCACATGGCTGAGAGAATTTTATCGGCTGTCTATTTGAAAATATTTGGTAAGACGACTTCTCCAGTAAATGAAGATTTCAAGAAATTCAAAGAAAATGATTGGAAGAATATTGACACCAAACAACTTCATAAGCATCTTGAAATAAAAGATCGATATCTGCTGAATTTAAAAGAGGAAAACATCAAATATATGAAAGATGTCCTTAATAATAAATTAATAATGACTATAGGGAAGTTGCTGAAACAACACTTCTGATTCTTGACGTAGTCCCTTCACGAGAAACGCACTGGATGAAGCCTGGGGCATTTCATCACGCAAGATGGATGGCAGCTATACTTTATATACAGGGTGTCTCAAAAGTCACTATCTATTTCGGTGACATTAGATGTTTTTTTTTAAAATGCTATGCTGGCATAAAGATATGTACTTCTGGTGAAAATTTGTGTATTTAAAAAAAGTTAATTGGTTTATTATCTTGACATGCTTGAACAATTCCTCGAACCTCAACTTCTTACAGATGGCATTCTTGACACAGTAGTTTTTCAGCAGGATGGAGCACCGTGCCATTATGCAATAATTGTACGTGATTATCTTGACAGACGCTTCCCCGATCGCTGGATTGGTCGTGGAGGAACACAACCATGGGCAGCAAGTTCACCCGATTTAACACCATTAGATTTTTTTCGCCTGGGGTTTCATTAAGTCTAAGGTGTACAGTGTACACTGGTAGAAGAATTAGTGATGTAGCCAAACTTCGAAATCGTATTACCGATGCAGTTCAGAAAATAACACCTCAAATGCTGGAAAGTGTGTTCCGGGAAACAACTTATCGCTTTGAGCTCTGTAGAGACACTGATGGTCGCCATGTGGAGACAGATAAATAAATAGCACTAATTCTTTGTGGCACTTACTTTGAAATAAATATATTTTTCATGTCTTAAACCAGTTTTTCGTAATTCCCATTATTTTTCAAAATAGATAGTGACTTTTGAGACACCCTGTATATAAAATGTATGCTTTCTGCAATCAAGTTGAGTTTGACTCAATGACCATTTATAAGCTTGAAAGGATGTTTATCTTTACGACACTTTTCTATGGAAAGTATTGGCTTTCGTGCACAAACGCAGTTGATGCCCCTGTAAATGATCTCGACTTTTACAGGGAAATGGTTCGCTACAAGCAAATAGACAGTGATATCGCTGAAACAGCTTTAAACACTTTTAAAGGTCATTATTGGTACCTAACTGAGGAACTTACACCAATGGCTCTCTTTGGTTCTTTGAGCAATGAAGATAAAAGCATGATAGCAAAAGAACTATTGCATTCTGTCCATCCTAAAGACTTTCATATAGGCCAACCTGTCTTCCCCATTTTGAAACAGAATGTTAAGCTCCACCGACTTATTGGTTCCAAGTCTTGGTTTTTCTTTCGCCAACTAGACTCAACAAGCGACTGGCTTAAAAAGCCTGTTCTTATGTGGGAAACTGATGAAGATTATATCAGGATGAAGAATATAATTTCTTTTGCAAAAGTTGGTAATGATACGGCGGAGCGGGGAGTTAAATTGATGCAAGATTTCTATGGCACATGCAAGGATGAGAATGAAATTCAGGAATTTCTACAGGTTGTTGAAGAAAACAGGTGTATGATCCCTGTTGTTTCAAAGAAAATATTAATCAATATGACAAAAAGGCAAGACTAGTTAGGCCTCAGTAATATACCATTCTAATGTGTTTCTTTTTAGTTGTATATTGAAAAGCTATATATTTTGTATTTTATTAACTTTATTCCTTTTTTCTTGTAAAAGTATATTTTGATTTATGCAATGATTAAAAAAAAAAAAAGATGGGGCTTTGCAAATTTCTGTATTTGCAAAGTTGTTCCCACTTTGATAGCATAAGTTGAATTTATCTTTGTTCGATTTTTCATCCTATCTTATCAAAGCCCATCGCCGTGGAGCTGCATTGGGATGATGCTCTATGAGTGGCGGTAACACTCGTGTTAAAAATGAGATATTAGAAATAACTTTCAAATAATTTTGGTAAAATTAATTATTTTTTCAGGAGGTAACATTTTTGTGGTAAAAAGTTCCAGTAATGAATCGATTTTGATGTACAAATTCTTTTTCATTTATGAAACACTTCCGATGGGTGTTTCAATGTTAGGTGCATGAATGTAGCTATCATTTTTTACCAAATATGTAGGTGTTGTATAAATAATTGGCTCCTCAGTGTCAAATGTACTCCCCAAAATGCCAATTTTTGCATTCCGAGAGCGCAAAATATTTCGAGGGAGGTGGGGGACCCCAAAATTCAGAAAAAGATTTTCTTTTGATATGGTTGTATTCAGTGGACCAGTTTAACAAGAAAAAAGTATGGAAATTGACATTTTTAAAAAAAGTGAAAAATGGGACACCCTAATGCGAATACACTTCAGAGAGTAATGAATAGTGATACGAATCAAACGTTCCAAATTTATCCGTGTGTTTGCGAAGAATGAAACATTGAAATTGCCATCTACGAGAAATTGCGGTAGCCTTATTGTGAACACAGATGTTATTGGTAGTGAAGGGATTCATTGGTTTGCAATCTATTTTAAAAATAGGGACCACATGTACTATTTTAATTCACTCGGCACTCAACCCTGTAGTGACCCTGTTTTTGTAAAATTTCTCGATCAGATGCATATCCCCGAAGTTGTATGGAATCCCTTCCGGCTACAAGGATATTTTAGTATTAATTGTGGGATGTACTGCCTTTCATTTCTCATGCATATGTCACGTGGTAAGAAATTTATAAATTTTTAAATTATTCGACCCGTGTCACACTCAACGAAACGACGAAATGGTATGCAGACAGATAAAAAGCCGTTTTCCGATTGTGCGTACTCGTTGTATAGTATGATGTTTTGTTCGTGTATATATATATATATATATATATATATATATATATATATATATATATATATATATATATATATATATATTAGGGTTATAACTTTTAGACTTTTTTTAAAATAAAAGATCTCCTGTATCATAAATCGATGAACGTTTGCTTAAAAACAATGAAAAAGACCCTAATTCCTCTCAGTTTTTAAAAAAGGTCACCCAAATCAAAAGTTTGAATCACCATAACCATATATTTACGTTACTACTCATAAGTATATAAATATATTATTATTAGAGGGCGGACTTTTAGGTTTTAACCTAAAAAATATTTTCGAATTTTTCAGTACGCTAATATATCGTGAGATCGCCGGAAAAATCACTTCCGGTGCTCAAATTCGATGACTAATATCAATCCACCCATACAAGAAAATTCTAGAACACACGACATTGTTCTTCATGCACTCGCAAATTGTATAAAAGCACGAAATGAAATCAACCGAATCACTTGTGTCCAGTATTGCGCAATAGTTACTCAACTGTTCAGTTCAACTCAACTTCAGGTAAGCTTTTATTATTTGTAATATGTTCACTTAATTAAAAAACGTAGCAAAATGTGGAATTCGGTTCTGCACTCTTGAACATTCAGAACATTTTTTAAATTTATTAACCATAATAATTTGTTGAATTTTTCTTCCATTTTAACACGTAAACAAAAGCGTATCCAGAATGTTTTGTAGAGGTGAGTCAAACTCAAAAAATATATAGAGCCCAAAATATTTGGTGATAAATATTTTCGTGAGACGTTCTATGGATGTTCTAAAAATATTTTCAAAAATTTTATCACCTAAAAAATAAATATTTGGTCATATTTTTCACCTAAAAATCCGCCCTCTAATTATTATATTATTTCTATATATTTATTAATATTTATATATATATATAATATATATATAAACAAACAAACAAATCAACTTAATACCTTTTATATCTGTTTCAGAAGCAATATAATGTCACACAAGAAAAGTAATACTACCATACAGAAGAACAAGGATATCTGGACCAATAATCTGGTGAGATCCCAGCAGTCACATAGAAGAAGAGGAAGTGTGCCTTTAGAAGAATCTTCACTAGAAGAAAAATGCAAATGCCACTCCAAATCCAAATCATTGGACGGTACCAGTTCTTGGAACAGAAATCAAAGGAAGAAAGGAGCAAATATTGGAAATTTCCAAAGAAGTTACAAAATTATGGAAGAATAAATTGAATTTTCCGCATGTGTCAGATCAAGTAATAGAAGCAAAGCTTGACAAGGTGATGAAGACTTATGATGAATGTGTCAGGAGGGGAAAATATGATGCCCTGAATGAACTTTTTGATATCACTAAAGTAAATGGCCAATGGTTATCCTCGGAAGACAAACGACTGTACCACCTTCAAGTGAAAGCAAGGAGAATGGGGTACTCTACAGGTCAAGTTGCAAGTGAAGAAACGATTCACCCTTCAAAGAGATGAAAATTGCCTGCTGAATCAGCATCAACATCTTACAATCATGTATCTGGTGGTAGTGGTACTGAATCTGAAGAGAGCGAGCATGAAGATGATGAGAGTATTACTCCACCAACCAGAAGACATAACAAAAGTAAAGTTGCAACCAACTTGGTGACATCCACAGGAGTATCAACCAGTAAAGCCGCTAAAATATGCAAACAGTTGTCACTTGATGGTATTGACATTCCAACACACAAGTCAAGCAGCAATTTACAAGTCAGCATACAAAGAGGCTGCTAAATTGAAGGAAATGATTGAAAATTTACAGATGGAAGAGTGGTCTTTACATTTTGATGGAAAGCGCATTGAGGAAAATGAGTATCAAGTAGTGGTACTTAAAAATGAAAGAACCGAAGTAAAATTGGATGCATTGCGTCTGAAAGATGGCAAGGCTGAAACTATTGCTGAAGGAATTGCAAAAGTTATTGATGAATACACCTTATGGAATGCAATAAAGATGAACGTGCTGATACAACAAGTGTTAACACTGGGAAAAGAGTGGAGTTGTTGTCAAATTGCAACGAATGTTCTCAGAGAAGGGTATCTACAAACCACAATTTATCAGTTGTCAGCATCACATCTGGACAGGATTCTCCGTTTGGTAATGGACGAAGATCTTGGTGCTAACACCAGTTCTCCAAACATCGAATATCCATTTGTATCCCAACTGGTGAAGAATTATGAGGAACTAAAGGCACAGTTTGTTAATGGAACAGAAGAGGTCCTCGAGAAATCAGGATGGAGAGATGATATTAAGTTTTTGTACCATCTAACACGGGTGTTTAGATTCTTTGAAGAAAAGGGAATTTTCCTTTGATTAACTTTCAGAAAATTCCAAACATCAGCAATGCGAGGTGGCATTCAAGAGCCATTCTAGCTATCCTTGCATTTATTCTTATACCTACAACAAGGAAGACTTTGGAGAAGTTATGCAGATTCATTTCATACAACTGGCAGAATATTGGTTTACTAATCAGATGTACAATGAAAATGACTTCAAGAACTTGTCAGAAATATTGAAACCTTACAAAAAAGCATTGAACTCATTGGAAAATCACTGGAAGCAGGAGCCATCCCCACTCAAGATACCAAGAAGTAATCAGTGTGCAAAACGTGCAATCAAAGTTATGCAGGAACTGTATGCTGCCTGCAGAAACAAAAACAAACTGCAACTTCGGTTTATTCTAAGCAATAAGCAGTAATATATGTACAAGTATCATAACGATTATGTTGTGAGTTCTTTTATTATATTACATGGAATATGCAATAAAGTTACGTATGCAATAATCGATTTTCTGATTTCGGGGTGACCTTTTCTAAAAAGATATTAAAATGAAAGTTAATTTCTTTGTTTTTAGGCAAAAGTTCATCGAGTTAAAGTACAGGAATATTAGGTTGTAAAAAAGTTATAACCCTAATATATATATTTGTAACCAATAATGTTAGTTTGTATATTCTGTAGTTTAAGATGGTTATTGTACTAAAAACATGATTTCTATCATTTAATAAATTGATGAAAATAAATTGTCTTTTTCCCCTAAAAAAAAGATCGAAAGAAAAAAATACTTACATTATTTCTTTAATGATGTGACAATCGTTGGGTTGACTGCTCGGTAAATCTTCTACCTCCGTATTCAGGGCCATGACATGGGTTTCTTCAAAACGAAAAGATTGTATAACACGTGTCAAATCCTCATCGGACCTTAAAGGAGAAAGAATAATTCATTAGTTCATACTGAGTCTTTTTTAATAAAAACCCAGTTTAAAACATATGCAGAGTACATAATATAGTAAGAGTATTACAATGTGAAGATATCTTTGAACCGTTCAGAGAAGTTCCTTTAAGAGAAAATGCCGAATGACATTTATTACGGAATTTTTAAAATTATTTAAAACAAGCAAAAGATTGCTATAAAAAATTTCAATGAATCAAAACAGGACTTTAGCATAATATTAATTGCAAACTAATCTATAATTGCGGATACCTAAATTAAGCATTTTTAATGTGATGAGATGAATTACCACAACCCTCCATATATATAAAATAATCCAGAACAGCACTCTTTCTCCTAATGATAGGCACACTAAATAAATAGCCAGTTTGCGAATTATTGGTTACAAAAAATAAAATTACAGGCACATAATTACTTACATTTCAATGGCAGTCCCTTGCGTCGGATCGTAAGGAGCGTCACTGCAAACATCATCAACAGTTTGCGTTGAAAATAATCCATCCCGATCGGCTGCGTTAAAAAGATTAATTGTGCACAACGCTGCAATGTCTGCATCTTGATATAAATCCGATAAACTGTAAAGTTCTTGATTCATGACGGAGGGAATGTTTATTCACTTGGTGAAAACAACTACTGTGACTCCCAGCTGAAAATATTTCCTTTTATATGCATGATCCCAAAACACCACCCCAAAAGACTAATAGGCGGTTCTAAGTTTGATGATTGGTTGTCAATGTAACTGGGCGGAACTATATTAAATTTGTGTATCAATCGTAACACCTATATTGCGGGTCCACGCTTTGAACGTCCTGATTGGTCGACTAATGGTGTCTTTATCTTCTCTCCGTAGATTTAATGCTCACATCGTGTATTGCCACTTGCAATCTCTACCTTGACAATATTTGCATTAATATTTGCGCCCATGCTATTCCCTGTTTTCCCATTTTAGAACCCACCTCTTTATACAATATCCCTCACCCCTTTGCAACATTGATCAACATTTGCAATCTCTATCACGAGAATATTTTACATTGTTATTATTATTTGCGGTCATATTATTCGATCCTCAACTTTGGTTCATTTATTCGGCTTTACTTTTTAATTACCACTTCTCGCGAAGGAGTGTGATTAAATTGTTTAGCTCGTGAAAATGAATGTCTGGTTGGGCTGGTAGATAAATGGCCACCCTAGGTATCCTAGTGGTTAAGGCGCTGGGATGCTGATCGGTGGTTGAGAGACCGAGTCTGGATGGTGACATTGTAATTTCTTGGAACATACAATCCCAGATGAGCCGGGTTTACCTATGTGAAGTGGAGAATAAAAGAAGCCAACTCACCATTTCATCAGATCAACTCGAGAGGAGGAGCGATAAGCTTAATCTTCGTGAAATCATCGCAATAATAAAAATAATAATAAACCTTTCCATTTTTTCATTTTCATTCATTCATTTTATTTCAGTAACAGAGACAATGACTATGGAGAAGATACCACACAAACTACACACAAAGAAATAGTTCGGATTCAACGTTAAACTGTAGGTCTATGGCGGGTGACAAGCTTGATCTTTGTCAAAATGAACAATTCGGGTAGAAGGAAAGCCGATTTAGCTTATTATTACTACTGTAATTTGCACCACACACTATATATATATATATATATATATATATATATACGGTATATATATATATATGTATACTGTTGCATTGGAAATATGATAAGGAAACTCATTACTTAATGAAAGGCTAATTTAGCCTATAAATAATTTGGAAAACAATCACGCGATGCTTATGTACATATTTAAGTTGTTTTAACTTCATTATAGTAATAACATTCAATACACTAAGTAGGAGTCGAGAGAGGTTTTTTCTTAGGCTGTATGGTTGAAATTAGGCCAAATGGACTTTTGCGGTCTTCAAATAGCTTCGGGCTAGCCAGGTGTGAGCCTTATACGTGTCGAGTTTACCTCGTTATACATTTTTTTTCCAGAGATGCTTTCAAAGAAAGGAAATGGCAAAAGTAAATAGACATTTTAGGTGAAGTTAGTTAAAATAATTATTGTTTTTCTTTGGTATATATATATATATATATTAGGGTGTCTCATTTATACATAGAAATTTTTTTTTTCGATTTTCTCTTGCTCGCGAATGCTGCCCCGATTTCAATAGGCATAGAGGTTCTAAAAATCGAAAAATGATGGGAATCGAACAGTATTTAGAGGTCACTCAAGTTTAACACTTTCTTGTAGCTATTTAGGAAAAAAAGAAAATTCTATCATTCTCTTATTCTCTTTATTTCTGAACAAAAATGAAATAAACGAAATGCACCTTTCATTAATTGAAATAAGCGCGTATAAATGGATTGTTTTCATCATCAATCTGTCCTACGCTACTTGATTTTACTCTTCAAGCTCTCCTTCGTCTTGACGGGGATCAACTTCTGGTGAGCCCGAACCACCTTGAGGACGAATTGCTTCTGCTTCTCATCACGCGTGATGGTGGAATTGAATCTTTTCATCAAAGCGATACCACGCTCGGCGGCGTCATTGACCACCTTCAGGGCTTTCACCCTCTTCTGCCCCGTGATCCAATCCTGGTCATTGATCCAATCCTCTGGATCTTTCATGAGGAAGGTGGGAGACTCAGATTCTGGAAGGATCGCGCGGAAGAAGACTTCTTTTGTCTCCGGGTGACGAAGAGCTCGATGGATTGCTGTGGATTGAAGTTCTTCGGATCGATCCGCTTGAGTCCTTTCTTCGTGGCGGGGGATTGAAGTCGTTGGACCATCTTTAGCTTCGTGTCCTTTGGAATGCGGTCGTCAAAGAAACCAAGCCCCACGAGATCTTCTGAGAGGTACCACAGGTGCCTTTTCAAGGCCATAGATGCCGTGTGGCTGACTTCCTTGTCAGGGTAGGCCTCGAGCAGGCGAAGGAACTCTAGGTCGTTCAGTGGAGCTCGATTCGAGACCATTGCCTCATTCCACTGCTTCACGTACGCGAGGGAGATGAACAAACACAGCCGCCGAAGTCCTCCTTCTTCCCTGGCTGTCAGGTCCAGTTGGTGACGGAACATGAAAATCTTGAGGGCATAGATGGCTTTGGCCATCCATCTGGCGTGGTGATAGGCCCCAGGCTGACGAAATCCCCCCTGGACCTGACCGCCAAGGAAGCGGTAGGAAAGGATGAGGAGTTCACGGTAGTCTTCTCTGGGATGTGTGCCGTGGGAAAGCGTCTGCTGCAGGTATTTCTTCATGGAAGACGCTTGATTTGCCCAGTTGTCAGTTATTGTGGGATTGCTTCGTCACCGATGGACAAGAATGACCCTTTGTCAATGGAGGCCCACCGCTGTTGAAATCTTTTGAAGAGGAGAATGTCAGGGAAGAGGACGGCACCAGACATCGCACGAAGACATCCTTGAGTAAGATCTCCAAGACGTGGTGACGGCAAGCCAACCACAACATGGGACGGCCAAACTCCTGCTCAATGCGAACGCAAGCACCTTGGATCATCCCAGCGTTCACAGCTGTGGTGTCGAATCCCAGTCCAATGATTTGCTCCGAAATGCCAAAAGCCTGGACTTCCTGGAGTACGGCTGCAGCCTGTTCTTTTCCAGTGCCGTCCACCGCAACGGGTACACCAAGAAGCTCCTCGACTCCATCGCCCGTCACCACAACAGCAATCCGGTCAACCTCCTTCTTCTCCTTGGCGATATCTCCCAACAGTTTCCCATCCCAGTGCAAGACTAAAGGACCAGAAGCTTCGAACTTTCGGGTCAACTCTTCTCCCATCTCCTTTCGGATCTTGTTCCGTGTTCGATGAACAGTTGCTGGCGAGATTACCAGGTCATCCAGGTCATGACCCAAACTCTGAGCTGCTGCTGCAAAGGACGACGTTGCTTGTCTCACGGACATGTTGTCGCGATCCCAAGCAGCGATGAGATTCGGGTCCGTGAGGGCATTCATTCGCCTTTTCTTTTGAGTCTGGGCCTTGCTGGTGCTGGGCGCTTGGTACGTCTCGTCGTCATCATCCTCGTCTTCCGTGTTCATTTCAGTGCTGCTACCATCCACCTCCAAGATCGCTACCTCCATGAGCTGTGTCACCCCAGCATCCCATTTACTCTTCCTAGCCGTGGCTGCAAGATCCCTCTTCCGCTTCACAGCTTTCTTCTTCGCTGTCTTCTGGTCCACCCCCGCAAGACTTGACGACATCCTGTCTTCCCTCTGCGAGGTGAGAAAATCCTTGTCCCCCTGAGGGACCTTGGAGGAGGATAGCGCGGAGGAGTGAGCCACGTCAAACACGTCTTCCAAATCCGACTTCAACATCCCCTCCTTGTACCGGTAACCCTCTTGCGGCTTTGTCCTGTTCTTCTTGAGTGCGTCGTAGGTATCGATCAACTTCGCCAGCTTCTCCCCTGCGTACTTCTTGGTGGTAATTGGTATGTTGGCCTTCTCCCAGATGGGCCAGATGGTTTCCACCACCAGGCGAATGCTCTCCGATTTGGTCTTCCTTCCCTCTTGGTCTTGGTGGTGGTGGAAGTAAAGGAGCAGGCATTGCTCCTTCGATGGAAGTCGTGGACAAACAATCGCTGCAATTGGGGCCTTGTCCAGCAACCACAACTGGTTTCCTGCCCTAGTAACCATCACCTGTGAAAGAGAAGAAAATCTTGTATAAGTGAAACAGAAGTGGCGAACTTGAGTGACGCCTAAAATCCTCCTACAGCTGTCAAATTTTGTGATAACAATCCTTTATAAAGGTGTAATACGGGCAAGCGTCGCCCCGACCCGAAATCCTCCATTCGTATATTTGAGACACCTAATATATATATATATATATATATATATATATATACAAAGTGTGTATTGTTATTTTTGTTTTCTGCTGCCATTTGTTTTTTCATTCATTTCGGACAATAATCGTTTTTCACTCCACCTTAGACCTACAGTATACACAATAGGCACACGGGGGGGCGAGAGGGAGGGGTTAAGTTTGAATGTAATCTACGTTTTTCATTCCACCTTAGACCTAGAGTATACACAATAGACACACGGGGTCTTATGTTTGAAAGTAATCTAATTTTTAACAGTGATTTCGAAATAAAGTTAATAATGTGTGTGTGTGTGTGTGTGTGTGTGTGTGTGCGTGTGCGCCGCTTCAGTTTTTCGAGCATTAACTCTCTCTCTCTCTCTCTCTCTCTCTCTCTCTCTCTCACTCTGTATAAATAGAAATTAGATTCAGTTTACGCTCACTAACAAAATTAATAACAATGATGATTACAATAATAGGAGTGCAGGGAGGTTTCTTCTTGGTTGGTCAGTCGAAAGTGTGTCGAAGTACCTTTGCGGTCAACCTTTGCGGTCAACCTTTGCGGTCAACCTTTGCGGTCAGCTCGGCGATTCACCTGTTTCGAACTTATACCGTTATTTCTTCCATTCCTTGAATAAAAAGAGTTGTTTTAAAGAATGCCTTCCTTTCGAATTATAAGTCAAATTAATTTATTCTTGTAGAATATTTAAAGTGTTATTGTCAATTTAGTATACTATAAAGAATAAATTAATATTAAAATGAACGAAAAAAATGCACGAAATTGTAAAGACATCTTATATATATATATATATATATTTATATATATATTATATATATATAATATATAATATATATATGTATATATATAGATAATATATATATACAGTATATATACATATATATATACACACAGAGGAATGACAAAAGTAAATACACATTTTCGGTTTGGCTTTAGAGTAAATCACTGTACCGACATGTGCTTTTATATGCTAAAGGCAACCGTTCTAAAGTACAAGATGTCAAGTAGCATTGTTTTTGAACCATCTCGCTGAAAATTATCGCTGAAATTTATTTATAAAAAATATAGGTGTATAGAAAGGATTGTCAAAAGTAAATAGACAAAATATACATTCTAAGGTGTTAGAATAAATGAAAGCGTTTCATGAATTATAGGTAAATTGAATATTATTCTTAGAGAATATGTTATTGGAATAATGTACAATATAAAGAGTCGTGTGTATTTCTTTTATTATTAATATTAAGATGAACGATTTCTTTTGCTAAGCCATGGATTAATGTCTAGTGTATTTCTTTTATTGTTAATATTGGGAATCGTTTAAATAATTAGTTCTCTTGCTGAACAACTTTAAGGAGAAAGTCTCTCTTGCCTTTAATAAATAAGTAATTAAATTAAATAGTGGTATCTGCCAACTCTCCTTATATAAATAAAAAACATTATTTGGCAACTCACGTAAATAAAAATTAAAATAAATGGTGGTGTCTGCCAACTCTCCTCATATAAATAAAAACATTATTTGGCAACTCATGTAAATAAAATTAAAATAAATGGTGGTATCTAGCAACTCACCCTAATAAGGTATACCTGGATATAATTAATTAAAAAACACTCTTTGGCAACTCATCTAAATAAATATATAGTGCTCTCTGGTAACCCCTCCATATATAAATAAGTTGTATATGGCAACTCACGACCCTCTATATAACCGCTGCTTGGCCCATGGATGCGCATAATGCGTCGGACTCCGGTTCAATAAAGAACTCTCTCTCTCTCCTTAGGTTAAGGCTTAGGTTAGGTTTCCCTTTGGGGAGTGAGGACATCCCACCTTCTTCCCTGAAGAACTCCTCCTTCCCTTCTCTCCCTCTCTTAGGTCAAGGCTACCCCTTTGGGGGAGGTTATCCTCCCTTCTCCCCCGGAAGATCCCTCCCTCCCCCTTTGCAGCACTGATTTGTTGCCTAACCCTTCCTCTTCATTGCATAGCCCCCTCCCACTCATTGCATAACCCTTTGCAACATCCCGCTTTGTTGCACACCCATTTGCAACATTGTTCAACATTTCGTTGGAACATTGCAACATTCCTCCACTCACCCATTTTGCGCCCATACTACTTATGCTGACAGTAATGAGGGGAGGGGAATTTAAAATTAATAGTTCAATAAAAGTAAATTGTCTTTTTTCTTGCAAATTCCTAAACTTATATTTTTTTTGTAAAATTCATATAACTGTATATGTAAATTTCATAAATTATATAAATAAACTGCAATGAGCATAAATTGTTTTACCATTTGCCTTATATCATTAAAATTTTACCTGTTGGTCAAGGTTCTGTGAATTTTCTTTTTTTTTAAATAAAGGTTCCGTGGCTTCAAAAAGTTAAAAAAACTCCGCTGTATATCATACCTTTTGCTCTATATCTCACGAACGTTACAATTAAGTAAATCTGTTTAACTGTAACCTTTGTGAGATATACAGAAAAAGTATGATATATATATATATATATATATATATATATATATATATATATATATATATATATATATATATATATAAGGACTACATAAAGTAAATAAAATTTCACATTCATACTGTTTCTGTTTAGCACTGTTTAACCTCCATCGTAAAGGCAAAGGTCACGTGACGGAAAAGACCCATAGTTATAATAATATTAATAATTGTAACAATGTGATCACGCTTTATTTTGTGTTTTACTGTGTTTATTTTTTAATATTTTCTTGTCCTTTTTACTTTCTACATATTAGAACTAATAGCGTACATCTACGTTTCATCATTTTAGTTAATTTAGCTCATTTCGTAAAGTTTTTAATTGATTTTTTTCAATCATAATCTTCACTATCAATAATTTATCTTCAAATTTATATCACTTTCAATACCTGCGTTACCCAATTTAATTCATTTAATTTTATTAATATTTATACTTATTTTAAAGTTTTATCTTACTGAAGATCAAAGTTTTATTCCGAAACGTTTGTTTGGAATGAAATAAAATTATAAGAAATTTGGGTCTTTTTTTATCATTAAAATTAAGATTTCCAACAAACAAACCTTTCAATGACGTCATTTAATGTATATATATGTATGAGAGAGAGAGAGAGAGAGAGAGAGAGAGACGAACGCACAAACAAACAAATATAGATCATATTTAATAAATAGATTGTAACAATAATATAATTTATTTAATTTTCATCTTGGAACAAAAGACAGACACTGAAGGTAAATATACTAAAAAAATGTACCTTTGATCAACTCTCTACTTATTACAGAAAAAAAAATATTTCATATAAATTCAATTCTCGAAGAAAGGCACAAAAACTTTCCCCTCATTGAAAACAATTCTTTTTCTTTTTCCCCTTTTCATGATACAATTTACAAAGAAGAATCACATTTTTATGAAATACATCTCCAATTTATTAATTTTTTTATTAATTTTCATATACATACAGTATATATATATAATATATATATATATATAGAGAGAGAGAGAGAGAGAGAGAGAGAGAGAGAGAGAGAACAGTTTTTAAGGATTTTATACATACGACTATTTAGTTAACAGCATTATACAGATAAGTGTTCAAATGGTGAACCACAAATCAAACAAAAAGCCTATAAGAATTTTATTCATACAAATATTTTGTTAAATTGTAATTTAATCTTCAAAGAATTCTCCATCCGCTATGATACATTTGTGGATTCTCTCTGTGAAACTCTTCATTGTTCTTCTGGACATATCGAGTGGGATCCTTTTCAGTTGTTCATCTATTCTGCGGAAGAGGCATTCACAGTTATGAAACCAGCAGTGTAGAGTTTGTGACACAAATAAGCCCCAAGCCAGAAATCACATGCGGTTAAATCAGGTGTTCTGGCTGGCCCCTCGATGGGACCTCGCGGCCCAACCCATCTTCCTTCAACGTTCGTATCCAGAATCTGACTGGCAGCTGCAGAGTAATGTGGCAGCGCTCCACCATATTTATAAAGCTAATTCCTTGCAACGCCATTAGTAAACTGTGGCAAAACTTTGTCTCTCAATGCTGAAAATAGCGTTTTCCATCCATTCTCTCTCTCGATATGTCAAAGGAAACGAGTCCTGAATAACCAGTGCACGCCAAAACTGTTAGTGTTGCTGTTTTAACACGTTTACCCAATCGTATTTTGAATTTTCCCCCCCTGTAGTGAACGTTGTATTTGTTTTTTATTCGTTAAATCGAAAACACATTCATCTAAAAATTTGATCTTTCGAAGGAAATCTGGATCACTTGAACTTTTGTTTCATTGTTTCAGCAAACCGCAGCCGTCTATCAGAATCATCGTCGTATATGAGCTGGGAGTAAATGGGTTTGTCATCGTGGTACCCCTGTGATTTCAATATTTTTAGAAGCGAAAATTTGGAAATACCTAATTTCTCAGTGACTTTCCTCGTTGAAGTTGTTGGATCGACTTGAAAAGTGCGGAGACATTTTCTTTGTTGTCTCCTGTCACCGTTACTGGCCTTCTGCTTCTTGGTCGATCTTTTACCATGCTCCCTGTTTCCAAAAGGTTGAGTTTCCAGTATCGAAGAGTGGTTGCATTTGGTGGTGGTTTATTATATTTTTGTTGAAATAAACGCAAACTTTCTTCACAATTATTATGAGAAATAGACCACGAGATACGATACACTTTTTCTTGATTACTGTATTTCATCGTTACTGACATGACGGTGACTGGAACTAGGGCTTAGGGTCTTCCTGTTCTAGCCTAGGGTCATTCCTGGCCTTGTATAGTTGCTTTGAAAAGTATCGTATACATTGCATTGATATCACTGGAATTTATTTATTATAAACAAATTATTTGTATGTATAAAATCCTTAACGACTTTTCTCCTACCCTGTATATATATATATAATATATATATATATATATATACTGTACTTACTGGCGGTCAAAATTATGAGGACACATATTCAAACTCGGTAAATTTTGTAATTTTGAATGAGGGACTGACATGGTATGTGTTTAATTATAAATTAGGGATTTGTTATATCGTTGTAGAAACTTGGTGAACCCATTTCGTTTAGACATTTTCGGATATTTGTGTAAAATAATGATACGTAATGAAAGTGGACTCTTTCTGCCTCACTGAACAATCCAACGCTAAATCACTGGAATAGTATTGGATTGGCAGTATTTGCACAAACAAGCTAGCTTGTCATTGTTTTTCAAGTTATTCCATATTTTGTAAAATTAATTTGGATATTTTTCGGAAATGTTTAACATTACTTCAAGTAATATCCTGAAGTAATAGTAATACTAATAGTAATAGAAGTAATAGTCCTGAAAATGGATTCTTTCTGCCCCACCGATCAATCCAGCGTTAAATCACTGGATTATATTGGATTGGCAGTATTTGCACGAACAAGATAGCTTGTCATTGTTTTTCAAGTTATTCCATATTTTTTAGAATGAATTGGAT
>JAJOZX010000270.1:255000-432500 GCA_023014485.1 Bathynomus jamesi | reverse complement strand
CTTACAACATGGGGCAGCTCAAAGAAATATATAAAACATCCTTTGGAAGTAATTCATAAAAAGTGTCTGCGAACTCTCTCAAATAATGACAACAGACAAAATTACACTTCCCAAATGTTGAAAGAGCTAAATATCTTATAACTAAATAACTTATACAAATTCAATATTGCTATCAATATGTTCAAAGTTATCAATAAAATTCAACATACATCACCCATTCAAAAAGCAATCACCCCCATCAAATACACTATCGTTGTAACACTATACTGCCCAGTAATTTTATCCAGAAACCTAACTATACAATAGAAACTGTAGAAAATGCACGCTCTTTCAAAGGAACAGATGTATGGAATGCAATTACCATGCCTATCGGACAAGCTTCATCGCCAAATGTATTTTGCAAATCACTAAAAATGCACCTCATTATCTCCTAATGTATAGAATTACAACTGCCATTTTTACTATAGTAAGAAAGTTACCCACTTTTATTATCAACTTTTTAATTATAATTATAATTTTAATTATAATTTCATTAAATAATTTTAATTTCGTAATCTATTCTTTTTATATTTTTTATTAAGCTCCATTTATTTTGTATTAAATACAAAATAAATCATTCATTTGAAATTATGTAACATTTTGTAAACTTTATATTGTACCGGGTGAAGAGACAAATCCGAGACAAGTGAAGAGACAAATCCGATTTGAATTATATTAACGCGAGTGAACATAGACGAGTAATATTTATTATACATACTTTATAACAACTGTATATTCCATAGTAAGGTTCATAAGAGGTGTGGAAAATATTTTTACGAGTTAAAAACAAGTTGAAACTAGTTTAAACTGGTTCAAATCGGATTTGTGCATTCACTTGTGTTGCTTTATGCACACCCTGTATTTATTATTAATATTTTTGCTATTATTATTAATTTTTATTATCACTATTACTCACACTTGCCACTTTCATTTTTTTTATTTAATAAATAGACTAAATGCCATTAATTTTTGCCTAAAAAGCCCCCGTGCTTCCAACAGCACATTCAGATAAGAGAACTGTGAGTACATGTTAATGTCATATCAAATATCTAAAAATTGTAAGTCTCTCATTTGTATTCTTTTCTGAAGAAAAATTTTGAATTTGAATTTGAACACTGCAAACAGAATGTGTGTCGAATATAATAATTTTTTAAAAAGTACAATACTACACAAAAAAAATATCTTAAAAGTTTCTAATGAAAAACGAAGAAACATCTCATTCTTCTCTCTGAATCTAAATATTGAAAACTGTGGCTTATCTTATCAGGCTCTTAGTTTATTTTTTTCCATAACTATATATACAGGGTGTAACAAAAGTCCTTTCTCATAGGGAAATAAGATGCAACAGAATTTATCATGAGTTTGTGTGTATTGCGTGGCACTTGACCCCACTTGACTTCTTCTTGTCGGCCACTTAAAGTCCGTTGTTTATGAGTCAAGACCTCGAACGATCCAGCAGTTAAAATAAAAATTACAGATCAGTGTAACAGAATTAGTGCAAAAACACTTCAATACGAAACCGACAGCTTACAAAAACGAGTAGAAATGTGTCAACGGCTACATGAAATGCAATTTGAGCATGTACTGGATTGATTGGTAAGTTGAATGTATTCTTTGTAATGTATAGTTAAAACTATTTTCTCGTTCAATTCTTTTATATCTTATTTCCCTACGAGAACGGACTTTTGTTACATCCTGTATATACAGTATATATATATATATATTTCTAAATCGCCAAATTTCTCCTGCATTTTCGTCGGTGGTCATTGAAGTTACATTAGCTTTTACGAGTACATGTAATGTCTTTTATTTTTTTATTTTTAATCACTTACGCTTGCGTGAAGAGAGAGAGAGAGAGGTTCCATTAAAAAGTTCAGAGAATGTGCTCTTTTATCGTATATAATGATTATTTTTTTCGAGTTTCACTCGCGTTGGGATTTTAATTAAAATACTCAAAATCAAATTATTGCCACTTCATACTACCTCAGGTTTTACACACTCAGTTTTTTGTTTTATTTTATGTTATTTTATATTTTAGGTTATGTTAACGTAACTTAACCTAAGTGAACCGAACGTAAATTGAACTCAAAGAAACATCTCCTACAAGAAAATAGCTATTTTCTATGTAGGAGGAAAGTGATACAAAAGATAGTACCAAATATAATAGGAGCGAACCTAACTTTAAGCGTTTTCTATATATATATATATATATATATATATATATATATATATATATATATATATATATATATATATATATATACACACTAAAATTCATACGAAAGTGCAGAAATTTTGTTCAATGCAATTATAAGGCGATTGAAATTCAAGTGCTATCGTTCTCCAGTCGTAAAAAACGAAGACTCTGACTTAAATGCAAGTGTCACGTTTTGCCAGTTTACCTGCGATTTAAATGCAAGTGTCGAAATTTGGCAGTCTGCCATCGGTAAAATCGCAAAGTATGATACTCTCCAACTGTGTCAATATACTCTAAATAGAAGTAGACGTTTCGTTAGACGTTTCATTGTCCCAATTTTGTGAATTTTGAAATGTCTAAAGCGTAAGATGTTTCATATTATTTAAACATTTCGTTAGACATTTCAGTAAGCCAATTCAAATGCCTAAATTGTCCCAAATTTTTAAACAATTAAAAAGACTAATCCGTAGTGTCTAATGAGTTGTTTGGCAATGAAATTTCAGATCACCTGAAGATCCGTCACCCCAGCCTTTTTTAGTCAGCTTTATAAGACTAACTAACGAAAATATCACGACCTAACCTAACCAGTCGTCAAGGACGTACAGTTCACCTAACGACTGGTTAGGTTAGGTTGCGATATTTTCGTTAGTTAGCCTTATAAAGCTAACTAAAAAGGGCTGGGGTGACGGATCTTCAGGTGATCCGAAATTTCTAATGCATGAAATTTTAGGGAGTTTAAGTTATATGAAAATATTTTCTTTACCTTTACAGCGTTACTCTGTAAAACTTTTGCCTCTCAATTTATATCCATTTCCTCTTGTAACTGATTCTCTATTACAATTAGGGCATGGTTCAGATTAATAAGTTAGTCAGTTAATCATTGTTTCGAATTTAATTATTAATTAATCAAAAAATATTTTTAGAAAATGATGGGAAATTATTAATTTTCCTCATAATTTCAGCATCATTTTACCTTAAATTTTGTGATGTATCATTTGAATTTGGCACCGTTTTGCATGTATATACTGTCTAATCCGCCCATGCCTGATTTTTTTAACTAAAGCAAACTAAATGTTTGAGCAAAATGTTTTCTTTGGTTTTCTTTGGTCTCACGCAACAGAAACAATAAAGCTCTTTCTTACTCTTTTCGGAAGTGTTTAGTTTTTAATAATTTTTAATCAGTTAATCATTAATTAATTATAAAATTTCATCATTCATCACTTTTTCCTAAAAATGATTAATTAACCATGCCCTAATTACAATCAAATAACTTCCTGTAATTTACTGTACATTATCAAAGCCATTTTTTTTAGTTTTAAATACTCGAATTAGTTCTCGTATAAGTGAACGTTTTCAAATGAATAGTCTAGTTCAGCTAATTTTTCCTCAAATATTTTACTTCTCAGTTCTGGATTCATTTCGGTTACACTAACCCGAACCCTTTCTAATTTAGCAGTGTCTTTTCTCAAGGATAGGCTGTCTAACTCAGAGATTGAACCTAGAGTAGGCATACTCTATACCAAGAGGCCTAAGTCTAAGGCTAGGTTCAGGGTCACAGGCTGGTTCTTAAGTTTAGAAGACTTTACTAGCTAAGACCAAGCAAAGTAAATAAAATGATGATAATAAATGCATGAAAGACATTTAGAAGAAGTAAAATGACATGGAACAAATGAATAAATGCACAAATATATTAACTGTTTTCTTCTCTTTTCGAGATAGCATATAAATACTAAATAAACTGCGTCACAACTTCAAAGTATTTTCAACTACAATGCGCATGCGTCTAGGAGCAAATAGCAGAAAACTAATTTATTTTCAAATAAAATGTTTAATTTCTACGCCATTATATAATTGAAAAATTTGAAAAGAGTTTTCGGATATTTAAAATATCTACTGAACACTTCAAAATATCTATTATTCATTTCAGAAAGCTACTAGGGGCACTCAATATATTTGCCCCACCATTTTTTCTTAGCTAAATAATAGGACATGGGGTTGAAATGTCTTTTCGGCCGTAAGTTTGAACTTTCTGCGCTTCACATAACCGGATTTTCCAGTTTGAACCTCCTCTCCTTGTATAAAACCGCTTTTAAACGCCCTTGTATAAAACCGATGGTTAACGCAGTTTCAAAAATGGCGTCTGACACTGATGTGCGTCATAAACAGAGAGCTGTTATCGAGTTCTTAACCGCAGTGAAGGAAACAGTTGGAAATATTCACAAACGTTTACAAAACGTTTACGGAGATGATGTTGTTGATCAAAGCACAGTTGGACGCTGGTCTAAACGTGTGAAATCATCGGAAAGAGGGAGAGCCAGCCTCGATGATGAGCGACGCAGCGGTCGCCCGGCATCGGCTGTGACATCTCACACTGTGCAACGTGCTAACAGCATCATTCGATCAAATCGGTGAGTCACATACAAGGATCTATCACTGGAGCTAGGAATTAGTGAAGGAAATGTGAATACAATAATTCAGCAACTGGGATGCTCAAAAGTGTGTTCACGGTTTGTTCCTCGCGAACTGACTGTAGATCACAAAGCCAAGAAAAAAAATTGCTTCTGAGTCGTTGGTTCGATACGAGACTGAAGGGGATGACTTCCTTTCACGAATTGTGACGGGATGAGACTTCGGTACACCACTTTGAACCTGAAACAAAACGCCAATCCATGGAGTGGCATCACGCAGACTCCCCACGCAAGAAAAAGTTAAAAATGGCTCCCTCTGCAGGAAACGATATGGCCACCATCTTGTGGGACATGAAAGGAGTGATTCTGTTGAACATTATGAAGAAAGGACAAACAATCAACTCAGACGCATATATTGCTACCCGACAGAGACTCCAGAGACGTATAAAGCGAGTTCGACCGGAGAGAAAACTGGAAGACGTCCTTGTTTTGCACGATAACGCAAGACCACACAACAGTTTGCAAACAAGAGAGGCCATCACAAAAATGCGCTTGACTGTGTTACCCCACCCTCCATACAGTCCGGATCTGGTACCTTCACACTTCCATTTGTTTGGGCCAATGAAGGATGCAATTCGTGGAATAAAGTTTCAGAGTGACAATGAGGTTGTTGAGGAGGTTAAGAGGTGGCTCGAGCGGAACCCAGCGGACTTTTACCAGCAAGGAATAAAGGCCCTTGTTTCGAGGTGGAGGAAAGCCGTAGAAAAGGATGGAGACTATATGGAAAAATAAAAACTTGTAAAAATGGTATGTAACTACTTGTGTACAAAATTTCTGGAACTTACAAGGAAACTTGAAAAGAATAAAAAAGGTGGGGCAAAATGTACTGAGTGGCCCTCATAAATTCATAATGAAATTTCAAGTAGACATTTCATGTAACCAAATGTCTCGAACCACTTAGAGTGAATAGCGTTTGCGAGTATGCAAAAATTGACGAGAGTTATGGATACAAGTTTGGGAAGATATATTATTAAGTTACAGTGTTTCTCAATTTTAGAATTTGCAAGCTGTCAAACCTTGTCCACTTTGTTTGAGAATGATACATAATTCAGTGTGCCCAATCTCCCAATCTCAACACCATCGAGTTACTCTGGGATGGGCTAGACACGAGAGTGAAAACTGAGGTGCTCCCAATAAAAAGAATACGTTTTTACTGAAGTATGTACAGCAGTTATTTCATTATAAGGGGGGATACTTTGATGAATACAATTTGAAATAATTAACCACCCTATTTTAATATTTGTAATGTATACCCACATTTGTACGTTACTAAATACTACAAACTATCGACGTTCACGCTTGATGCTCCCTTACATGCAATGATTTTAAGAATTATGAAGACGTTCCCATAACTTTTGACTGCCAATATATATATATATATATATATATATATATATATATATATATATATATATATATATAACCAATTTTATGGGCAAAGAGGGAATTCAAAGTGTCTTTAAATTGTAAAGGATTATGGAATTTTAGCCATGAATAACTCTTTTCAAGAGAATGAAAATCCGAATTCGGATATAAAAGGAAAATTCGGGTGAATAGAGTTTCCTCGAAATGAATTGGATAATAATTAAAAGAATAAGAAAGTTTCAATGAAAGAAATTACATTAATGAAGGTACTGAATTTAAGAGATTTCTACACCCTTAAAATTTGTATACACATACATACATACATACATACATACATATATGTTACAGTTATATATGTTACAGTTGTATATGTTACAGTAATATATGTTTTATATATGTTGCAGTCACTATGTAAAATTAGGCAGTTTATAAATTGAATGAAATTTAGGAATGTGTCAAATTGTGGTTCACACAAAACCTCACCAAACCTAACCCAACGTTTCTGGTAATGCTGCATGCGCATGCTCACTGATATTTCTCAATATGTTACCAAAATTTCATGGCTAGGTTAGGTTTAATTAGGTATTAAGTAAATCGAGCATTTATCAAATTGCCTAAAATTTCAGTCAATTTAAAAATTGCCTGATTTTAGACATTGACTGTAACATATATGTATACTCGATTCACAACTAATGCAAAAGTAAAAATTGATGATACTAAACTGGACAATATAGAAAGGACTTTAAAAAGCTTTAATAAAATTAATGTTCCTTAAGTCCTCACATTACCTATTACCTATCCTATAAATACATACATCTAAGTTAAATTAGTACAAAAAGGAGTATATCTACATCATCAGAGATCGCAATTTTTTCATACGATTTATATTCTCTCTCAGGAAGGAAATTCTTTAATGCACACTACACTTTACATGGCTCTACATCAATAGTACATCATCTTCACTTGCTATTTGTTTTCTGATGCTGTAATATACAGGTTAGGGAAACTACAAAGACTGTTTTAATACAATTTTACTGTTCAGGGAAGATTTACAGTAGTTACGGAATGCAAAGTAGTTTATTTGCATGATCCAAAGGAATTTGCGCTTTGAATCGTTTCGGATGTTGTTATTATTTTATTTCGCATCAGAGATATCACTTTATATTAAACTTTCCTAGATTAAATTTATTTTATGAAGAGCGCTTATACAGTTTTTTTAACGATCTCAAATATATATATATATATATATATATATATATATATAATCTTCCTCAAAACACTCCTAATTCTCTCTTATTACCTCACTCACCCACACTTATTGTATTGCATTACAATATAGAGTAGCTCAAAGAACAGAAGTAGAAAGTAGGAATAGAAGTAGATGTTTCGTTAGAGGTTTCGTTATCCCAGTTTTAGAAATTTTAATGTATTAGACATTTCACATTAGTTAAACAACTGGTTAGACGATTGGTCCAATGACGATTGGTCCAACTGGTAGCGTATACAACGACGAGTATAGCTTAAAACCAATAGTTTACGTGGATATATTGGGGTTCGACTTACACCATTACTTTGTTAGATTTCATAAGAGTCGCATCTCTTTTCCCTTTAGAACTGCTTTTGTGAAACCCATGGAGCGGCGTGTGTGCGAAATAATGTTATCCGAAAGAGGAAAGGAAAAGCAAGCTTGCAGTGAGTGGATAATTGTTTACACTGCGCTGGAAAAAAATTCAAAAGACGAGTGGAAAAAAAAACATATTATTGGAGATGTGAAAATAGAGCGTGTAAAGGTACTGCAATTAAAAATCTCGAAGAAAACTGTCATTACTTAAAAAGTGAAAGTGAACATACTTGTGGATCCTCTGGAGCTAGTAGTGTTCATGTAGTGAAATGCTATAATGAATTAAACAAAAAGCCAAGGACACTAGTGAAAAACCTTCTCAAATCATTCAAGGGGTAGTTAGTCAAGTCGATTCATCAATCGTACCATATATTGGGAAGAAAGAATCGTTAAAGAAGATTGTAAGCAGAGTACGAAAGGAAGGACCTCTGGATCCAACAAATCTGGACAACTTATCTCTTCCAGACAAATACAGAAACACACTTTCTGGAAAAATATTTTTAGTTAAAGAATCAAGTATTGGAAATGATAGGATCTTGATATTCACCACCACTTTCAATTTAAAGAAACTTGAATCAGTTCATTTTTGGATTATGGATGGAACATTTAAGACCGTCCCAACAGTTTTTACACAGCTATACACAATTCACGCTCCTGTTGGGGCGCATGAAAGAAGCTGCCTCTTACCTTTGGTTTATGTACTAATGTCACGAAAAAAAACAATGTTATATCCAATTTTTTCGCGATCATCTTGACTATGCTGCTGAAAACCAAATCATCCTCGCTCCTGAGATGATAATCACTGACTTCGAAATAGCAGCTATAAATGCAAGTAGATGTGAAATTCCTGGTACGGTCAACAAGGGTTGCTTCTTCCATTTTGGACAAAGCATATATAGAAAAGTAATTTCATCTGGTTTGAAATCTTTATATGCCAACGATGAAAACTTCTCATTAAAAATTAGGCAAATGGCGGCCCTTGCTTTTCTTCCACCAAACGAGATTGAAGAAGCGTGGATACAACTTAAACCCATAATTCCTGAAGAAGGCATTCTTGTAACTGCTTATTTCGAAGAAAATTATGTTCGCGGAAAAATCCGCCGAGTATTACGCGGTCAAGAAGTGAGACATCCGCCACTTTTGCCACCATCTTTCTGGTCTGTACATGACAGAGTAGAAACAGGTATACCAAGACCTCAAAATAGGTAGAAGCATGGCATCGTCGTTTCGAAACTTTAGTAGGGTCGGCTCATCTTGGACTTTTTAAAATGATAGCCGAGCTATAAAAAGAGCAAAAACATATTGAAGATGAAATAGAATGTATCATTCGTGGGGGAATTTAAATCAAATTTAAAACGTAAGGATATACAGCGAGAAAACAGAATTTTAACTGTTTCATGAGAAAGAAGAATACGCGCTTTTAGACTACCTGCGGGCATTAGCTCACAATCTGAAGTTTTAATTTAATCCTCCTTTTATGCATTTTTTTCTTAGTTAATAAGTATGCTTTGTGCTTTTAGTTTAATATGTAGCCTTTAGCTATAGTATGCTTTATAAATAAACAAAGTAATTTCAAATAATTATTATATCAATTTCTGTAAATAAAGTTTTTTTTCTAAGTTTCATTTAACTTCATTCCATTTAACGCCCGATTGGACGAATCGTCGTTGGAAAAATGGTCCCTTGGACGAATTGTCTGATTGGACCAATTGTCATTGGACCAATTGTCTGGGACCGGAAAAGACTTATCTGAAATGTTTAATGAGAGTTTTAATGAATTGTCTAACAATAAAATGTTTAGTGCAGGAAAGTTTAAGGAGTTTAAGTTGAAATACAAGGTGATCCATTTAAAACCGTACTACACAAATTAAAAGTAGTACGATTTTAAATAGATCACCCTGTATAAGTTTAAGATTATATGAAAAAAAATTGCTTCACAGCATTGCTCTAAAAAAAGGCTGGGGGCCCTGAGCTTCAGGTTTATCAAAAAATTTTACTTCCAATTAATATCCATTCCTTCTTGCAATTGACTATGTATCCCTATCAAATAACTTCCGGTAATTTATATTAAAGTTTACACTAAATTTACACTGTAGTTTACACTAAATAAACTGCGTCACAATTTCGAAATATTTTTAACCACAATGCGCATGCGTTGTAGCGCAAAGAATAGGAAACTAACTTGTTATACAAATAAAATGTTTAACTTTTGTGCCTTTATATATTTGGGACATTTAAGCATCGTTTTCAGATATTTAAAATACCTAGTTAATATTTCAAAATATCTATTATTTATTTCAGAGAGCTAAGTTCATTATGAGATGTCGAGTGGACGTTTCGTACATATAACCAAGCGTCTAGTACCATTTAGAGTGAATTATATAAAACATCCTTTAGAAATTATTCATAAAAAGTACCTGCGAACTCTCCCAAATAATAACAGGCAACGTCATAATTCCTGTGCCCACTGTTTAAATAGTTAAATATTTTAAAAGTAAATGACTTGTACACATTCAATGTTGCTGTAAATGCGTACAAAGTTATCACTAAAAGTCAACATGCCTCACCCACTCAAAGAGCAATCACCCCGCATCAAATACATCATCATAACACTAGAGTTCCCAGAGATTTTATAAGCAAACCAAATTATACAATGGAAACTGCAGGAAATGCACTCTCTTTCAAAGGAACGTGTATGGAATACAATTCCCGTAAGAAGCTTCTATGTTTCCAACGCCATATTCAGATTACAGGATGTTCAAAAAGTCCCGTCACCCCCTACAAAATGTAGATATTGTAATACCAATTTTATTTTTGTGTGATTAATTGAATTTATATGTGATTCATTGACATTTTTTTCTTTTCCAAGTATTAGAGTTGTATGGACATTGGCAGACCAGTCCACTTACACTGGAGGAAAGGATAATGATGAGCACATGGGCTCATGAAAGGTCACATACTGGCAAAATGATGCATGATATCCAGAATGATTTCAACACAAGATTGAATAAAGCTGCACCACCAAACAAGACAGTATTACGCTGGGAGAAAAAGCTGTTTGAAACTGGCTCCATCAAGGACAGACCACGATCGGGAAGACCAACAACGCGAGCAGAACAATGTGAAGGTGTGATTGCATCGGTGGCTCGTTCACCGAAAAAATCACTTCGGAAACGATCACAAGAGCTTGCATGAAACTATATCGCCCGTCAATTGTTAATGAATTAAACGATACAGACATGCAGAAACGATATGAAGTCTGTGAACGGTTTTTGACCGCTTTCCAACAATTCCTGCACGTGCTGCGTCGATTCTCACACCGCATATGGAGGCGCATAATCCTTTGTTACGAAAAAAATGGTGCACACACAGATATTCTTCATTAGTAACTGTAATTAATAACTGTATTTACTGTAATTAAAGTAATTGTTGCTAGTGACTTGTTTCTTAAATTATACCTACCATATATAAATACAATTAATCACACAAAAATAAAATTGGTATTACAATATGTACATTTTGTTGGGGGTGACGGGACTTTTCGAACACCATGTAAATACTGTGACTATGCCACCGCCACATCAAATATCTAAACTGTACATAAAATGATTGTAAACCTCTGTCGCTTGTAATCTTTTCTGAATGAAGATTTTATTTTTTGTCTTGTTTTGTGAGAGAGGTTTTATCATTAAATATATTTCGCATATCATTAAAGGACTACTTCATTAGCTCTTACTGAGGTAAAATTTCATTGCCATTATTATTCCTATAATTAATTAAGTCTTTATTTTATAATTAATTATCTAAGATATGGTTTCCCGCAAAATCACGTCCGACCTCAACTACCCATAATTCATTTACTTTTTCATAAATTCCATTTATTTTCTTCTTAATACAAAACGGATAATTTTATTTAAAATTAAAAATGTCTTGTGTAATAACTATAGTCGTTTAAAACTGTGCAAAATAATCAAACAATATACCAGCTATTTCTGTAAATTTTCACCTTCTGTTTACAATTATTATTAGTATTGTTATTGTTATTATTAGCGTTATTGTTATTGTTATTATTATTGTTTTATTATTATTATTATTATTATTATTATTAAAACGAACATAAGAGTAAAGTAATTAAAATGAATATAAATAGTCAGAAAAATGAGCAAGCTTTTATTTTAAACGTTAATCATAAAAATTCTTTAATTTTAATCTCATTTGAGTCGGTTTTGAATGCCCTTTGGTCGGTCGTTCTTATATTGATTAAATGAGATCATATTCTTCTCAATCAGTATTAATGAATGCAGCGATTGAATTCTTTTTACTCAAATGAAAGTTTTACGGAGTAATCACAAATTTTAGATCTCTCTCTCTCTCTCTCTCTCTCTACACTATAACTTTGGTTAAGTTTTGTGTTGCTTTCACTCGAATTGTCCATTCGGACGAAGGTGGGGCTTGTTGCGCCACTTTAGACCTACAGCTTAACGTGGAATCCGAACAACGACCCATCACGGATGGTCATAAATTACAAAGTCCTGCACCGGAATCGATCTCACGATCTCTCAATCATCAGCTCAGCATCTTAAACAGTAGGCTACCCAGGGTATCCATTTACCTACCAACCAATTTTATTGTATGGAAAGATAAACAGCTGGGTTTGCTGCGCACTGACTGTTGTCACCGGGAATCGAACCAGGGGTCGTTGGATTCGTAATCAGTGATGCTAACCACATATATATATATATATATATACACATTCAACTGCAAAGAACACGCAGTATAAATAACGTAAAGAACGACGCTTGTATAGGAGATATTCCGCGCAAGACGAGAGAGAGAGAACGGAACAAATGAAAAAATGAGGTAACCACCTGGGAATCGAACCCGGGATCTTCCGATTGCCGGTCAGACGCGATACCATTACACCATGGACCTCACTCTTCCAAATGCCGTAATTCTTCTACATACTCGCAGAAACCAATGCCCCAAGGGGGCACCTCCCGCATGCCGTAACATTATATACATTCAACTGCAAAGAACACGCAGTATAAATAACGTAAAGAACGACGCTTGTATAGGAGATATTCCGCGCAAGACGAGAGAGAGAGAACGGAACAAATGAAAAAATGAGGTAACCACCTGGGAATCGAACCCGGGATCTTCCGATTGCCGGTCAGACGCGATACCATTACACCATGGACCTCACTCTTCCAAATGCCGTAATTCTCCTACATACTCGCAGAAACCAATGCCCCAATGGGGCACCTCCCGCATGCCGTAACATTATATACATTCAACTGCAAAGAACACGCAGTATAAATAACGTAAAGAACGACGCTTGTATAGGAGATATTCCGCGCAAGACGAGAGAGAGAGAACGGAACAAATGAAAAAATGAGGTAACCACCTGGGAATCGAACCCGGGATCTTCCGATTGCCGGTCAGACGCGATACCATTACACCATGGACCTCACTCTTCCAAATGCCGTAATTCTTCTACATACTCGCAGAAACCAATGCCCCAAGGGGGCACCTCCCCGCATGCCGTAACATTATATACATTCAACTGCAAAGAACACGCAGTATAAATAACGTAAAGAACGACGCTTGTATAGGAGATATTCCGCGCAAGACGAGAGAGAGAGAACGGAACAAATGAAAAAATGAGGTAACCACCTGGGAATCGAACCCGGGATCTTCCGATTGCCGGTCAGACGCGATATATATATATTTTTTTTTTTTAATTGGGGTTGTTTAACCTCCTTCGCAACATCGAAGGTCATATGACGGAGGGGACCACAGCTTTACGTGGGATCCGAACCATGGGTCGCTACATAATCTTGGCGCAGAGGACGGTCTCCCATCCAACTACTTCCCAGAACCAAAGTCGCTTAACTTGGCTGATCTCCGGGAAGCGGTGTTATGACATCGGCCACGACGTAGCCCGTATGTATATATATATATATATATATAATATTATTTTTATATATATTATATATATATATACACACACACACACACATTTAAATATATATTATATATAATATATATATATATATATATATATATATATATATAACTTCGCAGAATGAGCAGTCTATGTACACTTAATCATAATTTTTACTTACAAACTACCCAAACAGTTCCTCAAAATTGACTAAGTACACACAACTTCATAAAAGATAGAGTTCAACTCAGTTTTGAACTAAAACTTTGAAATTCCGAAGTTTGATAAATGATCCAAGTTTGGCTTTAAATTTTCTTTGCAGGAGATTTGTGCATGTACCCCTCAGTCGGGTTTCGCGCTAATAATTTGGCCTTATTATATAAATTATGGTAACGTAAATTTTGTACAGGAAATTGATGAATTTTCAAAGCCTAAAGAGTAATGTAAATATATAACTATTATATTCTTTTAACTAAAGAATGAAGTGACAAAAATATTTTTCTTATATATATATATATATACAGGGTGAGTCAAAAGTCTCCATACATAGGCAAAATGGTCATGATATATACATGATTATTTATTTTTTATTTTTTTCCAGGTGATGTGCTGAGATGCCTTTGTCCCAAGAAGAGCGTATAGAGATCATTCTTCTGGCAGGATCAGGAAGCTGTCGCAAGGTTGCCGAGGATTTTAACAGGAGACATGACCCCGGCACGCACATCACACACGACACCGTTGCCAAACTCATTGAGAAGTTCAAAAAGACTGGAAGTGTTGCAGACCAACCGAGAAGTGGCCGTCCACGAACAGCCACCGATGAAGGCACAGCGACCATGGTGCTGGCAGCGTTCGCAAAGAGTCCCCAAAAAAGCACTCGACGGATGTCTGCAGAATGCGGTGTCAGCCGAAGGAGATCGTCCGCATTATGAAAGAGCACAGATGGCATCCATACAAAATGCAAATGTTGCAGTATCTTAGCGAAGACGACCCGGACAGGCGGCTGGAATTCTATGAATGGGCAAGAACAAAAGTGGACGAAGACACGGAGTTCTCGGCTGACATCCTGTTTTCAGATGAAGCCAATTTTTATGTTCATGGAGAGGTTAATCGTCAAAACGTACGTTATTGGAGTGATGACAACCCGCACTGGATGAGTCCCTCAAAGACGCAAGGCGCTGGAAAAGTGATGGTGTGGTGCGGGATATGGGGCAACACAATTGTTGGCCCTTTTTTCATTGACACCAATCTGAATGCGAAATGTATCTAAACATGCTGAAAGACACAGTCATGCCGTCCCTGCTGAACGAGGACGGGGGATTTCCAGCGTACTTTCAGCAAGACAGGGCGCCACCCCATTACGGTATCTGCGTCCGCCAGTGGCTGGATCAACAGTTTCCGGGTCACTGGATTGGCCGCCGTAGTTCCGTGGAGTGGCCTCCGAGGTCCCCAGACCTCACCCCCCTTGATTTTTAGTTGTGGGGCACTTGAAGGCCATAGTGTACCAGGTGAAAATACAAAACACGGACCACCTAAAGGAACACATTCGTGATGCGTGTGCACGCATAACACCAGACGTGTTAATGCGCGTTTGCCTTGACTGGGAGGAACGCATCCGTATGTGCATTCAGTGTAATGGTGCCCACATAGAGCATATTTTGTGACTTACAAGTGATTGCATAATAAAGCGACCATTTTGCCTATGTATGGATACTTTTGACTCACCCTGTGTGTATATATATATATATATATATATATATATATATATATATATATATCAGGGATGATGATGATGATGTTTGTCCGTTCGTTTATACACGCCAAAATGGCTAGGGTAATCTGCATCAAATTTAGTATGCAAATTAAGGGAGAACCAGGGAAGGTTTTAGTAACACATTCCCCCCCTCCCACGACCATTCCCACATAGGTTGTGTTTCGGGAGGCTTTTGCTGCGCAGGGTGCAGCTGGAGTTCCAGTGTGTATATATACACTAGAACTCCCGCTGATTTTTTAAACATGTGACACTTTAATAGGCTTGTACTCTACTGTGTTATAAATACCCCCATATGTCAAGTTAACTTTCTAGCACTGAGTGGCCTAATGGGATAAGCACGCTGAACATTGCGTGGGAGCTCTCGCTTTCATCGATTCAAATCTGGTAAGTGGAAAAAATATACTGTATATATTTGTTTCATTATACTGAATATTTGGCGTTAAATGTGCATAATGTGTATAACTGAGGATATGCGCTTGGATTTGGAAAGATATGAAACCTTTCAATAGACCACGTTTGAAACGTACATTTGTTTTAATAGACCACGAGTATGGAATAATGCGGTTAGTACTAACTGAGGGTTTGATCCCTCAACCCTAGGGCTGCAGCCCTATTGCTGCTGTAACGCAGGGCTAGCTGTCTGGTTACTCCCGGCTCTCTAGCAGATACCCAATCCACTAACACATATACTTGTCTGAAAAATGCCTTCTGCAAAGAGACAAATCTTTTTTGTGTGCATAATAATACACTTTTAGAAGAACAGGACAAGAATAACACACAAAAAATTGGCGTTAAAATCTGAACGTTAAAAAAACAAAAATATTTATCGACAGCTTTTAATATGTACACTGAGACTAGAAATTTTATCAAGATGTGGTAAATTCGTTCAACGGACAAGTGCCTTCAAGTGATGAAGGTATTTTCATCACACTTCGATGCTTGATGAAATACTTTCGTTGGTGGCGCCATCTACTGGAGGAAATGTCAACTGAATACCATGTCAGCTTATTTTCATATGCGTATCAATTATATATTAATCAGGAGCAACATACGAATAGTAACTAAAGTTTTAAGATTAAATACATTAGAAATAAATTTACCTTACTTCGGTAAGATTCGAACCAATGTCACTGAAGATATGAATTTTGCGAGCCACCACGTTACCAATTCGACCATGTGACGTCAAGATATACTGAGAGAATTTTGCATGGTGCTCTTTTGTATTGGTTTCAGGATGTAAATTTCAATATGTATGCAGTTTCAGTTTATATATACACATATATATTCTTTCTAAGGGCTGCTGCTAAATATTTTTTTAAATTTTTAATTATGAACGTCAAATGTTCTTAGTAGTATAGCCGCAAAAGGGGAGAGTGCAAGAATGTTGCAGGTTATTATGTAATGTTGCAAAGAGGGGTGGGGTGTTGCAAAGGGGTGGGGTGTTGCAAAGGGGGTGGGGGTGTTGCAAAGGGGGGTGTTGCAAAGGGAGGTGGGGGGGAAACTTGGAGGCGGCGTTATCCCCCAAGAGAAAGGAGGAGGAGGAGGAAAGGAGGAGAGGTGTTCACCTGGCAGGAGCCAAGTGCACATTAAGACTTCAGCCGAGTTGGCGTTGTTTTATAGGCTCCTAATCAGCCAGTTGGCGTAAATGGCTTGAGTTGCCAGATACCGCGATACCATTGTATACATTATTATAGACTTCTAATCAGCCAGTTGGCTGTAAATGGTTGTCAGATACCTCTTTTTAGCAGTATTATTGTATACATTATTATTATATACGCCTAATCAGCCAGTTGGCTGTAAATGAGTTGCCAGATAGCGCCATGTATTCCGAAGACAGAGTTGCCAGATACCATTGTATACACTATTATAGACTCCTAATCAGCCAGTTGGCTTAGAAGGCTTAAATATTGCCAGATACCTGTTGTATACATTATTATATTTCGAATACCGGTAGTACAAGGCATAACAATAAACAACATTGCATCATTCTTTTTATTATAAATATATAAAATAAATATACATTTGAGGAATATGCGTATAACAGAAATATATACACACAATTATGGATATATATATAAAATAAAATATACATTTCAAATAAATATACACTTCAATAGAAATATGTACATAACAGTACAGGAGAAATATACACACACACACACAATTATGGTGATATATAAAATAAAATATACATTTCAAATAAATATACACTTCAATAGAAATATGTACATAACAGTACAGGAGAAATATCAGCAAAATATATATATATATATATATATATATATATATATATATATATATATATAATACAAATCAATAGAAATATGCGTATATATATATACAATTCACTTTTTTTTCAAAATACTAAACTCGGTCTTAATCGAGTTTACAATTACATCATTATTGCTCTGCATTACGCAGTATATGCGGCTTAATAATATTTCACCGCTTAAAGTATAGGGAAACCTGTACTCGATATGAAGGGCTTTCATATCGTTCAGTACTATTTTTGTTCCCACTTTACAACCGGTTGGTAAGTCATCTTTAAACACGTCTAGAATACAATCAAAAGCACGCACAAAGAGTTCATCGTTAGCTACATTATTAAACACAAGTTTATAAGAACGCTTTTCCAATCGAGGGTTTATTTCTACCGACTCGAGCTTTTCAATCGTGAACTCACTCAACATAGCGGCAATTGAAATAATCTTCTAAATCGTTACGACAACTGCGCGTTATATAAAGAAATAGTTCTTCAGCGTGAACGGTGTAGGTGAGCTCAGCCTTGTACCGATCAATTGCTTTGTACCAAAGTTCATGGTATTTCAAAGAGTCTAAACTTTTTAAATAAACATCCAGCACTAGACCATTCTCACCAGTCCTACACTCGGTAAACCCATCGAGCAGAGCGGTGTATGCGTATTCAAGTACTGTATCAAAATAAAGCATGTCCGTAACACGCGCGTCTAATATAGGTTTCAGTTTACGGAATCCGACGATTTCAAACATTCTGTCGAGGATGAAACGGTTTCGCGTAGGAATAAGAGCGTTATTATCAGAAGCATTCTTCCACATCAGCCTTATATCAATGCACGGCCGATCGTTATTTATACACAACGTACATACAACGGCGTATGAGGGTGCGTCACTAATCTGCTCTCTTCTTGTACCTACGTTAGCAGGTATTTTATAACGATCTTCACTCCACTTCTCAACTATCACAAAGATTCTATTCATCTCCTCGATACTTAAATAAACCCGTTTGTTTGTCGGTCTACATTCCGTTTCCAGTACATAGCTAATGGTACCGGAATTACGCCTGAACACGCGCAACGATTTCGTCACGGACACATCGTACGAGGCGTTGAGAATGCTGCTCAAAGGAAGTTCCATCGTATTCGAAGAGCGCACGTCCACTCGGCTCAAGCTCTGAGATAACTATGAGCCGTGTGAGGCACGCAGGTAGGCAGGAATGGTTCGACGGGCGGCTGACTCGATGATACGTGAATGGGCTTGTTCCGCGAGTCGAATTGTTGTACCGGTACAAGAATATCACTACCAGCCTACGCACCAGACATTTTGGATAAGAACTAGGAACATTTTACTAAACATCTCCACACTCAGGCGCACTATTTGAGAGGAACATATGTTCATATTTTTCCTTTCTGCCCATCAAACGATACTCGTCTCTAAACTCTGTTAAAAATTCACGCAGGGCACTAGCCACAACCTCACTACGAACCTCATCATGATATACGTTAATATAGTGATAAAAATACTTAAGATTGTCCATGATCACGAGATTCACATTTCCAGTCGTAGGGTATGAGTAATCGACATGGTGTAGCATGACGTAATACCGCTTGTCACACCACCCAGCAGCAAGACTCATTATCCATACCTGCTGCTTCTCTTCTGCACGCGTTGTTTCTTTTACTTCACGGTGTATGTGAGACTTTATAAAGTTTAGCTCTGCAGTATACTTCAGCACATCGTCTGTGCAACGAAAGCCTTCAACGGTCTCACCAGAACATCCGTAGAGTATTTGTACATCTTGGAACTTCGCACAATCCAATGTGTTTTTAAAAGAGGCATAGGAGGGATGAATAGGAAGTTTTTCGGTATCCACCACATCCTGGCACTTTACTGAATACCATTTCGTAAACGTTGTACAAGCAATATTAAAGGTAGCCATTTGAATACACGTCTGATCTGAATACACGTCTGATCTCTCGGGCTTACTGCGGTCGACTGACCACGCAGGGACTCCCAGATAGTAGCATGACTCACGGTCTTACAGTGGGCGGAGCTTAGAACTTTCACCTACACACACACACACACACAAAGGAGAAAGTGAAACGCTATTTGAAACATGATTTATTTAATAAACGAGATATTCAAGTTATATATATTTACAAATACGATTTAATAAACGAGATATTCAAGTTATATATATATATATATATATTTACAAATAGATACGATTATATACAAGACGTGTGAGTTAGAAGCATCATTGGTATCCAAAGGGTACGGTATCATAGGTACCAGGTAACTGGTAACGTTTCCTATAGGTGTTACGGCAAACCATCGTACCCCTAAGTTCCTTCACGCCCCCAGCTTCTGCGCCCGAAAATTGTGGGTGCCTACAATTAGTTGGTGAGGTTGTTCATCCAAACATACTAGATCCTTCAACGACTCAAAGTTAACAACCTCCCGATTCGCATGGTTGAGCGTAATACCCTTTGCCTTCACGATATATTTCATTTCATCCCCCACCCTGACCCGTACCCCATAAGTCTTAGGTCCTGTTGAGGCAAAAGAGTCGGCGTATGCGTTGTCCCCATACTCATCCTTGATCTCATCAGTGAGCTCGCCGAGGAACTCCCCAATAGTGGGCATGTATTCACCCTCCCTCTCTGTGAATATCACGCTATCTGTATCGGCATACAATACTCTCCGCCCAAGAGAATGCAATAGACCCCAAAGTTTTATACGGGCGTAGGCTGTTGTGAAGCTGGCCACAGGTATGTTTGTAACCCTTGAGGTATCTGTGGCAAATTCAGTGTTGTTGTACTTTATTACGTAAGTATTACCTACATTTACGATCTCCATGACCTCTTTATCGGGGGCATTGGCATAATCCCAGACATCGCTATAACTTTGTGCCAAATGAATGCTCCCTCTGCCGGTATTCTGCGCAAATTTTCCCCATAGACTGTTTAGACACAACTTTGCACTAAAGCGCTTGCCAGGATTCTTTACAATTTGGACACGATCAAGTTGTATACCTTCGCGGTCGCGGTAACGTTGAATATAGGCAGACTTTTCATCTTCGGTATCAACTCCTCGCGGATACCCTGATGCCTCAACCTTATCCTTCAAAAAGGTGTTTATATATGGTGTGAAAAGGTTGGGTAGCTTCTGAAACCTCCACACCTCATGTATCTTCAGTATTCTATAACCATGGCGCACGGCTAGGGCCAACTCAGGACTTGTATATACGCCTCTGATCTTACGCTGGTGGGGTATATGGTTACATTCGCCGTTATCCTCTTCCGCGCACTTCACGCACAGGGGAAACATGAGCTTGTCGTCGATAACGACAGGTAAGATCGGCATCCATAAATTGCGTGGGGGGAGTACGTCTACGAAAGAGATCCCAAAGTAACGATCATTCAAATTTTTTGAAAATTCATTGATGGATGGTAGGCTAGGCCCCACCAGTTTCTCAGGAGCGCCCACGGGGTACGGATTGCTCTTCATCACGTATGGGTATAAAGAACAGAAATCGTAGTAATGGAGCTTCACGCCCTCCGTAGGTGGGAAGTATAGTCTGAAAGGATTTGTACGTCCTCCAAACAAGCTATCACCACATTTGAGAGGATCCAGCACCATTGAACGCTTGATCGCTTTTATTTCCTCACGGTACACCTCGTCTGTCTCCATCCGTGCATCATATTCATGCTCCCACAAGACTTTGTGAGTGAACTGTGATCCTATAAGTTGATCGCGGGTGCGGGTCGATGCAAGACAGTCGGCAGGAGACCTACCGTTGATATCTCCGGTGACTCCGCACTCAGGACGGGGGCATCCATGCCACCAGCAACCGTTAAAGGAGTACACAGTCTTCACACCAGTGACACGGTTTTCACTTAACCCATCAACCCAAAAAACACGTCCATTAATCTTAATGGGTACTTCACCCGTGTTGCGGGCGTGCTTTATGTATACACCTGTCTGTTGCTGTAGGTGTATGAGCCAGTAAATAGCCTTGTGCCCGTAACTGCGGGGATTGTTTCGGTGAATAATGGCTAAGGTGTCTTTCGGCATGAAGTTATTCTTGAACACCGTAAAACATAATGATGCGATGGTGGTTGCGACTTGCAGTGGATCGCATTTGAAACGGGCTATGTACATCCTTCTAAAGGCCTGGAAACATACTCTAAGCACGCGCACATCATTCACGCAATAACGCTCACATTCATCAGCTATATTATAAGGGTTACTTTCATTAAAACTGTCGTAGTATCGATCAAAGTCTTCACGTTCATCCATGCAGTCAAAATAATGTTTGGGGGGTGGTGGGCCTACGTAGTTTAAAGTCTCGCTGGTGAGGAAAGTGTATGGGAAGTATCCTTTGGAAACTTCAGCTGCTACTCCCATCACCTTGGGTAGCTTTGCTAATTTACAAGGTGTGAATAATAAAGTATCTTTAAATTGTACATTGCCTCTTATCTGCATCTGTATTAATTTGTTGCCTCTTTTCAATGGATCACCTGTAAATATCTCAGAGGATTCGTGTTCAAGCAACTCCTTATAAAGGAACTGCGTGTCAAACTTTGCCCCGTTATGGGCGAGAATATACACAGTCATTTTTTTGAACTTGTCGGCTAACTTGACAATATAGGACACAAATAGTTTCACAGGACTATCGCTGACATTCGTTTTAAAAACGTTTGTCCGTTTACCACATTTGGGGCACTCGTCACATTCGATATCCATACACTCATCACAGATAGTCTGGCTCACAAGTAAATGTGGAATTACCTCTTTGGTTTCAGCGTTCGTATATGTTTCTATATCGTAGTATACAGTTATACAGGGGTTATTTTTAGGCTTAGCATCTTTCATATAACATACATGCTTTACTCCATCCGCCTTATATTCCTCCTGGCATGTAGGACAGTGAATTACGTCACACTTGTGCTTAAATTTTCCCCAATTATCCATTGTGTGAAACATACCACATTCACAGATTCTCATTTTCCTGCACGTGCCAATTGATTTATGGAAATCAAAACAGCTATTATTGAAAAATGTGCGTCTACACACATCACAGTCTCTCTTCTCAGCTTCAACTACACGGCTTTCACATTTGGTGCTTTTACACTGCTCACATACCATGTGACATTCTTTACAATGTCTCACTATATCATCCGCAAACTCGAGGCACCCCTTACACAAATCATGATGTCTCCCATATTTTCGACTTTTGTCATAACTCGCGTAAAGCCACCTTATATTACGGATGGGGAGATACGTTGTCCCTGACAATCCTAAAATAAGTAGGGGCCTTGTACGATCTCTCACACAGCTTTTAAAAACATACACAGTCCTACGACGATCATCCAACCCAAACACAACTATGCGGACATTCATTTCCTGTTCTACCCTTCTCAGCTCTTCAGGACCCATATTACAGTCAAATTCAAGTTCACAGTCTTCAGCTAGTTTACGGGCATGCTCCACGACTGTAGGCAACCAAATTTTTTGAGTTCGTGTATTTTGTACAGTAAACATACGTGCTAAGAGTACTGCTATAAAGCCGCAACCACGATCGACGTTTATATGCCGTCTATAAATAGCTTGAGAATTGAAGTTAAGAGTATACGGTATGGCACTATGACCCGCAACACGGTATACATGGTCAATATTTACCGTGAAGTTGTCCATATTGAAGGCTATACTACTTTGGGCGGCTTGCATTATACGCCCTAATATATATTCTACATCTTCAGCCGCCAAACGTCTAAATGGCACTATCACCCAATAATCGTCTACATCACCGTCATCTGACCCGAATCCAAAGGACATACTCGTCCTGACTTCACGCTCGTCACGATTCTGAAGAGCAAACTCTATAATACGCTCTACAACCCGGCGTAGTCCGCGCTCAATACCATTGCTATACATGACTCTAGGGTCTACCCTGACTCTATACCGATTTCTAGTCAAGGCTGGGGTGGGGGCTGCGGATCGCACCAATTCCAGCGTTATACCATCCTCAACAGAACGGGGGGCGGATGAATTAGTGGATATATTAGCGGAAGGTGCTGCTGATGGGGGCCCTGTTGCGTAGGAGGTTGATGGTTGGGGCTCTATTATTGTAGACTTAACAGAACGGGGGGCGGCGGATGAATAAGGGGATATATTAGGTGCTGCTGGGGGTGTTGTTGCGTAAGAGGTTGAGGGTTGGGGATCTATTACCGCTGCAACAGACGCGTATTTCGGTCGCTTTATACCTGACGTGGGTATCTCATACCTCCGCTTTGGACGTGTTACCGGTATCGCTGGTGAGGGTTCAGGGGAGGAGATCACAACTACACTGTCGTCGAGGTCATCCGTAATGATGGGCTGCTCTACCTCATCGTCATTCACGGTTCTGTGGGAGAAGAAATATAAGGATCAGCACTCAAAATTTGTAATATTTTGTAAATGACTCACTTAGGAGTGTGACGTGTTAGAAATGGACTCTGTAGAAAAATTCAGATTCACGAGCCCATCCACATGTATTATATCTGGACCTACAGGATGTGGTAAAACTGTGTTTATGCTTAAAATCATTAAAGAAAAGGGGGAGATGTTCTCGAAATTTGTGCGTAAAGTTATATGGTGCTATTCGACGTATCAATCAGTGTTCAACGAGTACCAAGATGATATTTTGTTCCACAAAGGCGTATATGACGTTAATTCGTTAAAGGGAAATGAACATACAATCATTGTAATTGACGATCTCATGTTGGAGATGGATAAAACGTTTGCCGAGACATTTACAGTATTCTCCCACCATCTTAACATAAGCGTGTTCTTCATCAATCAGAATCTATTTTTCAAAAATAGATACATGCGCGATGTGTCGTTAAATACGCAATATCTAGTCTTATTCGCGCAACGTAGAGATGTATCACAAATTGGGGTATTAGCCAATCAAATGTTCCCGAATCAGCGTAAGGAGTTTTTGGAAGTTTATAAAGAAGCTACAAGCACGCGTTACGGATATTTGCTTTGCGACCTTCATCCGCGAAACACGTTTAGAGTGCTTCTGCGAACGAATATATTTCCAAACGAGCCTGAAACGGTGTATATTCCAGAATGACAAAGAGACTAAAGAAATACCGTGAATTAATAAAAATCTATCATCGACTGCCCGGGCAATGCAGCAGATGTTTATTAAAAATATCGATGCCGACTTTTTAAAATGCATCTGTGAAATCTGTCTTAACGTTATAAATTGCAATGTATCAATGAAAACCCATCAGAAGGCTCGCCTACGCCGCTACAAGAACATAATACGTGCACTCGCTCGTAAAAGCCAAACTGTAGCGAAGAAAAACGAATTATTGTACAAACAGGAGGGTCATTTCTCCCCATCTTATTTTCAGTTTTGGGTCCTTTACTGACTAGATTAATATAATGAAGAAAGTGGTAGTGATTCCCCACGAGGTGTACGCCTCACTGCAAAGAACACGGATCTAGATCCCCGTAAAAGCAGACTTAAAAGAATGGAAAGCGAATTGTTAGCCCTATTAAACAGTGAAAAAACACCTGATGAGAAAAGAATCTTATACCAAGAAGCTCTGCAGAAATTTCTTCACGAGTACGAAAATTATAAGAGCCCTACAGAGATTCCTGTGGTTATTAGGCACAGCACGGGGGACGATGGCGACATAGGATCTACCCGACGACACAGCTGACCAACCAAAAAGATTAGCCACACAACATATCGAACATGTATTAAAAAATACCCTCCCACTTACATTGAGGAGTAAAGGCTTAAGTCTTTATAATCTATTGAATGAGGATCCCGCCATACAATGGACCGATACAGGGGAGATCATTGTGGAAGGATCAAAGGTACAGGGATCGAATATCGTAGACATTGTCCATGATCTGGTGAGAAAGTGGGATAGGCCATCACCATCAGGATGGAAGCATATTAAAGCAAGACTACAACAAATAAATGTCCCTAAAACGTTGATAGGAAATCTGAACAGGTTAAAAGACTTGGAACATGCAACGCCTGTGACACAATTGAAGGCGCCGTCACCCCCGGCGGTAACACCTTTGAAGAGGAGCAAGAAGAGGTTAAACCAACCCTACCCACGTGCCTCTAAAATACGCAAATGGCTAACGTATTAACTAAACGCTATTATGACATTTCTACCCCATCCTCTTACGGCGGCGTAGATAGACTGTACAGAAGTGTTTACGGAGTAGGAAAAAAAGATGTTGAAAGATTTTTGAGGGAGCAGGACGCTTATACGCTTCATAAGCCTGTGAGAAAAAGGTTTAAAACAGCCAAGACAACGGCTTCCTCGATTGATTCTATTTGGCAAGCAGATTTAACAGACATGCAAAGATATTCTGTGTATAACGATGGTTACCGCTACATTCTATTCATAATAGACGTGTTCTCTAGATATCTGTGGCTAGTTCCTCTGAAAAATAAATCACCTGAAACAGTTGCTAAAGCCACCAAAACGCTAATGTTAAAAGAAAACAGGGTTCCTGGCTATTTTTGTACGGATATGGGGAAGGAGTTTATAGGCCGTGCTTTTCAGAATATGTTGACAGAGTTTAATATCAGCTATTACACAACCAATTCTATACATAAGGCTTCTTTAGCTGAAAGAGTTCAGCGCACCATAAAGGAACGCATGCACCGTTATTTTACACATAAAAACACATACAGATTTCTAGACATTCTGGAATCATTGGCATCATCCTACAACCGCTCACACCATCGCACGATTGGGGCAACACCTAACGAAGTTTTAGAAAGAGGTACCACACCACCACACTCTGTGCGCTTCAAAATCAATGACCACCACACTCTGTTTCAAAATCAATGATTATGGCTGTCGCGTTCGGGGAATAAATTCGCAAAGGGTTTTGAGCAAGGATGGACACGCGAGATTTTTAAAGTTAGGGCTGTGAGACCTAAAGGTGTAATAATGATGTATTACATTGAAGATTTGAATGGGGAAGAAATCTCAGGAGGCTTTTACCGCGAGGAATTGCAGAAAGTTGCGTTTAATTTAGAAAAAAATGTGTTTAAAATTGAGAAAATTTTAGGAAGCAAAGGTTCAGGAAGGAGAAAAATGTACCTGGTGAAATGGCTAGGGTACCCAGAAAGCTTCAACACCTATATAAAAGCTGATGCAATAATGAAGCTTAAATAGTATGCAACATGGCTCCTAACCATTTCTACGTCACACTCCCGTCCTCCTCGTCCCTGTCTGTACACCCTAACAACACGCTAGCCAACTTTGTAACAGAACTCCATGGGCACATTGAATTGGGTCGTGATTCGTATGAGGTGGGGATATGCGAAATTCAGCTGGACACCGTCTTTTTAAATATTGAACATAAAGAAACCGTTTTTACGATTCTTAGAGACATTGACGAGTGTGAAAAAGCTGGGGTAGCTATGGATGAAACTATGCGCATCGCTCGGACTAAGATTACACGGTATTACAGTACAGAAGTAAGACTAGGGCCGGGTCAATATGGTTCGGCCGAGGATGTTGTGAGAGGCTTAAACGTGAGTTTAAGAAACTCAAACCTTACGAATGATTTAGTATATGAAATCGTAAACAACCCTGCACATACACTAATCCTAAAATCAAAGACTAACAGACGTCTTAAAGAACATAGAAAGTTCAAAATTCTAACCAACGGCCGATATAGCGCAGCCTTCCAAAGAGACACATTTCACGAGACACAGTATAACTTGTCCAGATTAATGTATCAATTGAAGATGGAGAAATTGGCTGAAAGGTCCCCAGACATGTGCTATATTTACAGTAATATAGTGGAGCACCAGTTTGTTGGGGATACCCAGGCACGCCTGCTGCGCATTGCTCACATCCCCAACCATAGAGGAAGGAGTTTGAGTATTACATATGACAGGCCCCATTATGTGAATGTCGCAACTAATTTAATAACCAATATCACAATATATATAAGAACGATTGAGGGCGAAAACTTCCCATTCGGTAACGGGAGCTTAACAGTGAAGCTACACTTTCGACGCACTGAGTTATAATGGATAGAAAGCCTTTCACCGTCTATCGAGGGATGCGATACCAGCGCGGTAGTGGACTTGGATCCATTTTTTCATCCATACTACGTACGGCTGTTCCTTTGCTGAAGAGGGGTGCCAGATACCTTGGAAGGAAAGCGCTACAATCAGGTCTTAACACTGCAGAAGACATATTGGCCGGGGCTAAACCTAAAGAAGCTCTAAAAAAACATTTAAAGCGTACACGGAACGAAATCATCAAAGATGCAAAGAGAAAAATGCGTGGTGGCGGGAAGAAGAAGAGGGCTCCCCGGAAGAAGAAGGGGTCACGTGGTATTAAACGTAAAAGGCTATCAAAAAAGAAATGCTGTAAGCGAATGAAACCTATGGTTGACCACTTTTTTGACTGATATAAGCTAAGGATATTGATCTCATGAATCATAGTTTGTTTACCACTTGTCGAGAGAGGAGTCACTATTTCGCCATGGCACGCTTCATCCACCCATGTAGTTCACAATGCTGTAAATCGGAGCTGTCCTTTTTTGAGCTCCCGCCAACCCAAGTTTCTATTGAGCACAGTGACTTTATTACAATTAACCCTTTAAACACAATTAGTTCACCGAGTGCACCTATAGAATTCGTGATACCCAGCTCAGGTCCTTACTTTTTTGATCCAAGCTGTGTGCACATGTACGCTAAGCTACGTATAGCCCATTCTGATGGAACGGCCTGCGATGACAAATATGCTGTATACCCTGAAACAAACTTTCTGCACGCCATATTCAACCAGTGTGACGTATATTTAAATCAGACCAACATATCGGCAGGCACGGGGTACTATCATCTACGAGCCTATTTGGAAAATGTCCTCAACTTTTCCAAAGAAGCGAAGGCTACCTTTTTAAGTGCGGAGGGATATTATCAAACTAAAGATGAAAATAGTATAAAGGACAAATTTAAAAATTCTAAAAAGAAAATATACGAGTGTTTTGGACGGTTGCACACAGATTTCACTTTCCAGGAGAAGTTGCTTGTGAACGGGGTGGATATGAAAATAAAGCTCACCCGCACGAGTCCTGAGATCTGCTTAAATCTGGATGCGAATCAAGAAGAGGGTGCAAAGTCCGTTGTGGTTCACATTATGGACACATACCTCCGCGTACGGCGAGTGAAATTAAGTTCACCAAAACAACTAGAAATTGAGAAAAATTTACTAAACGCTACAGTGAAATATCCTATTAACAGAGTGCAGATCAAACTATATACGGTTCCTGCAGGGTTGGCATCGAAGCAGATAGAAAACATTGCCCTGGGAAATCTTCCTAAAAGGATATTAATCGGCATGCAGGACCACGCTTCGGTGAATGGAAAATATAAAAAGAGTGCCTTTAAATTCGAGAATTTCGGACTTAAAAATATAACTCTATACGTTAATGGCACTGCTTTGGGTGGAACAATGGGTACGGACTATTCATCAGACGCTGTGTTACCTCTTTGTGCCAGAGCCTATAGTAATCTGACCCATATTGCAGGTGATTGTGATGAGCTTGGTAATGGGGTAACGCAGGAAGAATTCATTGATCAATTTAACCTTTATCCGTTTGACATTACACCTGACTTATCTGCTAGCGTAAATACCCATTTAACACCACAGCAGAGCGGTAACATCTCAGTGCGGCTGGAATTCGCCAAGCCTATAGACGCTCCTATTAGTGTACTAGTATATCTCGAATCGCAAGCCCTAATAGAAGTAGATAGATTTAGAAGCGTTATCACTGACTTTTAAAATGGATGCTAATACACTTCAGAAAGTAATGGAGCGAGTCACACGTTCCAAATTTATCGGCGTGTTTGCGAAGAATGAAACATTGAGTTTGCCAAGTACGCGAGAATGCGGTAGTCTTATTGTGAACACAGACATCATCGGTAATGAAGGGATTCACTGGATCGCTGTCTATTTTAAAAATAGACAGCGCCTGTACTATTTTGATTCACTCGGTACTCAACCCTGGAGTGACCCTATTATTGTAAAATTTCTCGCTCAGTTACATATTCCCGAAGTTGTATGGAACCCATTTCGTATGCAGGGATATTTTACTAATGTTTGCGGAATGTACTGTGTCTCATTTCTCATGCATATGTCAAATGATAAAGAATTTATAAATTTTTTAAATTTATTTGACCCGTGTCACACTCACCGAAACGATGAAATGGTATGCAGACAGATAAAAAACCGTTTTCCAATTGTACGTACTCGTTGTATATTATAATGTTTTTGTTCGTATATTTGTAACGGTATATTCGTTTATTGTACTGATTTCTTTCATTTAATAAATTTATGAAAATATATTGTGTCTTCTTATCCCAAAAAGATCGAAAAACACTTACATTATTTCGGTGTGACATTGTTGACTGATCAGTATACCCTCCCTATTCCGAGATTCTTCAAAAGATTGTATAACTCGTGTCAAATCCTCATCGGACCTTAAAGGAATAATGCTTTTAAAACATATACAGAGTATACAGACAGACAGATCCCCATTATGTGAAGATATCTTTGGTTCGAGGAGTGAACGCCATAAAAATTTCGATTTTAGCATAATGGGGAAATAACACTGATTGACATTTTTGGCGAGTATCTATTTGACGAGATACTACAACTCTCCATATATATATAAAATTCTAATTATAGACACTTACATTTCTATGGTAGTCCCTTGCGTCGGGTTGTAAGGAGCGTCACTGCAAATATCTTCTACGGTTTGCGTTGAAAATAATAATTCGCCACAATCAATCGCATTGAAAAGACTAATTGTGGTTAATGCTGCAGTATCACGTTCTTCATACAAGTCTGGGGAGACGTACAGGTCCATGGTGGAGGATGTGTGACACTGCTGACTGATCAGTATATCATCCATATTCCGAGGTTCTTCAAAAGATTGTATAACACGTGTCAAATCCTCATCGGACCTTAAAGGAATAATGCTTTTAAAACATATACAGAGTATACAGACAGATCCCCATTATGTGAAGATATCTTTGATTCGATTACCAATTTCGATTTTAGCATGATGGGGAAATAACATTGATTGACATTTTTGACTAGTATCTATTTGACGAAATACTACAACTCTCCGTATATATATAAAATCGAATTATGGACACTTACATTTCTATGGTAGTCCCTTGCGTCGGATTGTAAGGAGCGTCACTGCAAATATCTTCTACGGTTTGCGTCGAAAATAATTCGCCACAATCAATCGCATTGAAAAGACTAATTGCGGTTAATGCTGCAGTATCACTTTCTTCATACAAATCTGGGGAGACGTACAGGTCCATGGTTGAGGAATGATTATTCACTGATGCGAAAATAGCTACTGTTACTCCCAACTGAAAATATCCCCTTTTATATGCACATTCGCCAAGCTCCGCCCAAAAGACCAGATGTTCGTCGTGATTGGCTGCCGATGTAGCTGGGTGGAGCTATGACGTGTACCATTCCGCTATAACGGGTACGGACGAGTAATTGCATCTTTATATTTTCACTAATAGAATTAATGCTCTTATTCTCCTTTGAAAATTATTTGGTGATTCGTATAGAACTTTTGATATTGATTCCAAATATGGTTTCAGAAGTTTTCTATCACCCATAGTTTTCGAGAAAATAATATTTCCATTTACTCAATTTCCCGCATCATTAGTCACTAATGTAATCGAGAGGGTATAAAGAAATATATCATAATTATATTTTAAAAATAACATTCGGTTTCAACGTTAAACTGTAGGTCTAAGGTGGTCATTACACATAATAAAATAAAGTGGTTGGCAGATAAATGGGCACCCTACGTGTCCTAGTGGTTAAGACGGGGCTGTTGATGGTTCGGAGTTAAACTGTAGGTCTAAGGTGGTCATTCCACATAATAAAAGAAAGTGGTTGGCAGATAAATGGGTGCCCTACGTGTCCTAGTGGTTAAGACGCGGGGCTGTTGATGGTTCCACGTTAAACTGTAGGTCTAAGGTGGTCATTACACATAATAAAAGAAAGTGGTTGGCAGATAAATGGGTGCCCTACGTGTCCTAGTGGTTAAGACGCTGGGGCTGTTGATGGTTCCACGTTAAACTGTAGGTCTAAGGTGGTCATTACACATAATAAAAGAAAGTGGTTGGCAGATAAATGGGCACCCTACGTGTCCTAGTGGTTAAGACGGGGGCTGTTGATGGTTCAGTTAAACTGTAGGTCTAAGGTGGTCATTACACATAATAAAAGAAAGTGGTTGGCAGATAAATGGGTACCCTACGTGTCCTAGTGGTTAAGACGCTGGGGCTGTTGATGGTTCCACGTTAAACTGTAGGTCTAAGGTGGTCATTACACATAAAAGAAAGTGGTTGGCAGATAAATGGGTGCCCTACGTGTCCTAGTGGTTAAGACGCTGGGGCTGTTGATGGTTCCACGTTAAACTGTAGGTCTAAGGTGGTCATTACACATAATAAAAGAAAGTGGTTGGCAGATAAATGGGTACCCTACGTGTCCTAGTGGTTAAGACGCTGGGCTGTTGATGGTTCCACGTTAAACTGTAGGTCTAAGGTGGAGTGGAAAGCTTGACCTTCGTCAGAATGAACAATTCGGGCGGAAGCTAACCAAAGGTTATCCAAAGGGTATATATATATATATATATATATATATATATGGGATGAAATTCACAATAAAACACGTGAAATGAATGAATGCTGAAAACAAGGAGTGAGGTGAGGTTTTGTTTGATTTGACTCGTAGAAAGGTAAAATATGGTCGACCGAGTTGGGCAGATTCTCGGAAATCCTTTCCTCTATCGGATTATGTTTTGGGTATTTCCAACTTTCTTCGTTTCTTTAAATTTCGTTTTTCAATTTTCTTCGCAGGGATGAAGCTCATGTGTTTCGAATTGCATCGTTCTATAATTCTGTTTTCTATGGTTGGTTGGATAACTACGTTATTTGTTCCGTCTTTGAATCTTCCATTTGAATATCTATATAAACATATTGTTATTTTATATGTTTGATTCTTCCAACTGATTAACTATATATATATTGTGGTTTACGTATAGTTTAAAATAATATACGTTTGGTATGATTTTCATAATATATATATATATATATATATATATATATTTCTATAATTCTGTTTTCTATGGTTGGTTGAATTATGGATAACTACGTTATTTGTTTCGATAAGTTCAACTTCAAGGAAGCTCAAGTTAATGTTATATTTTGCATATAATCCACTATATACATCTATTGTAAAACACTATATACATCTATATTTCAATTAAGTGTGTAATTATTTAATTCATCTACCATATTGTGGTACACAATGCTTAATATATATATATATATATATATATATATATATATATATATATATATATATTTCTATAATTCTGTTTTCTATGGTTGGTTGAATTATGGATAACTACGTTATTTGTTTCGATAAGTTCAACTTCAAGGAAGCTCAAGTTAATGTTATATTTTGCATATAATCCACTATATACATCTATTGTAAAACACTATATACATCTATATTTCAATTAAGTGTGTAATTATTTAATTCATCTACCATATTGTGGTACACAATGCTTATTAGAATACATGGTGCGATCTGGCAACTCAGCACCCCAATACAAGGCGTGATCTGGCAACTCAGCCAGAATAGAGGCTTATAAAAGATCGAGAAGCTGGTGAAGACTCATTCCCAGCTCGGCTCCAGCCGAGCAAGGACCTCTGGTCCTTCTTTTTTTGGCCCTTTGGTAAACCCCTTAGTGGCCTCTTAGGTTAGGAAAACGAAAATAATATGCCTTAAAGGCAACTACTCTCTCTCTCTCTCTCCTACAGGCGTCTCTCTCCCTCCTTCAGCTCTCTCTCTCCTACAGGCGTCTCTCTCCCTCCTTCAGCTCTCTCTCTCCTACAGGCGTCTCTCTCCCTCCTTCAGCTCTCTCTCTCCTGCATGTGTAACTACTGCATGTGTACCTCCTGCATGTGTGCGTATGTGTGTGTACCTCCTGCATGTGTACCTCCTGCATGTGTACCTCTCCCCCCTTGGCTGATTAGGCGTATATAATAATAATGTATGCAATAATACTGCTAAAAAGAGGTATCTGACAACCATTTACAGCCAACTGGCTGATTAGAAGTCTATAATAATGTATACAATGGTATCGCGGTATCTGGCAACTCAAGCCATTTACGCCAACTGGCTGATTAGGAGCCTATAAAACAACGCCAACTCGGCTGAAGTCTTAATGTGCACTTGGCTCCTGCCAGGTGAACACCTCTCCTCCTTTCTCTCCTCCTCCTTTCTCTTGGGGGATAACGCCGCCTCCAAGTTCCCCCCACCCCCCTTTGCAACAACCCCCCTTTGCAACAACCCCCACCCCTCTTTGCAACATTACATAATAACCTGCAACATTCTTGCACTCTCCCCTTTTGCGGCTATACTACTGTTCTTTGTGTTAGCCTTGTCCTGTGCTTTTTAAGATTTATTATTATGCACACAAAGAAAATATATGCTTGTTTGCAGGATGCATTTTTCAGACTAGTCCATGATTTTTGTACACAACGCCTTTTTGTTTTAAACAAATTTTGCACAAAATTAGCGCTCACCCTACCTTTTGAACAGAAGTTTTTAAGCCAGTCTGAACTTAACACTTACTTTAAGTTCACGAAATACTTAAGCACGCTCAAAATTTTTATGGCTGTTATTTTTGTAAATTTATGGAATGCCTTGCTTTTCCTCAATTTCGCCAAAGAGTATAAAATTTTGTACAATTATTATTTTTTACCACAAACAACACAAATTAAAAAATAGCCGAAATTTTGTTTTTTGCGTTCTGCCAACACGAGGCGTGATGGGCGGAGTTTAGAACTCTCAACGAATAAGCTCCGCTTAGCGTCACGCGGACCGACAGCTTATTCAGATGAATTACATTTTGGCCACAGAAAGTTTGCTCTTAACTTTTTATGGTAAACGAATTTGTTCGATGCTTACATCAAATTATTCGTGACGACGTCCTCTATCGTTTGGTGTATGTACGTGTAGTGGAGTGTCTTCTGAAAAATGTTATAGCCTTCAGAAGAACTGTCCGCGAAGTGCTAGTCAGGGTTAAGAAACGATTTGTCCATGCACTATCCTGTATGAATGATACTCTGATGCATTTTGCCAAATCAACTGCTAATTTTGTAATCGATAAATGAGCCATATTTTTAATTAAATAGATGTTGATTTTTAATTTTGACTCTCTTATATACAAAATGGATTTTTGGGGTTCTTACATTAAGCCTTTTCTTGGAAGGTGCTCGGATAATATACTTTTTACATAATATTAATTTTCCTCTTTACACAGATTCCTGAATTTGCACATTCGTTCAAGAATTCACTCAGTAAATGTTTCAGACAGTAATTTTGACATCTTAAAGCATGGAACACTTAAACATTTCAAGAATCTAAATGAAATCTCGGGTCAATCCCAGAATAGGCACCTGATGTACCTCAATCCCAGATGAAGCACCTGCGTTCAACCTCAATCCCAGAATAGGCAACTTGCAAGGAATTAAATAAAAAAACCTGATGATTACAAAATTTATTGTTTATACAAAGTTTATTACAAATGTAATAAAGGCAAAGTTATAAAAGGTTTAAAGTGGTTTAATGAATAAAGAAAAATTTTAGATATTATAAATTCCTGCAATATGAGCCCGAATGTTTCTGAATCCATCTGAAGCAAATCTATCTTGCCACATAAATTGGTATAGATATAGGTTAGGTTAGAGTTGATTTTTTCAAATATTGATAAAAACAATGAAATTATATCTCTAAAAACTGTTTATATTTTTTTCTCCTCAATCCCAGATTAAGCACCTGTGTTTTGCCTCAATCCCAGATTAAGCACCTAAAAATGATTTCAGGTGCCTATTCTGGGATTCATCCGAAATCTCTAAGATGTTAGATGACTGAAACGCCACATAAACTTGGAAAAACTAAACATCTAACGAAACATCAAACCTCCTTTAAAGCGTCCCTTTCATGAATGTCTTTCTTCTCGATTTTTCATACAAACTGAAACCCTCTGTAATTAGTTTATATACATCTTTATACGAAAGTTGTCTCTCTTCATTATTATATACTTCAGGAAACTGAGTTGGGGGCCAATCAATAAATTCTAATTTGGCGAATGGCTCACAAAAACGTTTTTAAAATATTATCTCCATGGTTCATTTGGCGCAAACGATTTCGTTTATAGAAATTTAATGTACTGTGATATATATATATATATATATATATATATATATTACTTCCTATAATTTGCTGTTGTTTTAGTGATCCTAGCACTGATCCAAAAAGTGGCCAGATTCGTCACGTAATTTCGTAAAGGGGATGACACTTTGTTTATGTTGCATGCATGTGAAGAAAAATATCTCATCTTTCTGGGCATAATTAAGTAATTAATATATTATATATATATATATATATATATATATATATATATATATATATATATATACACACCTTACCTTAACTTACAAAGGTTTCGCGCGATGATTTCTCATTTCGCGAAGGTCAAGCTTGTCGCTATATATATATATATATATATATATATATATATATATGATACACACAGACCGTGCATGGAACAAGGAACTATTCTGGGATAATTAAATCCACTATAGTCCGAATAAGTAATGGTAAATGACAAATACCATAGTTTTTCTTTTCATGATGCTAGCCCGACGTGGGCAACCCTAGATCCATGTCCCAAAGCTGGATCCTGTCTGCTTTGCAGAGAGCTGGTGAGGGAAGCTATATTTATGGTACCTCTTTGCGAGTGACCCGTTGCCCACGTCGGGCTACCATCATGAAAAAGAAAAACTATGGTATTTGTCATTTACCATTACTTATTCGGACTATAGTGGATTTAATTATCCCAGAAGAGTTCCTTGTTCCATGCACGGTCTGTGTGTATCATAAAAAACCTCAGGGAACCATTCTGAGTTCATTCCCATCTTGAAACGGACATGTTATGTGCCTTGAAAAGTGGACGCTCAATTCTGCCAGTTGAGGTTTAAGTTTTGGTTTTTGGCTAAAAACATAATAGTTACCCCTTTTTCTTTGATGTATTCAATCTGACGTGAGGGCAGCGAGTCTTTTGCTTATATTGAGGTTCTAAATGTAGCAGGGCTAGGCTGCTTTAAACCCTAGATCCATGTCCCAAAGCTGGATCCTGTCTGCTTTGCAGATAGCTGGTGAGGGAAGCTATATTTATGGGACCTCTTTGCGAGTGATCCGTTGCCCGCGTCGGGCTAGCATCATGAAAAAGAAAAACTATGGTATTTGTCATTTACCATTACTTATTCTACTATAGTGGATTTAATTATCCCAGAAGAGTTCCTTGTTCCATGCACGGTGTGTGTGTATCATAAAAAACCTCAGGGGACCATTCTGAGTTCATTCCCATATATATATATATATATATATATATATATATATATATACACACACATATATATATATATATACATACATATATATATATATAATATATATATATATATATATATATATATATTAATTACTTAATTATGCTCAGAAAGATGAAATATTTTTCTTCACATGCATGCAACATAAACAAAGTGTCATCCCCTTTACGAAATTACGTGACGAATCTGACCACTGTTTGGATCAGTGTTAGGATCAGTAAAACAACAGAAAATTATAGGAAGTAATGTCAAATTTTTTTTTCGAAGGTTTAATTGGACTAGGAACCAGAATTTAGTTAGGGATTTTATCCAGATTTTCTATAACTACAATAATAATTGAAATCCACAACAATAGAGAGAGAAAGAGAGAGAGAGAGAGAGAGAGAGAGAGAGAGAGAGAGAGTATTGATTTTAAAATGCTTTAAATGGTTTCCATTTTACTCAGTATCATTATTATTCCATATATATATTTATGTAGTTATGCTTTCCTTTTATTCTGCTCTGTTGATATAAATTGTGCAACATTTCAATACCATTTGCGTTTTCCTATTCATTTTAACGGCTATTATAAGCAATTGCATTTCCTTAACTGAAATTAAACAATATTTGCTACTCAAAAGAAGAAAAAGAAGATAAAAGACGTTGAAAGTAATCACCTGTTATCTCGCTACTACAAAATGAATTATTTAAATGGCTCTGTTTTCATCGATATAGACTTTCTGTTGAAAATAATCGATGGTCGTACTTTGGAAGCAGATAAATATATTTCTATTATTCTCCTTCTCCTTAAATTGCAAATGGGACTAGAGGAGAGTCGGCAAAAGTCAAGGAAACGTCAAGAAAAAAAGAAAAGTCATGGAGGAAAGTCTTTGAGAGAAAATGTTACATTTCCCGATGACGCTGTAAAACGGGAGATTCAAAACGTGTCCCATATTTCACCGTCTTCCAGACAATAAAACAGGAAATGAATTCGCCAAATACTTTGATGCGACGATCGGGCCATGCACAATGCCAAATACGGAGAGGGAGATTTTTATTAAAACTGTAATTAATGACACGAAAAGGTCGAAGAGTGTCTTGGCACTGTGGTATTGCAGGTGTAATTCCTTTTAAATGAAGGTATAACAACACTTTCTTCGCCATGCTGACTGGAATATGTAAATTATTCAAGAATAAAGAACATCTTTATTTATCCTGCATAATTTCCAACAGTTAATATATATATATATATATATGTATACTCGTATATATATATATGTTAACCCCTCCGTCTATGGCCCTGGGGTGGTTCGGATTGACGGGGGTTCTGGTTTAGGAGGCAAGCAACGGATAGGTGCCTTGAAGTGGTTTTTCTACTATGTTACTCTCCGAGTTCTTCTATAGTGGCTCGGAGGACTCTGGTAGATTTGCAATCTAAATGCTGAAGGTTCCGGATTCTTCTTATAGCGTATCCGGAAAGTTTTCTAAGTTTTTCTGAAGAGAGCAAGGCTCGAAGGGGACAATAAAAAGTTTCTTCACTGTAAATTTACTGCTAAAAATACAGGTAGTGCTCAGCCTCTGAATTAGCTTCTGAATGACAATGGATGAATTTAAATGGGTTTATATACCCAAAAACTGCTAACATTATTATTATTAAATGCTAAGAAGGCTGTATTATTTTTGCACAATATTTAAAAATAAGTAAATTTTTTAGCTGCGGTAAGGCTTGAACGAGTAAACAAAATATTTGAAGACGAAACCATATTTTTATCTTAAACCGCGACTTTTCAGATCTGATGTTATCATGATCTGCCAAGTTAACTAAAGTGGAAATCGGACTATGCATCTTTACACTAAAATATGCATATGAGTGAAATTTTAAGGTTTAAGATGTACAATTTTAATGCTTAGGCAAGACATGATCTCATTGTTTATAACGAAAGAGAGTGTATACAAAATGTGAACATTGCAAAGCTTAACAGGATTCCTTATTAAGCGAAATCTAACAAAATGATTATGAGATTTTAAAAAACAATAGGTCACCAATTATTTAGCAAAGTTAAAAGTGAATCAAATATTTTATCCAAACTCGCGTTGGGCGATTTGGTCCTTATGTAAAAATGAATACACACACGTACATACATAGGAGTATAGGCATTATATAAAGTTAAATATATAAGATTATACATGAACCATATAACATGAATTTTTAAAATGGATACTTTTTCTTACAATGGATACAGAGACTATATAAATGAATACAAGAATTACATGAAGGATAAGATAATATAGGAATATGGGAATTATTTATGGTTCATTTTTACAGGGCTCTTCCCTCTAGAATGATATTAATATAATAACGTAACATCCTAACTAAGGCTAACTAGATGATAACTACTGGTTTTATAATACAGATTTATATATACAACATAAGTCGGGTGGTTTAAGTCTAGTTCACGTGGTCTGGGTACGCACTCTTGGTCGTGCATAAATAGTTTCATGTTCCGTGTCACTGGGTTTTCTTTGTTCCCAGAATGATCTTTTCATCACAAATACACCGAGGATAATAGCACACACAATAATGATACTAACGGCAGATGTTGAGAAAATGGTTACCGGTTGTAGTATTTGTAAGAGGTTGTTTTGGTTATCATCCGAAATTTTAAACCGGCTCAATTGATCATTCCATTCAGGGGCATGCAGTTCGGGTAGGATGGTTACAGGTTTTATGGAGAGATTTAAGATCTCTATGACGGGTTTAAATTTAATTTGCGATGGAAATGGGTATGAGTTATTAAGGGTAACCTTATACGGGTTGTATATTTGGAGGGCTTTTGAACGCAAGGAGCAACCAATTGGTAGCCGAATAATCATAGGGATTGTAATGAGAGAATAATTTGATGGACACTCGAGGGTAGCGGCAGTCCTGTTCGCGAAGGAAACCCAGATGTCTGGTCCAATTCGTAGTTGGATGGTTTTAGGGGAATGAAATTTTTTAAATGAACATACGGGGGCATGCCGGTCACGAATTAAATCGACAAAGCAAGACCTAGTAGTGGGAAGAATAACTGGTTTGAGTGGAGGGCAGATGAGTTGTTTATTTCGTTGCGGGAATCGGCAATGCCGGACGTCGCTATCTGACATCATAGAATAAGCTGATAGATCTTTGGTGAGGAAAAGGTAAGGTGGTACGGTGGGTAAATACAATCGATAGACATTAGAGTTATTTTGGTAGGGTGTTGGGAAAGGGTGAAATCTATATACGTCATAAGTGAGGAAATCGAAAAATGGTATAATTATGAGGTATGTGTAGGGGCGTGGTCCATGTACAGTCCAGGTGTATTCTAGAAATTGAGGGTAATTAGTGTGGTTGAGTGGGAATATGGGTGATAATTTTAATTGTGACTGGGCGGTGTGAATCAAGGACTGGAGTATTTCCCATGGTATTAGGGTGGAAAGAGTGATTTTTCCATGGGCTAGCTGGGTTGCACGCAAAACCTTGGAATGAATCGTAGTTATTCGTTGTAAGTATTTATCGATTAGGGTTACTTGTATGTTCATTATTTCTATTAATTCTAGATATCGTTTGTGTTCTTTGTATTGAGCTAACATGGATTCAAGGTATGTGAATCTGTCCGAAAGGGAGTGAAGGAAGCGATTGTTTTCGTGTAATGACCTAATAGTCTGTTCTAACATGTGTCCATTATATTGTCGATTCCGAGCGAAGAGATTCAATTTAAGTTCAACTCTTTTAATATCTTCTTCGGTTGCTAATCCGAATAAACCTTTGAACAGTTTCCCTCCTATATCTATCAGTCCCCTTTTACTTCTTTGGTTAAAGTTTTCGGAATTTTTGGTTTCAGTTTGTATCCATGGTAAGGCTAATATTTCTGATAGGGCGCGTGCTGTAGTTTGAATATTTTCGAGGGTATTTTCTAACAGAATGCGACTAATCTGATCTTTTCCTTGGAAAGAATTTTGGACTTTACTTTCAAACGTTTCTAATTGGGTTTGTATCTGAAGGAGATTGATTTTAATTCTAGCAGGGGGTTGCAAATTTATATAAAGGTCTGCATGCCCTTTCAAAAATTTACCTTCTGCAAGTTTTTCTATAACAACTCCGGTAGAAATTTTAATGCTAGGTCTACAAGAGTAAATAATTTGGAAAATTATAAGGGGGACAATTTTATTCATTTCTACGCCTTAAGTTATACGGAGCTGGGGGTAGTTGTGTGGATACTTGTGTGGATACTTGTGTTGGTGGGCGAAGGGGTCGGCCTCGTTTTGGTGGCAATGGGGGTCGACCGTTGAGCTCGGATTCTGAGCGGGTTCGTTTCTTATGTGAAGGTTCTAGTTCACGTGGGTGATGCATTTGCGGGCGGTATGTCGGGTCCGTGCGTCGATCATCAATCGGCGAGGGTGGTGACAGAGGAGATGGTGGAGTTGGAGGAGATGGTGGAGTTCCACTGAGTGATTCTCTCGAAGGGGTTTCTCCAGGGTCTGGGTCCGATGGGACGCTTGGCTCTGGGGCCTCCTCTTGTTCAGAGATTGCCTCGAGTAATGGTGGTATTACGAGGTACCAATCTTCGTCATGGGTAGCGGTTCCCGCGGTGACTACTTCAGTTTTTTGATCCCTGCCCGATTTGTTAATATCTTGACCTTTTGAAGGATAGGCGGCTCGAACGCCTGGCAGCTGTTTTTTGGGAAGGTGTTGCTCGGAAGCTATCTTCAAATTGTCAGCGTGAATGATCTTTAATTTGGAATGATCCCGGAGGTCGAGGATTTCATAACGATTTTTTCCGAGGTCTTTCATAATCCTATATGGGCCATCCCATTTCGGGTATAATTTTCGATGAGCCCCTGGCGGTTTCACGCTCTTCAGATAACATCGCATACCAACGATTATAGTCCGTTGACGGGGATGACGCCTATGTTGTTCTTGCTCCATCTGTTGGTTTCGTTGGTCGAGGGCATAGCGGATTATGTCAAAAATCTTGAAAGATCGTTCAGCTAGTTGCTGATTTGCTTCTGCCATTTCGGAAGATGTTAGGACTGCCGGGTCGGTTTGGTCGGGCAAATCAAAAGGTAGACGCTTGTCGTAGTGATATAGAACGAAATGAGGGGTGTCCCCGATGGACACATTATAGCCATTGTTGATGGCTGTTTGTACCATGGGAAGGGAATCATCCCATGTACGGGAGGATGCATCGACAACGTGGCGCAGGGCTTCCAAGATCTTTCGATTGTGTCTTTCCACTAAGCCGTTTGCCTGCGGGTGGTATGCCACAATGTGTGTATTTTTAATTCTACACATGTTACAAAGTGACTCGAACAGTTTGGAAGTGAAACTACGGGCGTTATCCGAGATTAGGATGGAAGGAGTGGTATGGTTTTGGATGACGCGTTCCACTAGGGCTCTTGCCACAGTTTCCGAGGTCTGATCTGGAATGGCGGCTACTTCGCTGTAACGCGAGAAGTGGTCCGTAAACACAATGATGTACTGATTTCCCTTTGATGTTTTGGGAAATGGTCCCAGTATATCCATTCCAGTTCTTTGCCAGGGCCTCTGGCATACTGGATATTTATGCATTGGAGCGGTGGATGGTACGTTGCCCTTATGCTTTAAACACGATGGACATTCGGCGATGTATTCATGTACCGTTCTGTTCATCTCGGGAAAATGGTATCGCTCCAAAAGACTTTTGATGGTGCGATCCGGCCCCATGTGTCCATAAAAAGGTGAGTCGTGACAAAGTCCAATGGCTATATCAACGAGATCCTTTGGTATCTCCACGAGGTCGTTTCCATCTTCGTTCCTGAAATGTACGAGCCCATCTTTGAGGTTGTACTGTTCTTTTACCTTCGATGGTTCCTTTTGTTCCAGGCGCGCCCGAAGGTTTTGGGTGTGTTGTCCTGTTGTTGGGAGTATTGCAGACACTCGTAGTCGAACACAGGAGAATTCCTATTTTATTCACTCGGGTGTCGGGCTTGAGTCTCGACAATCCGTCTGGAATAACTTGCAGTTTTCCCGGTTTGTATACGATTTTCGCTGCAAAATCCTGAATCAACAGAGCCCATCTACTCAATCGTCCTTCAAGTAGCTTGTCCTTGAAGAGGTACGTGAGTGGCTTATGATCAGTCTTGATGGTTACATCGTAGCCATAGACGATATTTCGGAATTTTTTCAAAGCCCAATATACCGCTAGGGCCTCTCGGTCCGTAGTGGAATAATTCCGTTGAGGTGCAGAGAGAAGTTGACTGGCATAAGCAATGGGTAATTCCACACCGTCTACGTCCTGTAACAGGACGGCTCCTAGTCCATAGGAGGAAGCATCTGTGGCTATGATGAAGGGTCTTGTATAATCAGGATATTGTAAAATGGGATGACAGGTTAGTTTATTAATTAAAGTTTCAAAGGCATGTTGGTGATCGGATTCCCAGTTAAATTTCGAATTTTTCTGGAACAAATTAGTAATAGGTTTAGCAATATTCGAAAATTGGGAGATAAAGTTCCGATAGAATCCGACAAAACCAATAAATGCACGGGCGTCGTCGATGGTCTTGGGTACAGGGTACCTTTCCAGGGCTTCGAGTTTGGCTGGATCAGGTTTAATTCCTGTGGACGAGAGTAGGAATCCTAGGTATACCAGGGATTCTTGTAAAAAATTGCACTTTGCAAGCTTCAGTTTAAGGTGTGCTTTTCTCAAATGTGATAGCACATTATGAAGGCGTTGAAAGTGTGTTTTTATGTCCGAACTATAGACGATAATATCGTCAAGATACACGAGAGCTTCGACACCTAATAGGTCGGAAAGGACTATATTCATCAACCTAGAGAAATTAGCAGGCCCATTTCGGACTCCGAAAGGTAAAACCTGGAATTCGTAATGGCCTCGGTTAGTGGAGAAAGCAGTCACTGCCCGAGATTCGGGACTGACCTCCATTTGCCAATAACCTGATGCTAAATCGAGGGATGAAAAAAAGTTCGCTTTCCCTACGTTCAGAATTGTTTCCTGCATGTTTGGAATCGGGAAACGGTCTGGGATGGTAATGTTATTCAGGCGTCTAAAATCTATACAAGGGCGAGATGTTCCGTCCTTTTTGGAGACGAGAATCATAGGAGCGGACCAGGGACTAGCTGAAGGCTGAATGACATCCTGCTCCAACATGTCCTTGATGTGTCCTCAATAGTGACTAACTGAGAATGTGGAACCCGATAGGGAGGAATGAAAATGGGTTGGAATTGGGTTCCAACTTGATTTCAAAAGGGACCAAATTAGTTCGGCCCAGAGGATCTCCGGTTAGGGCAATCACATCTTTATTTCTTATCAGGAAATCGAGAAGTGATTCCATTAGTTTGGGATCCTGTAAAGCTGGTGACTCCTGAAGGGAGTGCTTCAGACATTTCTTATATTCTTCTTTTAATATTGAAGGCTTTAATTCTAAGGAACTGGAAACACGATTTATCGTACTGATGGGGAAATCTGAATCTATTTCTACTGTGGAAACAGTTCCTATTTTCTGATTTGAAGTTAATTCTATAGGTCTTTCTCCTTTGTTTAAACAAACAACAGGGATAGCTGAATTCTGACTCTGACTAAGGACTTGGGCAATAAGAACATCTCTTTTGAAATTACTTTTCTCTGTAATCAGAGTACGCTCTGACTCTAATAATTTTCCTTGACTGTTAACTACTTTTGCTAGGAAACAAATCTTCTCATAAGGTGCTACTGTTATATGCTCGGTAGGGCATATGAAAAATTGTGAATCTGATTCTGGTTCGGCGACTAAAATTTGCCTTATTGGCTGAACTGAAGCTGGCTGACTGGAAACTGACTGACTGGAAACTGACTGACTGGAAACTGGCTGACTGGAAGCTGTCTGAAACTGACTGTCTGAAACTGACTGACTGGAAACTGACTGACTGGAAACTGACTGACTGGAAACTGACTGACTGGAAGCTGGCTGACTGGAAACTGACTGACTGGAAACTGACTGTCTGGAAACTGCCTGGGTTGATCCAACTGGATTCAACAACTGGAACTGATTACCCTGGGGTCTGATTTCTGGAGCGGTTGTCCCTCTGGATGCAACCGGCCGACTTGATCTGCTATCAAGTAGAGGGGATTTCCTATTTCTTTCGGAAATCTGAACTGAGCTAAGTCTATTAGCATTAAGTTCTACAGATCTACAGAAGCTAAGGCTAACAAAGACCCTAAGATCCACTCTAAGGCTAGCCCGAGAGAAAGGAGAGAGTAGGGGGTTAAGAGAAGAGAGGAGAATAAGGGGTTAAGTAAGGAGCAACACCTATCATTCGTGGGTTAACATTCATTCAGAAAAAGAGGGAAAAAGTCTCACCATCATCATCCGCCGGCCACTGCCGACAAGTCAGAAAAATAGTCGGAGAATATAGGAGAGGGGTGAAAGATGAAAAGAAGTAAAATAAGAACGCTTACAAACCATGCAAACACAGTCTTAACTCACTGTCATACCATGCAAACTACAAACATGCAAGAAAAGAGTTAGAGACATGCAAAGTAAGGAGGATAAGAAAAAAAAAAAAGTAGGTAAAGTTAAACAAAAAGTGGGTTAGTTTACGCTATGAGCTACATCTACATTCGTGTTAGTCTAATTTTTTTTTTTTTTTTTTTTTTTTTTATTGCTGGCATCACGCTGGCATGTCACAAGCTGGCATTCATCGTCAACAGACTCATCCTCGAGCACCACCACCAGAGCTCCTGTTGTTAACTTTCTTTTTTAATTTTAAACAACGTTAATATTTTTAAAATGTCTGTCAAGACGGTTCTTAAACACATTAACGCTGGTAGAATGAACGACTGACGCGGGAAGATTATTCCATTTATCAATTACTTTAAACGTAAAGAAGTTTTTAGCGATATTAGTAATGAAACGTCTGCCACGCAACTTGAATCCGTTATTGCGAGTATTACTATTATCGAAAGTGAACAATGTCAAAATTTACGTTATCGATGTTATTAACGATTTTGAAAACTTCAATAAGCTCCCCCCTTAATCTCCTAGTTTCGAGTGAATACAAGTCTAACACTTTAATCCTATCTTCATAAGGCTTATTGCGCAATGCCGGAATAAGTTTCGTGGCACGACGCTGAACCCTTTCTAACCTATCAATATCCTCACGCAAGTACGGGCACCAAAACTGAACGGCATATTCCAAATGAGGCCTGACTAGGGACTTGTAAAGGGGCAATATAATATCCTTCGATTTAAATTCGAAATTACGCGCTATGAAGCCTAACATCCTATTAGCTTTTGCGCAAGACTCCAGGCACTGGTTCCTAACCTTTAAATCTTTAGTTACGCGTACGCCTAAATCTACTTCCTCGTCAACGCTCGCTAAATCCCTATCATCCATCGTGTACACGTAATTATTGTTGCGAGAACCTATATGCAAAACTTTACATTTATCTACGTTAAATTGCATCTGCCACTTATCCGTCCACTCCATAATCCTATCTACATCGTCTTGGATCCTATTTCTATCGTCCTCGTTAACAACCTTACCGCCTATTTTAGTATCGTCCGCGAATTTTGACACGTTACTAATCAATCCTACATCTATGTCGTTAATGTAAATTACGAATAACAATGGGCCTAACACTGAACCCTGTGGGACACCACTACCTACCTCTAACCACCCCGATTCACTACCATTAACTGATTGATTCCGGTTAAAAAAATCCATCCCTAGTAGGATGTCTGTCTGAAAGGTGGCGACTGTGTCCACTATACAACATTTCGCGGGGTATACCGCGTTTCCAATTTCTAAATATAACTCAATTTCTCCATATGTGGGTATGGGTGTGCCCGTAACTCCTCTAAGTTGGCAGGATGGTGCCTTAAGTTCATATTTATAATTGGTACTCTCTAGTAATTCATCTACGCATTGTTTCTTAATTAACGTTGCGTGTGCTCCTGTATCTAGGAGAGCAGTTAAATCTTGGTTATCCGTACTACAATTTATTATTAAATCTAAGAGGTCCGCACCTATTATCCTGATGGGGAGTTCGTGTGCGTATCTGGGCTTACTACTGTAATTTAGGAGGGAGGAGGTTGAACTGCTGCCTCCAATGTAGGGTCTAAAAAAGGGATCACATGGTCTTCTATGGGAGGACCTGGATCATATTCTACGGGGATATCATACGCTGAAGGGTGTTCTTGAAAACTGTTCTCTGGGGAAAATGATTCCTCCCCGGTACTTCTACGTACCGAACTAGTTGACCTTGCTCGTTGTATTGGGGTTTATACATGGGGTAAGAGTGTGGGTGACCCTGTGGTCGTGATTTATTGGGTTGGTAGTTCGACTGAGGCTGGGAATGGACTGGTTTCTGGGGATTGGTTGACTTTTGGGATACGTTTTGGGGACGTGGTTGGTTTGGTTTCTGAAAGTGGGGTCTATACCCTGCAGGGGCTTTATCAGCACACTTTTGGCGATCGCCACGGCGATGACCATGTTCGTGACAGTGGGAGCAATACGAGGGGTAATTACATTGACTTATCATATGCCCGAAACTCTCACAGTTAAAACACTGTGGAGGAGGGCGTGTATTCTGGGTTTGGGGGGCTTGTTTCTGGGGTGTTCCCTGTATTTGCCTTGGTTTATATTGTTGTTGTTGTTGCTGTTGGTATTGGTGTTGTGGCTGCTGCTGAATATACTGTACAGGGGTTTCTCTACCCTTTCGGTAGGTTTGGTTTGCTAAATCGGGGTGATGTTCCCGTGTTTTGTTTATGGCTACACTGACAGGTTTGTCAACATTTAAAAACTCCTGAAACTTTTTTTTAGGCGCTCCGGGTAAGTTTTGGTAAATGGTTGTGGCTACTATTAGATTTCTTTGTTTCGAAGTAAAAGTTATGCCACATGCATTTTCTGCGGCCCGGAGGGCTTCTCCTACAAGTTTGTGTGTACGTGTAATAAAATTGTTTAAATCCTCGTGTTCCTCTTTCTTCCATTTAACTTGGAAGACTGCTTCTAATGTGGCTAAGGGTTGTGCAAGGGTTATTTCTTTAAAAAATTCTAATAGGTTTTGTTTAAAATCGTCCCATGTTATAGCTTCGCTAATTGATGGGACGTAAGTGACTGTGTCATGGCATTTCCCTCTTTAGGGTCAATAAATCTTTTTGCTTCTCTGATTTTTATATCATCATCGGTAATATTCTCGCGTAAGAAATGTTGCTCTAAAGACTCAACCCAAGGTCTTACGCGCGGTTCAACAAAACGATTATCTATGGTCCCCTTAAAAATTAAAACAGTATGAGGGAGATTTACTAATCTGCCTAAGTTAATATATGCTGGGGCGGGGTTTGAGACTGAGACATACTGACTTGTGTGTTTGGGAATATGTTTGAAGGGCGCGGGGTAGGTGGAAAAATGGGTGTAGGTAATTCTTCGATGTCAGAAAGCGCACCGTCTGAATCGCTCATATGTGAAGGTACTTATTAATGTTCTAATTAGGTCTGCTTGACCGATCTTAATTCATGGAATGATCACTTAAGGGGTTTTCCTAACTACACTATCTAAAAAAAATAATGCACAACAATTTGCCTAACTCGGGGAAATTTTAAAAGATTGCAAACAAAAATAAAAATGTAAACAAAATTTCACTCAAATGTACGTGATGGTATGGTAATACTACGTTTGGTACATAAAATAAAATTATAATATACTAACTAGAATAGTAAAAATAACTGAAAATAACTGTGACAATACTGTTTTCAATAACAAGAGTGTATCACTGGTGTCTGTAGTGTTCACTGTGTTTTTTGTTAATTCTGGCTCAGTACTAAATATTAATTGTTAATAATAATTACTTTTCAAATGTTTAGAAATTATTTTAAAAAAGAGTTTTGTACTTAACAAGATTCCTATGGCGAAATCCTTTTGAGGTGTGTCCTGAAGACGTGTCTGGCTGGCCACTTGTTCCTAGATGACAAGTAGGCGTGAAGAACTTGGAGTCGTAACGCACCGGTTCACGGGTGGATGTGACGAACTCGAAGTCGTGACACGCCGGTCAACTGGGTGTTGGTTCTGGTTCCAGAGTCTGGAAGACTGGAAGAATCCTGGAGTCGTGGAGATCCTGGTTAAAGGGTCTGGAGGACTGGAAGAATCCTGGAGTCGTGAAGATCCTGGTTAAAGGGTCGCCAGTTGTTAACCCCTCCGTCTATGGCCCTGGGGTGGTTCGGATTGACGGGGGTTCTGGTTTAGGAGGCAAGCAACGGATAGGTGCCTTGAAGTGGTTTTTCTACTATGTTACTCTCCGAGTTCTTCTATAGTGGCTCGGAGGACTCTGGTAGATTTGCAATCTAAATGCTGAAGGTTCCGGATTCTTCTTATAGCGTATCCGGAAAGTTTTCTAAGTTTTTCTGAAGAGAGCAAGGCTCGAAGGGGACAATAAAAAGTTTCTTCACTGTAAATTTACTGCTAAAAAATACAGGTAGTGCTCAGCCTCTGAATTAGCTCTGAATGACAATGGATGAATTTAAATGGGTTTATATACCCAAAAACTGCTAACATTATTATTATTAAATGCTAAGAAGGCTGTATTATTTTTGCACAATATTTAAAAATAAGTAAATTTTTTAGCTGCGGTAAGGCTTGAACGAGTAAACAAAATATTTGAAGACGAAACCATATTTTTATCTTAAACCGCGACTTTTCAGATCTGATGTTATCATGATCTGCCAAGTTAACTAAAGTGGAAATCGGACTATGCATCTTTACACTAAAATATGCATATGAGTGAAATTTTAAGGTTTAAGATGTACAATTTTAATGCTTAGGCAAGACATGATCTCATTGTTTATAACGAAAGAGAGTGTATACAAAATGTGAACATTGCAAAGCTTAACAGGATTCCTTATTAAGCGAAATCTAACAAAGATTATGAGATTTTAAAAACTATAGGTCACCAATTATTTAGCAAAGTTAAAAGTGAATCAAATATTTTATCCAAACTCGCGTTGGGCGATTTTGGTCCTTATGTAAAAATGAATACACACACGTACATACATAGGAGTATAGGCATTATATAAAGTTAAATATATAAGATTATACATGAACCATATAACACATGAATTTTTAAAATGGATACTTTTTCTTACAATGGATACAGAGACTATATAAATGAATACAAGAATTACATGAAGGATAAGATAATATAGGAATATGGGAATTATTTATGGTTCATTTTTACATATATATATATACACATATATATATATATATATATATGTATATATGTATATATATATATATATATATATATATATATACACATATATATATATATATATATATATATATATATATATATTATGTATACTCGTTATATTATATATATATATATATATATATATATATATATATATATATATATACGGCATGCGGGAGGTGCCCCTTTGGGGCATTGGTTTCTGCGCGTATGTAGAGGAATTACGACATTTGTTTGAGTGAGGCCCGTGGTGTAATGGTTATCATATCTGACCGGCAATCGGAAGATCCCGGGTTCGATTCCAGGGTGGTTACCTCATTTTTTCCATTTGTTTCGTTCTTTCGCTCTCATCTTGCGCGGTAATTCTCCTATACAAAGCGTCGTTCTTTACGTTAATTATACTGCGTGTTTGCAGTTATAATGTATATAATGTTACGGCATGCGGGAGGTGCCCCTTTGGGGCATTGGTTTCTGCGCGTATGTAGAGGAATTACGACATTTGTTTGAGTGAGGCCCGTGGTGTAATAGTTATCATATCTGACCGGCAATCGGAAGATCCCGGATTCGATTCCCGGGTGGTTACCTCATTTTTTCATTTGTTTCGTTCTTTCGCTCTCATCTTGCGCGGTAATTCTCCTATACAAAGCGTCGTTCTTTACGTTATATATATATATATATATATATATATATACACTATGTTTCCAAAAATGTGGCCACCTTTTTCACTGGGCCAACAAAACCACAATTTCAAGGATGACCAACTGAAACAGAAATTATATTAAACCCTTTATATTGTCCTTAAAATGAGAGAGAGTTTATTTAAATTGGATGCGTAGTCTCTTTACAAATTCAGCTTGAATAAAAGTTGTTAAAATATAAAGTTGACAAGTAGAGTAATTAAAGATTTAGCTGAACTTAAAGAAGTTTACAATGAGCAAACACAAACTGAATGAAACATCAAAACAACAAGTGTTCAACGTGTCCTCCATTATTATCAATGACCAATTGTACCCTTGTGCGCCACTGGCGAACTGCTGTAGAAATGGTGCCTTACTCGAGCTCATTGCATGCTGTTAAAATGCACTCTCAAAGTTGATTGACATTCATCTTGAATATTTTGTTGGTAAACTTTGTCAACTGAACGTCCCTATGTGAAATAGTCAACTGGATTTAAATCCGGACTATTAGTTGTTGTTGTTGTTGGTTAGCCGATCAACCCACCCTGATCGAGCAAGCCAGCGGCACGCAGGTAACCGACCGCCCTCTCCGGAGTGGAAAAGAGGTTTAGCGCACTAGTGATGTTGTGTTGTTCTACGTTGTGCTAGAGCGGTACAGTCTGTCATAATGCGTTCAATTGTTTGTGGTGTGTCCTGGCACAGGTGGCAGGCGTCGTCTGTGGAGTTGTCTAGTCTGTGTTTATATGTCTGTAAGTTGGGGTGATGTCCACATCGGAATCGTGCTAAGTTAACTCGATCCGATCTGCCCAGGCTGGTCTCTGACCTGTCAATGGGTGGCGGCTTCGCACCTAGGACCGCATTCGGACCAAGTCGTGTCAGTGCTTTGTGGGTTAGGTGTGTGTGTATGTGTTTTCTGTACTGTGTGATGTCTGTGGGGCGTGGTATAGAATGGAGTATTTGGTTATAATGTCTCTCTCGTGTTACCTTAATGGTGCGAGGTGTTGGTGCATGATTGTACATGTAGTGGCAAGGGTGTTGTGGGTTAGTTGTCGCTGCTGCCATGAATTGTGTTCCCCTCATGTCTAAATGTTTCCTAACTTTCAGTATTTTTGTTTCTGTGTGCAGGTGTTCTATTGGTGTTGTTTGAGTGCATCCTGTAATGATACGAAGTGCGTTGTTTTGTATTGTCTGTAAGGTGTTTATGTGTGTGTTTGAGATAATGGGTGCCCAGCATGGGCTAGCATAGCCCATAACTGAGCGAATATATTCTTTGTATATGAGTGATGTTGTTTCCTGCTGGTGTCCAAAGTTTGTGCTTGTTTGTACCCTAAGCGTGTTAAGTTTTGACGTACATTTGTTTTTAATGTCCTGAATATGGTTTGCAAAAGATAATGATGTGTTGTATATGACCCCAAGTATTTTGGTCCTGTGAGTGTGTGGAATGTTTGTGTTGTTTAGTGTAAGCTGTGGAGTTATCTGGTGTTCTTTTGTGTTGCTTGTAAGCAAGGTGATGGTTGACTTTGTGGGCGCTACTTTGAGTCTATTGTGTGTGAGCCAGTCTTGTATACTGTTTACGTATGTTTGTAGGTTATTTGTAGCGGTGTCGATGTTGTTGTGGGTGGATGTTAGAGTGATGTCATCTGCATATGATGATAAGGTAAGCTTGTTATCTATGGGTGTTGGAATGTCATGCATGTATAAGGTGAACAGTGTTGGTGAGAGAACAGAGCCTTGATGGATCCCGTTCGGAAAAAGCCTGTTTATGGATGACTTGCCATTAAATGTGACATGTGAGTATCTTCCTGAAAGATAGTTGCTCAGCCACCTTTTGGTGTTATTGTGCATGTTTGTGTTGAGTATTTTGTTTATGAGAGGGAAGCGTGGGATAGCATAAAATGCTTTACTAATGTCTATTGTTGCTAATAGTTTACGTTGAGTTGGTCGTCTGGAGTTAATGCTATCCATGATGTGCTGCGTGAGGTTAGTGAGTAATGTTGCGGTTGAGTGGTGATGTCTGAATCCATGTTGAGTCGGCGATAGTGGTATGTGTAGGTTGGTGATTTGTAAGATTAGTCTTTCTGTTACTTTGGAAGGTGTGCATAGAAAAGTAATGGGTCTATAGGAAACTGCTTCTGTTGAGTTTTGTTTGGTTTGAGTAGTGTAATAATTTTACCTTGTTTCCATATGTCAAGACTAATACAGTGTTGGTATGAATATGTGCTGATGTTTGTGAGAGCTAGTATTCCCTGTGGCCCAATTGTTTAAGGTGTATGTTAGATATGTTCTCTGGTCCAGTAGCCTTCGAATTCTTAATGTTTTTGATGATCTTGGTGCTCTGGTCTGCATTGAAGAGTGCAATGGTCGTGTCGAGTCTGTAGGTTTTCTTGTGTCTGGCTGTTTGTCTCTCTGCGTGTTTCTGGTTGTTGGCTCTGTTTAAGTGACTTATCTTTGCGTAGTGATTAACTAGAATGTTAGCGTGTTGTGTATATGTTGGGATATTATTTTGGCTGCGACAGATAGCCGCGTGTGAGGTGTGAATGCTGCTGTTAGAGTGGGTAATGCTGTTTATAGTCTTGTATAGCCTGGATGTATCTGTGGAGTGGTTTAGTGTTGTTATGACTTCCCTAAATGTTTCTGTTTGTTTTTCTTTGAGTTTGTTGTTTATTTCTGTATTGAGCTGTTGTATCTGCTGTTTTATGGCTTCTGTGTGTGGTGTTTGTGTGTTATGTTTGAGGTTGTTACGTTGCTTTATGAGGTGGGCTATTTCTCTAGTGTAATTTGGGTTGTATTTCCTGATGTTGCCCTTGGGTATGTATTTGTTTGCATTATTGATGATCTGATTAAATGTCTTGAGTGTTGTATTGAGGTTTATGATGGGTGTGTTGTTTAATGTGGTAATTGTTCCTCAGTCTGTATTTTGAATTGTTCCCAATCAGCTTTCTTGTAATTTCTGTCAGTGTGCCTAAGGCTGTTGGGGCAGAGTGTAGAACGTGTTGTAATGATGATGGGCAGGTGGTCTGATGACAGTTGTTTTTCTGTTTTCCAGTGTCTATGTGTTGCTAGTGTGGTGAACTATCTGGTCGGATGTAAATGTTGATTAGTGTGGTGATGTGTTTTGCGCGTGTTTTAACGTTAACTGCCTGTATTTCTATCGTGTTATCTGCTTGGATTGTGTTTGTAATGTTTTGGGTGGCGTCAGTGTAGCTAATGCTTTTACGTATGTAAGTGATGAGTCCACCCTCGTGACCCCCAGTACGATCTTGACGGATCGCCGTGAAGTCAGGGATGGTGGGTGTTTTGTGTGTGCGTTTTAGTTTTGTTTCTTGTATAAGTGCTATGTGAATGTTTTGTTTGTGTACGAATTCCCTAACTATTTGTTGGCCAATCTTCTGGCGCGATGAAATACAAAAAATATACAAAGGACACCAAACAGCAGCAGACTGGCTGGTCCATACGAAAACATTATTCTTGCAAGTATGTAATGGTGTGCCGGGACCGATGACATGTAGCGCCGTCTTGCTGAAAAACATAATTCTCACCGTAACTTTTAATTTCAGGCAACATCTTACTCAAGATAGCGTCACAGTAAGATTTTGAATCAGTTATCACACCTTTATCGATGAAAACAATGGATGATTCTCCCTAAATGAGAAACACCAACAGAAACCATGACAGACCAACTGAAGTAATATCTCTCTCCAAGGAGTCTGCTTTTTGAAATGTCTTATTTTTTTTCTTACGTTACTCTATCGTTTTGCTTATTTCGAGGCCGTTCAATCATGGAAATCTTTACATCCGTAAAACAAATGATAGACACGTCGTTATTTGATCTAGAACGGCGAAGTAGTCGACGGTAACAGTGTACATGTTTTACTTTGGACTGTTCAGATGTACGATGTATTTGGAAGTGCTTTAATGTTTTTAGACCAAGGTGTTTTTCTTTGCATTTCATGCACTGAACTTTTCTTAATATCGGTGCGATTCGCAGTTCTCCTTACACTCAAACTTGAACGAGGACTGTCTTCTTGGCTGCAAATAAATTCATTTGCAGATTCAATGTTTCTCGGGGTCCTTGCGGTCGTCCACTTCCCGGAATTCGTGCATGAGTTCCCATTTTACAAATTTTTTCCAGCAAACGTGACACATGTCCAGACCACTGTCGATGAGGATACTGATTCAGTATTCTTTTAGCATCAAAACCTTTATCCTTGTGAGGAAGTTTGATAGCAATTTTGTCTTCTTCATTTAAACGTGCCATAACAACCCATATAAAATATGATAATTAACAAAACTTCCTTCGCTCGCTGTCAAATCAAAACTGATTGTCGTGACTGGCATTACCGTCTATGCTTAGGTGTACTTCACTTATTAGCCTACCGAGCCTAACCCTCTACAACCCATAACATTGCACCAACTAGTTTAACGTAGGTAAGTCCTGATTAGACGCGTGATCCCAAAATTGACTGTAAAACTACCATTTGACTATTCAGTAACATGAATATAGCTATTTTTTCTACTTTCGTATTGTCAACTTTATTTTTTTATTAACAAATACTGTTTAAGTTGAATTTGTCAGGAGACTATTCATCTGATTTTATTAAACTACCTCTTATTTTAAGGAAAATATAAAGGGTTTAATATTATATCTGGTTCATTTAGTTGTCTTTTTCCTGCGTCCGGTGAAAAAGGTGGTCACTCTTTGGGGAGACACAGTGTATGTATATTTACTGTATGTTAAAACCTCTGAATAACGGGCTTCTGAATACCGGACGCTTCGAATATTTATACTCATTTATATTCATGAAATATCACATTTCACGCTGAAATCTTGATTTTCATGCGCAAGTTTGACGTTTGATGTTTATCTGAGCAATATTCGTTTATTATAATCTAATTTGTGAAGAATTTATAATTCGCAAAATTTCCTGATTATTTATGTATTTATGCCTTAGTATTGCCTTATTTTTTACTGTATGTGAAACTAGTGTACAGTATTTTACAGAGTTAACTGTGCTGTAGTTATGTTTTTTCATGTTTGTAGGAATGTTTACTGTTTTGGGGCAGGCGCCGAAAACGCTTCCAACGGAAATGTTCCCAACAGTGGACAGGCTCTGTACGCATTAATCCGGTATTTAGAAGTTTCATTATATACCGGGTGTGTATAAAGTAACGCGAGTGAAGAGATAAATCTGATTTGAATTATATTAACGCGAGTGAACATGGACAAGTAATATTTATTACATGTACTTTGTAACAACTTTATATTAGACAGTAAAGTTTATAAGAAGTATTGAAAATGTTTATACGAGGTAAAAAATCGAGTTCAAACTAATTTAAACTAGTTCAAATCGGTTTTTCTCTTCACTTGCGTTACTTTATACACACCCTGTATATATATATATATGAGTGTATATGTATATATATGAGTATATATATATATATATATATATATATATATATGAGTGTATATGTATATATATGAGTATGTGTATATATATATATTATATATATATATATATATATATATATATATATATATATATATATATATATATATATATATATATGTAATCTGACTCCGAATCCTTTGAAATACCTGCCTGCCATGAGATCTCTGTATACGTAGCTGACAGTTTCAATCTTAAAAAATTACCTTTATAATGGTTTCCTATAATGACATACTTTTCAACCATTGTTTTTAGATCCAACGAAAGCTACTCTCAATAGATATTGATCCAAGCAAAATATTTTGATATGATTTCGGTTATAAACCTTTATATTGTTGGATTTACACATTGATGGAGTTACTTTTGCTTCTTTTATTATTACTACTACTATTATTATTATTATTATTATTATTATTATTATTGGTAGTAGTAGTAGTAGTAGTAGTAGCAGTAGTAGTAGTAGTAGTAGTAGTAGTAGTAACAAACGATGTATAGAACTTTAATTTTTACAAACTTCGGATGCTTCTGTTTTTTTTAAATTCTGACTCGTCTGTAAGGAAAATTTAATTTAGTGTTATTGTTCGCATACATTGATAACAATGATACGTTTCATTCATACACAATGACCATTCTCAAATCCCGGTTCGCATTATGTCATTACAACGTGCACTGGACTGAGACTTATATGTTTACAACAGTAATGACCGAGAATAATGGTCATTTGTAAAGGACGATTCTGAAAATAGTATTATCGTCAAAGAGTCAAGACCATTCAACCAGTTACCGAGAGGGATTCGGAACACGAACGGTGTCGGTGTGGAAATCTTCAAGAGAAAAGTAAACACATGGCTCAGAACTACTCCAGGTGACCTGAGTGTACCTGGCTATATGCTGGAGATGTCGAAAAAGTAAATCTCTCCTTTACCAAGCTTGTTACGTAACGTAACGAATCCAGGCAGTGTAATGTTTTATCACGACTTACATCTTACGATCTTTGGCCCAGTTTTTACTGACACAACGGTGCAGCAAAATGTTTATCTTGCATCTTCTTTATCACCCCATCTCATAGACGGATGGATTGATGAGAATATCGATTAACACCTACCTAAATTAGAGAGTTAGACAGAAAACGAGTGAGAATGTGTAGAAAGTCTGGTACTGCGTGCTCTCCGTAAAGAATGAGGCATGCAGTTAGAAAGTTCAGAAGAGCAGTGTCCGTTATAGTAGCGATAGAGTAGAGAAAGTGAGGTAATATTGCGGCGAAGAGAAAGGGAATGGAGACAGTCAATAAGAGGTGGGAAACTGATGAAACGAAAAGCCTTTGATTCCACCCGGAATGATGACCTGAAGACGTCGTCTCAATGTATTTCCTTTCCAGGCGTATTAAATAGAGTGCGATGTTTAAGGATTCGTTAGGGACAAGAAAAGCTCGTTAGCAGAAGTCGCTTTACTTAAATGGCGTGTGCAGTAAATAATTGAATCATTTCAAGTTTAGTCAGAATCTGCTGAAGTCTAGTCGGGCTCTGCCTTAAGGGCAGTGAGGCCCCTCTTATATATTAGAAGTAACGGAAGTCCGGCTGCGTCACCAGCGCGAGTGTTTTACGTCACTTGCGTGTGACTTCTGTTTGGAAGGAAGTCCCGAGTGGATCTGCAGGGGGGAGTATCTCATTATTGGAATCTAAATCCTTTGTGTCACTAAGGCGCGGCTTTACTTTGATAAGGCGGGGTCTTTCGTTTATTTCCTTTTTAGGGTGTAACTGGGAGGAGCAAGAGTGTCCTCCCTTCTTTGGAACTTATCTATGGCCGACATCTAATAAAGAATATGCAAAAAGCGGCAATTGTATGGGATCAATTAAACCCTTTGTCCTAATGGGGCGTCGTTAAACTTGAAGGAAATAACATAATTACTTATGGGGTGTCGCTAAACTTGAAGGAAATAATAAGCTCTTTGTACTAATGGGGCGTCACTAAACTCGAGGGAAATAATATAACATATATATGGTGTCCCTCCCGGAGATGTCCGCATTTTCATTTGCCCGTTATTTTATAATGGCTGTATGTTAAATTATTGGGGTTTCTTCTTCAGCGAGGTTTTTTCTGTATATACCTGTATGCATATTCCTATACATTTTTAATCTTTCGTTACTTAATAACGAATAAATATTTTATATTAAAACCATCTTTTTACCATTTCATACTTAAAGCAATAACTTTTCTTAATTTCGTAGAAATTAGGAAAAGACGATATCGCTACCAATAGACTACAGCTTAGTAAGGCCTTCTATGGCCTTACAAGATCTTTAAGAAAAGCTAAGGCTTGACTAAGTCTCCTTAATGACCTCGTCTACGCGAAACAATATTGCTGATCTCTCAAACAGTGATGCTGCGTTTGCAGCTGCAACAGAAAATCAAGATCGTTGGAAGGTTTCATGTGACAAATTCTGTGACGTAGGTGCAGACGAACTTTTGCAGAGAATATGGATGAAGAGATCCAAGCGATAGAAAGACAGTATCACGAATTGCTAGAAAATTTCAAACCAAAGGAAATGCAAGCAATCAACATAAGGCTAATAATGGTAGGCGACGATCGATAGGAACTGTGTAACACGTAAATATAGTTCGCGAAATTACTGCGCGCTGTCCGCAGAAGTCAATTCCACGTTTGTCAGTAGAAGTAGGTACTTCGCGAACACGAGCAAAAGTGGACCCTACGGGCCCATTTAGCTAGACCTGCGGTGCTGGGGCTTTCGGCCTCAGTAATTGGGGAGCCTGCGGACCTCCAATTACTACGGAGTCAATAGTTTTTTGTCAAAAGAACGCAACCATGAAAATCTTAAGCTTCACAAATCTTCATACAATGGGTTCGGATGTGAAGCTTAAGATTTTCATTGCTGCGTTCTTTTCTGTAGTTTTATTGGCAGTATAATTGAAAAGAACCCAGCAATGAAAATCTCAATGCGCTAGAGTAAAAGGTTGAAACGGACGGACGGACGGGACTGCCGTTTTATGGTATAGATTTGTGCATCGTATACCTCGTAACGAATTAAACCTTTTTCCCTACAAAATTCATTCACAAGCTTCATCGACTAGTGTTTGAAAACAAAAATGAATGAAATTCGCAACATGGATGTTAGCAAAGCTAGAAAATCTTGAGTTTTTGAAGTACATCCACTTCACTGACGAGTGTTATGAACATGTCTTGGGAGATTAATAAGCAAAATTTCTTTTCTGGAGAAGTCATGCTAGCGCTTCAGTAGAGCTTCCACGTAGCTTTGCTAAACTCAACATTTGGGTGGCTATTCGGTGGTTTGGTTCTTACTTCTTTGAGAATGAAACTGGAAAAGCAGTAACGGTAACGCAAAATTCATATCGTCAGATGCTTCATGATTTCTACTTACCACAACTAATTAGTTTGTCTCATAAAAGAAACAACTGCATTACCCCATATTTACAGTGGTTTCAGCAGAATGGAGTATCTCCACCCACTGCTTGCGAAACTCGCAACTTTTTTAAGAAGCGTTTTCCTGGGTGACTAATCTCCCTTCATTAGCTGAACTGGGATGTTGTTGATTAAATTTTGTAAATTACAGTAACCATATTTTATGGAAATAAAATATACGCTTGGAATTTTTTTTTAACGAAAAGCAGAGCCTATTTGCCGAGATATTATTTTAGTTATTTAAATCAGCATTCCAAGTTTTATACAATGTTTGAAATGCGCATGATCATGTGTAGTGCTTTATTCTGAGTTTAAAAAAATGGCTTCCTATATAACGAAAAAGCGAGTTTTTATTGTGAAAACTTTATATGTGTGAAAGTGTAATCAAAATTTAAAGAAACTATCGAAAAAAGTTTACATTAATGAAAGATCCATTACGAAACTGTATTGTGAATATACTAGAAAAACTGAGTGAGCAGTGTCTGATTTAGGTAGCTTTAAAAGTAATGCGAGATCTAAACGATCGGTGAGAGCACTTGAAGCAACTAAACATGTTAAGACTGCCGTTCTAAGAAGTCCATGAAAATCAGCACGAAAACTGTGACATCTTAACATTATTCTGGGATCAACTCATTACATTTTAAAGAAAGCTGTTAAATAATTCCCTATAAGTTTCAAGTGATGTAGAAATTACGTGATTCTGATAAAGACAGACAAGTAAACTCTTGCGCTCCTTTTCATAACTTCATTGAGGAAAATCTAGAAGCGCGCTCAACAATATCTGGTTTACTGATGGAGCGCCTTTTTATCACAATGGACATATTAGTAAACAGAATATGCGTACATAGGCGTCAGAAAATCCACATGTCATTGAAGAGGCTCCTCTCATCCTGTCAGATATACTGCATGGTATACATTATATGCTAAAAGAATTATTAGGCAGATTATTTTAAATGAAACTCTCACGTTTGAACGTTAATTCTAAGAGGTTCTAACGGAAAAATTTCTACCATTTCTTCAAGGAATCGACATTGACTTCAGTGTCATTTTCTTTCAGGAGGATAGTAATTGTCTGTATACGTCCATTAATGTACTGACTTATTGAGCGCGCATTTTGAAGATAGGGTAATTTCTAACTGTTACCCAGGAAGATTTGGTTACGGCTGGCCTTGCCTCCATACTCCCCCATTATTATACCCCCGATTATTTTTCGTGAGGTTATTTATAAGACAAAATCTACAGGACTAATCAAAGAACAGCTGATTAGCTACAAAACTGAATCACAGCTGAAACGAATGGAATTGCAAAAGATATTTTAACCTCAACTGTTCAAAATTTCAAAGCACGTTTAAATCATATTATTGAGGTTAATGGTGATCACATTAAAAATGTTTTTCATCAAACCCAAATAAAATTCCACAGTGTATATTTTATTTGAAAAGAAGAAATCGGTTATTGTAAATTACAAACAGAAAGTTACTAAAAAATAAAAACAGTTAGTCCTTTCTTGAACGATATATACATATATATAATATTTATTCATCAGCATTTTATCTTAAGAGCAAATTGAAGTCCTTTCTTGAAAATCTAAAATTTGGATTCTCTCGTAAATAACTGGACGAATTCAGGATAAACGTTTTCTTCTTAATTTGAAGTGACTGCCGATGCTCCAAAAATCCGTTCCAGTTATTCTCGTGAATGGAGGGAAAATGTGTTGTTAAAGTACTTTCACGGCATAATTCTTTAAAGAAAAATATTTCTGACGCAAATTGAGTTATGGTTGGAAGGAATTTGGATGCAAGAGCGTAAAAAAATGACATTCGTGTTGCAGTCTCTATGTTACTTATTTTTCTTTATTTTTTTTCTTGAGAAAAGTTCTTTCAGAGACGAGTTTTTTAATTTTTATTTAATTATCACTTTCAACACTTACATCGTATATTTTGAAAATAAAAAAATTAGAAACTTTGGAAAGGGTTTATTGCCGCTCATTGCTTTTTTTACTCTATATATATATATATATATATATATATATATATATATATATATATATACTGTATAAATATATACGTAAGGAGGATGTGCTATTTACACACGCGAAAGGCATATGGTAAAAATGATTATAAGTACCTGAAACAGCTACGTAGAATGTGTAGCAGCAAAAGCTGAAAAATTAAATGTGGTACTAATTGTAATGTACAGACCCCCAAACACGCACGCCAACCTCAAAATTTTCAGATTCCATTACAAAAGTAAGAAAATGGGTAAAAGATCTACACTCTCCAACCCCAAATATTTTTCTTTGTGGTGATTTTAATTTCCCATTCATGAAATATAAAAGGATAGGAAAAAATATATGTATATACCAGGACAAGGGGGGCACACGAGAAGACCAGGAGCAGGGAAAATGCTACTAGCTCTAGCTGATGAATTTATGTTACCGCAAGAAATAACAGAAAAAAACAAGAAAAAACAACTGCCTCGATTTGGTATTCACAAACAACAACAATCTAATTGATAATGTAGAAATATCCCAAACTATGATATCGGACCACAACATCATTGAAATAACAACTAATATAAAGGCAACAGGAAAGGAAAGAACACGCACAACAGAAAGAAGCAAATTCGAAATTTTTAATTTTCTCTCCAAAGCTATAAACTTGGAAGATGTTACATCCAGCATGGAAGTAATAGAGTGGAAAACCGTTTTCGAGACCAAGACAGCGGAGGAGATGCTAATGACTTTAGAGGAGAAGACGTTAGAAATTGTGGAAAAACATGTCCCAAAAATACAGCAAAAAGGAAAGAGAAGCTTCTTCGAGAGACAAAAGAGGGCATTGTTTCGAAAGAGAAAAAGAGTGACTGCAAAATTAAGTAACTGTAAAGATAACAACATCAGAAAAATATTAAATGATAAACTGCAAAGAATCGATGACGTCATACAAGAACTAATTGAGAAGCATACAGAAAAAGAAGACGATGCTATAGAAGCGATAAAGGCTAACTCAAAGTACTTCTATAATTTCGCAAAAAGAAAGTCGAAAAACTATACGACTATCGGACCCTTAAAAAACGAGAACAGTGCTTTATCTGATGATCTAACAGAAGTATCTGAAATATTAAGAGCTCAGTATAAATAATTTTTCAGTATCCCAAAAGCTAACAAATTGATATGCGATAGAAATGCGTTCTTTGAAGAAGAACTACAAAGGGAAAGTACAGGGCTATTGAAATGATTCACCTGATTTCAAATGAGAATATTTTTTAATGTTACAAATACAGAGTGATTTGTGATACATCACCCAAAAGAAAAACTCCAAATTTTGTCTCTCACCTCATAAATGCTCTATGTGACTTCCCCTAGTTACACGAGCAGCGTCGACACGATAGTCGAATTCCTCCCATACTCGCTCCAGCATGTCCGTTGTCACTGACTCTACGGCAGTAACAATGCGAGTTCGGAGCTCATCCAAAGATGTGGGCAACGGTGGCACGTACACAGTATCCTTAACGTACCCCCAAAGGAAGAAGTCGCACGGTGTAAGATTTACCGATTTACAGCTCGAAAACTGCAACACACAAAACGCCTTCTGCTGTGCGGACGCCATTTTCACACTGACTGTTTGTTGCTAGGCTAGGCCACGGCGTGACTTTGGAGCCCTCTCGTGGTGATCTTGTAAAACTACAGAGATTTCCTCTTTCATGTGGTGTATGCCTAGTTGATGCACGGTTGATAGGTACGGAAGTATTCTCAGTTGAAATCGGATGAATTATTTTAAATAGCCCTGTATAACGGACTTCGACTTTACGACGGATGATATTACACAAGCCATAGGGAAACTAAAAACACACTCAGCGGCAGGACCGAATAAATGGAATGCCACACTGATCAAAAACTGCAAGAATGCAATCGCTGAGCCCCTATATTGGATATGGAGACTATCACTAGACACGGGAGAAATACCGGGCATCCTGAAGAATGCGAACATAGTCCCAATATATAAAGGAGGACATCGATCCGAGGCCAAAAACTATAGGCCAGTGTCGCTTACATCTCATCTCACTAAAATATTTGAAAGAATAGTTAGACAGAAAATCTATGACTTTTTAGAAACTCAGAAAAAATTCAATGATAACCAACATGGGTTTCGGTCAGTCAGATCATGCCTATCACAACTAATGGAACACTACAACAACATTATTGATGCACTTGAAAGTAATGAAAACTATGATGTACTATATACAGACTTTGCTAAAGCGTTTGACAAGTGTGACCATGGAATCATAATACATAAACTGAAATATATAGGAATAACAGGTAAAGTAGGGAAATGGATATATAATTTCCTTAGTGAGCAGTGGCAAGTCGTTACAGTACAAGGAGTATCTTCATCAGAATCAGAGGTCCTCTTCATAATCATGCTAATTGACATAGATGAGGACGTTACCAGAGAGAGCAGAGTAACATCCTTTGCGGATGACACAAAAATCAGTAGAAAAATAAGAAACCCAGAAGATATAGGATCTCTACAAACCGACATAAACAGAATCTACAAGTGGACGGAAGACAGCAATATGAAGTTTAACACCGGGAAATTTCAGCTGTTAAGGTACGGAAAAAGAGAAGACCTAAAATCCATAGAATATTATAACCCAAATGGACAGGAAATTCAGAGAAATTCTAGAGCAAAAGATTTAGGGGTTGTAATGACAGATGATGCGAAATTTGAAACACAAAATAAGATAGCAGTAAACAGAGCAAAGAGAATAACGGGGAAGATATTGAGAACCTTTAAACGAAGGGATAGGAATGTAATGATTCCTCTACTGAAAACATCATACCCAAATTGGAATACTGCTCGGTCCTAACATCCCAATGTAAAAAAGAAGACATTAGCCAGCTGGAAGGGATCCAGAGAAGCTTCACAGTCAAGATCAACGGGTGCAAAGAACTAAATTACTGGGAAAGGTTAGGCGAACTAGACCTATATTCACTGGAAAGGAGAAGAGAGAGATACACCATTATTTACACCTGGAAAATAATGGAGAAACTAGTCCCTAATCTTACTCTGAACCCTATAACTCCCCAAACAACAGTGGAAAGTAGAAACGGTAGACTGTGTCGTATTCCCAAATTAAAGGCAGGACAGGGATCATCCTTAACCTTGAAAGAAAATAGTTTTTTGTGAGAGGGCCAAAACTGTTTAATCAGCTGCCTAAAGACCTAAAAAACACGAAGCGAGTTGCAGTGGACATCTTCAAAAGAAGATTAGACGCCTGGCTCAGAACAATCCCCGATGAGCCGGGCGTATCTCACTACTTCATCAGGCCAACTCGAGAGGAGGGGCGACAAGTTTGACCATCGCGAAATGAGGAATCATCGCGCGGAACGTTTGTAAGGTTGTAAGGTAAGGTATATGTAAAAATGAACACTGAACCCAGAACCTTCGGGCTCGCCTGGAACAAAAGGAACCAATTAAGGTAAAAGAACAATACAACATAAAAGATGGGCACGTACATTTCAGGAACGAAGATGGAAACGACCTCGTGGAAATACTAAAGGATCTCGTAGATATAGCTATCGGACTTTGACACGACTCACCTTTGTATGGCCACATGGGGCCGGATCGCACCATCAAGAGTCTTTTGGAGCGATACCATTTTCCCGAAATGGACAAAAAGGTACATGAATACATTGCTGAATGCCCGTCTTGTTTAAAACATAAAGGCAATGTGCCATCAACAGCTCCCATGCATAAATATCCAGTATGCCAACGGCCCTGGCAGAGAACCGGAGTTGACATCCTAGGGCCATTCCCCAAAACATGAAAGGGAAACCAGAACATCATTGTGTTTACGGACCACTTCTCGCATTACAGCGAAGTAGTTGCTATTCCAAACCAGACCTCGGAAAGTGTGGCAAGAGCACTAGTGGAACGCATCATCCAAAACCATACTACTCCTTCCATCCTAATTTCGGATAACGCCCTTAGTTTCACTTCCAAACTGTTTGAATCATTCTGTAAAATGTGTAAAATTAAAAACACACACATTGTGGCATACCATCCGCAGGCAAACGGCTTAATGGAAAGGCAATCGGAATATCCTAGAAGCCCTCCGCCATGTTGTCAATGGATCTTCCCATACATGGGATGATTCCCTCCCCATGGTGCAAACAGCCATCAACAACTGCTATAACGTGTCCATCGGGGACACCCTTCATTTCGTCTTATATCACTACGACAAACGGCTACCTTTTGATTTGCCTGACCAAATCGACCTGGCAATTCTAACACCTTCAGAGATGGCAGAAGCAAATCAGCAACTAGTTGAACAAGCTTTCAAAATTTTTGACATAATCCAATATGCCCTAGACCAGGGGGTGGCAAACCTTTTTACAGTCGCGTGCCAAAAAAAACATGTAAACCATAAAAAAAAAATTCGCTTGCCCACCAAAGTTCATATATATTACATCAACTTATAAACATTAAGTCTATTATTTTATACTCATTTTTTGGATAACAATTTCTATGAATGTATAAAACCGGCAAATTTGATCGCGTGCCCAAATGGGCACGCGTATCCTAGGTTCGCCACCACTGCCCTAGACCAACGAAACCACCACTCCGTCACCACCCTCACCGGATGATGATCGACGCACGGACCCTATACACCGGCCGCAAATGCATCAACCACGTGAACTAGAACCACGAAAAAAAAAAACGAACACACTCAGAATCCGAGCTTAATGTTCGACCCCCACTACCACCTAAGCGAGGCCGACCACTCCGCACACAAACGCAAACATTTACACGACCACCAACAGCTCCGTATAATTTAAGACGTAGATATAAATAAAATTGTTCCCTCTATAATTTTGAGATTACAATTAACAACTCGTACCCCTTTCTGTCTGAAACTAAATTCAAACCGACAATAGGAACCTTGAATTCCGCCATGAAACCGGTAACCATCCTACCCGGACTTCATGCCCCTAAATGGAATGATCAGTTGAGTCGTTTTAAAAATTTCGGATGATAACCAGAATAACCTTTTACAAATACTGTAACCAGTAACAATTATTTTTCAACATCTGCTGTCAGTATTATCAATGTGTGTGTGCTATTATCCTCGGCGTATTTGTAGTGAAAAGACTATTCTCGCAATGGCAAAGATAAAAAAAAAATTGTATTATGTCAAATTATTTATGCACGGCCAAGATGCGTCTTTGTACTGCCTAAACTAGACTTAACTACCCCGACTTATGTTGTATATATAAATCTGTATTATAAAAACCATTAGTTATCATCTAGTTAGAATTAGTTAGGATGTTATATTATTGTATTAATATCATTCTAGAGGGAAGAGCCCTGTAAAAATGAACAATGAATAATTATTATATTCATATATTCTTATATTCATATATTCTTATATTCACATATTCATATATTCTTATATTTATATATTCATATATTCTTATGTTCTTATATTCATTTTTGCATATAGAGTCAAAACTCGCATAACGCTAATGCAAGTTCGGATAAAATTTTTTATTTTCTTTCTATTTTATTTTTGTTGAATAATTAATGAATTATTTCTTTTTAAATTACTTAATCACTTTTCTAGATTTAGCTTAATAATTAATCGTGTTAAATTCTGCAGTGTTCATTTTCTTTATACATTCTCTCTTCATTGTCAAAGATGAAGTCATGTCTTGCTTAACATTCAATTTTAAATTTTAAGCATTTAATTTTGGCTTATATGCACGTTTAATTGTATGCATAATAAATATGCATAATAAAATGCATATTTCAATTTCCATTTTTAGTTAACTCGGCAGATCATGATAAAACCAGATCTGTCAATATGCAGTTTAAAATAAAAATATGGCTTCATCTTCAAATATCTTGCTTATCTTTCTAGACATTGCTCCAACTAAAATATTTACCTTATCTTTAAATATTTTGCAAAATAATTCAGCCTATTGAGAATAAAAAACAAAACAGGTCAGCATTAAATAATAATGATGTCATTAAATTTTAGGCATATAAACATGTAGAATTTCTCGTGTTCATTCTGATTCTGATTTGTCTGATCTGACTTAGAGGCTGAGCATTACCTGTAACATCTTAGCAGTAAACTACAGTAAGAGAATATCTTTGTCTTCTCCTTCCAGCCTTGTTTTCGTCAGAGAACTTAGTCTTAAAATAGAGAAAAATAATTTCCCGATACGCTACAAGAAGAATCGGGGAACCCTGAGAGAATTTAGTAAGCTTCACAGAATCCTCCGATCCCCTACAAGAAGAAACTGGAGAGTAGTACAGGTCTAAGAGAAACTACTGCGATTTCCTACACGGCACTAGCTACTCCAAGGTAACAAATCCGTTGCTGCCACCTAACCAGAACCCCCGTCAACCTCGAACCCCCCAAGGTCATAGACGGAGGGGATTAACATATATATATATATATATATATATATATATATATATATATATATGGGATGAATTTCACAATTAAACACGGGAAGTAAATGAATGATGCAAATCCACAAGGAAAAAGGAAAGGCCTTGGAATCATTTTTCTTTTTCCTTGTGGGTTTGCATCATATATATATATATAAGGTTGTAACATATATTCTGCTCGATTTTTTAGTTCATTCAGAACAAAAATTAAAGGACTTATAAGGACAAATTTGCTGGAATTTTTAGTTTATTCACAACAAAAATTAAATGACATAATGACAAATTAATCATCAATATAATTCCCTTCTTCTTCTATAACCTCCTCCCACCTGTATAAAAGTTTTTTATGCCAAGTTCGAAGAAATCTCTTGGTTTCGAGATAAAAAAAGCGATCACTTCATTTTCGATAGCTTCCGTGGATTGCAACTTTTGTCCATCTAGGTGGTGTTGCAGACTTCTGAATAAATGGTAGTCTGAAGGTGCGATATCCGGAGAATAAAGTGGATGAGGCATTTTTTCCCAACCAAATGCCTCCAATTGGGCAGTGGTGATTCGAGCAGCGTGAGGGCGCGCGTTATCCTAGTGGAATAGAACACCTCTGCGATTAATTAATGCAGGACGGTTTTCTTGTAATGCCATCTTCAATCGTTGGAGTTGTTGGCAGTAGACTGCAGCTGTGATTGTTTGGTTATCTGGCAGAAGCTGAAAATGAATAATTCCTTGCATATCCCACCAAACGCATAGCAAAATTTTCTTTGGATGGGGTCCATTCCTTGGCTGAGGTTCAGTCTTTGTTTCACGGCTAACCACTGATGTCGACGCTTAATATTGTTATAGAGGACCCATTTTTCATCCCCAGTGACGATCCGATTCAAAAACGGTGCCTGCAGTTGCCGAGAATGCAGTGATGTGCAATAGGGTGTACCATTTTTGGGTCATTTTCAAAAAGTCAAGGTCCAGGAGTCTAATGTTGTGCCAAATGATGTCCTAAACACGAATTTTACAGGCATTTTCTAATCCGACAAATTTTGAATCCCCCCCACCCACCCTTGAAATTTTGCGCATCCCCTTTTCCTAAAAACCCAATATATCTCAAACACTATCAACTTTATCGAAAAATGTTATAGAATAAAAATGATTTAGAATCAAAGGTTCTATTAAAAAAGTTCATCAAAATAGAAATTTACTTAATTTTGAAAATTTTCATTTATTTTTTAAAAATTTAAATTAAAAAAAATTTTTGCTTGCAGTGCCTTCTTCTTAAATAAGGTGTTACCGCCACCTTTGAAGCATCACCCCAATGCAGCTTCGCGGCGATGGGCTTTGTATTTGCTAGTTATAATGCAAATCATAATTAGTTTTTATATAACTAGCCTATACAAAGTGAGGACAACCTCAAAACTATATATATATAAAATAAAGCTAAAAATTAACACTTTATCTATAGTTGTGAGGTCCCATCGTTTTTTTTTCCTTTATTCAACACTTTCCTCAAAAAAAATAAAAAGAAACAAGTTTCCTAATTAGAAATCATTGATATAAGAGCTTTTTAAACATAAAAATAAGAAAAGACAATTTATGGTATATTTAATAACAAAAAAAAATCAGCCTCTTCTAAATTAAAACAATCTCTGCAAATAAAAATACCTAATCTATCTGTTAATGAACTATTCTTTACTGAGTTTCATTCTTTTAAGAGTCTCTTTACTAGGATCAGGAATTAGTCTTCTATTCTCTTCCACAATTTGCAAAAGACCTTGAAATTCTTCTTCATTTTGACATTTGTCATGAAAGTTTTGAACCAGCTTGATTCCTCTTTCAGCGGTATCATTGACTACTATAATAGATGAAAGAATGTTTTCTAGTTTGTTGTAGTCATCGACCTCTTCCCATGTTGATGCTGGTTTCTTTATCCATGAGTCTGGTTTTGACCCACAGCATTGAAATAAATGCCATGAAATTGGACCTACTAGCTGATGAAGCTTTGTGTCTTTCTTTAAAATGGGGAAAACAGGTTGCCCACATACATAATTTTCTGGAACTGGATATTTGTTTAAGGATTTTGCGATCTTATCTTTTTCATCATTACTTAGCGATCCAAAGAAACTCAAAGGGACCACTTCCTCCGTCAAATACCAGTAATGATTGGCAAAAGATTTCAAAGCAGCATTTGCAACTTCCCTATCTTCCTTCTTGTAATTCACCAAATCATGATAAAACTTCAGATCATTAGCTGGACTATCTAGTGAATTAGAACATAAAAGCCAGTATTTTCCATAAATTAATGCATTAAATAGACACATTCTCTTTAATTTCTTAATCAATGATTCATCATATGATGCTTGGTGGGCAAAAGCATACATTTTATTTGTATACAAAATCATTGCCATCCACCTGGCACGGTGCATTGCACCAGGTTTCCGCCAATGACTGTTTTCTCTGGAAACCTCTCCTAAAAGCATTAAAGTTGTTTCAGCAACTTCCTTATAGTCATCACGTGGAAAGCAGTCAGATTTTCTTAAACATTGGGTCATAAATTCTACACATTCTTCCTTTAGACCTCTTTGATACCTTGATTTAACATCAAGAACATTGTATGTAGATTTCGTATTAATTTTCTTCCATTTAGACTCGCGAAATTCTTTGAATAACTCAAACTCAGGAGATTTACTTGGGCCAAAAATGGTTTCATACACAGCACACAAAACTCTTTCAGCCACATGATGGAGGCATGCTAACCAAATCAATTTCTTTTGCAAAAGTTCTTCAAGTAACTTACAGGAACCTTTCATCCATCCTGAATTGGATGCAGTGGCATCAAATGATACTCCAAAGACATTTTGCTTGAAGTTCCATTTTTCAATACTTTGAAATACAGAAGTGGCTTGAGACAATCCAGTGGAATCATCTATTATAGAAACTGATAAAAGTTTTTCTACATTTGGGTATCCAGTAACAAGTATTGCAAGGCGGTCTTCTTGTTCTGAACATGATTTAGTAAGCAGCTTGCTATCCCAATGTACTAGGCAGTGATCAGGAGGAGTAAAATCCTTGATGCAAGTTTCATAGTTTCGTTTTCTTGTCTTTCGAGCGGCTCTTGCAGATGTGGTCCTGGAGAGAGACAGTTTTTCAATATCCTTGCCACACCTAATGGCTACTGCAGCAGCAAAAACAGTCCGTTGTCCAATAGAGAGATTAAGTCTGTCTGCAGTGGAGGAAACCAATGGCGAGGCAAGAATATTTTTGGGGCTGGAAGCATTTGAAGGTCCTGCTGTAGGTTCTGTCGGAAACTCTTCATAGCTGTCTGTCTCAGAACTGGTCGTGCTAGAAAGAAGGGTCTCTGATGTTCTGGCTGTAGCACTCACTTGCTTCACTGATTTATGTTTCTCTTTGCGTTTCTTCTCTTTCTCTAATCTAATGTACTTGCGCTGTACTTTTGATGCATAATCTGCATCTAGCAAACCTAAACATGTTTCTCGTTTTGTTCTTTGATCTTCTAAGAATGAAATATCATATGCTTTCTGAGGCTCAGTTCTCATGCGGTCTTTTTGGATTAATTCAACGGCATTTTGAGAAGAGATGTCAAAAAGGGAATCCATAATTTTCATGAAATTAGAGAGTTCATTTTCAAAGCTTGCTCTTTTTTTGTGCTTGATTAAATTATTATGCATTTCTTCTAGATTTAACAGCATCTTCCTGCCTTTAGGGTTTTTACTAATATCTATAGTAGGAATGCATGCTTTTTGCCATATTATTAGTAGCTTCTGTAGAACTTCATTAACAGTAGAATCTTTTGTAACTTTTGGACCCTTATACTGCATTCTCCGTAAATAAATAAAATGGCTAAGAACATCTTTATTGGATGGTAAAACAATTTTAGATGAACTCATAATATCAGCCTGCAAGCGACCAAGAATAAAGTCATGCTGTTTTGTAGCTGTTTGACTCATTTTTTATTTATTTTTCAAATAAAGCAGTCTGAAAAGAAACAATAAGAGTAAAAACAATGCTTGTTATTAAAATTCAATGTAAAAAGGATTTTTTAAAATTTGGATTATACTCACAATATACTCATAAATAATGTAACTTAAGCACCTTATTTTATATTAATACAATAAGGTGCTCTTGGACAAAAGAAAATGAAAATTTTCAGAATTACGTAAATTTCTATCTTAATGAACTTTTCTAATAGAACGTTTGATTCTAAATCATGTTGTTTATTCTATAACATTTTTCGATAAAGTTGATAGTGTTTTAGATATATGGGGTTTTTAGGAAAAGGGGATGGGCAAAATTTCAAGGGGGGGTGGGGGATTCAAAATTTGTTAGATTAGAAAATGCTTGTTAAATTCGTGTTTAGGACATCATTTGGCACAACATTAGACTCCTGGACCTTGACTTTTTGAAAATGACCCAAAAATGGTACACCCAAATGTGCAAATATCGATTCGATGTTGAAGATTCGCTTGTAACAAATCATGCGGAACCCATTTTCCAACCTTCACTACTTTTCCTAACAGCTTCAAATGACGGTAAATGGTCATATGACTAACGCCGAGTTGCAGGCCAAGTTCTCTTATAGTTACCGTTGGGTTTTCCTCCAATGTTGCTTTCAGCAACTCTTCATCTAACTCATTTGGTCGTCCTGTTCGTTGATCACTAGGCAACAAAGATTTTGTTACAGAAGACCAAATAAGTGCTCCTAGCTAATTTCGGTATGCTGATTTCAAATCTATAATTAGATTTTTTCTATCACGTCTAGATTTTGTGTAAAATGCAAATCACTTTTAGTAAAATTTTCTACCACGTCCAGATTTTGGTTTTAATCGGCTTAATGCCAATAATATGAAACTTGCTTTTCAAGGTTAAAGCAATTTTTTTTGCCAACTATATACAAATTCGAACAATTTGATAAATAAAATTTATCCCGAGTTGGCAACACTGAGTCAAGAGCATAGTAATGGGCTACGGCCCAACGGTCAGTCGCTACGTGACAGTCAAGCAGAACGGTTGTTGAAGCTCTCTGCTGATGAGCAAGTGACAGGTTGTGGTGACTTGTGTGTTTTTATAGCATTTGTTTTGTACTACGGTGTGTATTTCTTTTTATTTTGCACATCGTAATAATTACTTTCTACGTTTTTTCAGATATTGTATGGTAATTCAGAATGGCATCAAATAGACGTGCTTGTGTAAATCACCCAGACAACTTCTGCTTTGTCTGTGGACAATATACACCTAAGCCACAACGTAGAAACATAACAACAAAGATTTAAACTTGCCTACAAGTGTTATTTTGACTGTAAGTTAGGAGACCAACAGAGGGACTGGGCACCACATATTTGCTGTGCACAGTGCAATGCAATGTTAATAGCTTGGATGAATGGTAAAAGAAAAGCTATGCCGTTCTCAGTCCCCATGGTTTGGCGTGAGCCGAAAAATCACTTCAATGATTGTTATTTTTGTTTGACAAAGATTGCTGGTTTCACAAAGAAAAACAAATCAAAGATCACGTACCCAAACTGCGAATCAGCAATGAAACCAGTACCACATGATGAAACAAATCCACCACCAGTTCCACCAGCAACGATAACAGACAGCAGTTCATCTGAAGATTCTGCTAGTGATATAGAAACAGGGAAAGATGGCATATATGTTCCAGATGCAAATATTTCCCCACATTTGTTAAGTCAAGCGGAGTTAAATGACTTAGTGCGCGATTTGGAATTACCAAAAGAAAAGGCAGAGTTGCTTGGTTCAAGACTTCAAGAATTTAATCTTCTCCAACCAAACACCAAAGTTTCCCATTTCCGCCATCGCCATTTGCAGTTTTCATCATTTTACTTACAGGAAGAAAACGTTTGTTTCTGCCACGATATCAGTGGTCTGATGCAAGGGATTGGCTGTCGCTATGATCCAAAAGAATGGAGACTGTTCATTGACTCTAGTAAAGCTAGCCTTAAAGCTGTATTACTGCACAACGGCAATGAAAAACCTTCAATACCTGTAGCACATGCCACTGGCCTTAATGAGACTTATGAATCGATGAAACTGCTGCTAAGACTCATCAAATATAAGGACCACACATGGAATATTTGTGGCGACCTTAAAGTTGTATCATTACTTCTTGGGTTACAGTTGGGCTACACAAAGCATATGTGCTTTTTGTGTCTATGGAACAGCAGAGATGACAAGAACCACTACAAAAAACATGATTGGCCATCTAGAACTGAACATGTTGTTGGTAAATACAATGTGAAACACCCAGCACTTATTGACCCTCAGAAAGTACATCTTCCACCACTTCACATTAAACTTGGCCTTATGAAAAATTTCGTGAAGGGTATGGATCATCAGGTATGGTTTCCAATATTTAAAGGATAAATTCAAAGGAATATTGACAGATGCTAAGCTAGAAGCTGGAGTTTTCACTGGACCACAGATCCGCAGTGTCATCCACGACTCATCGTTTCCATCTAACCTAAATGAGAATGAACTAGGAGCATGGACATCTTTCGTTGAAGTTGTCAAAAATTTTCTTGGAAACCACAAAGCTGAAAACCACCGTAAACTCGTAGAAAACATGCTTAAATCTTATGAAATAATGGGATGCAGAATGTCTTTGAAAATTCATTTTTTACATTCTCATCTTGACTTCTTCCCGGCCAACCTTGGGGCTGTAAGTGACGAGCATGGTGAGCGCTTCCACCAACAGATCTCAGTTATGGAAAACAGATACCAAGGTAATTTCAACCCAAATATGATGGGAGATTATTGTTGGTTCCTGCAGAAGGAGAGCTCGTCATCCTACAAGCGACAAAGGAAGAGGACACACCAAAGTTTCACTTAAGAACAGGAATTTACCTTTCAATAGTAACAACAAAATACTAACGCGCTTTGGGTGGATGGTTGGGCGCAGGGGTGGTAACTCCGCCAGCGGAATTCCACTGTCTGTCTTAAGCCAGAATAAAGGAGGAAAGACATCCCTGTTCACTAATTATTTAAGTATGCTTAACATAAAACGTGGCACGGAAAAGTAGCTTAGACGGCTTTCGTAATAGAAGCGGGTGAGAAAAAAAATGAAAAATAGGGGTTTTCGGTTACACAAAACCTGGACGTGATAGAGAAATTTTGATATCAGATCTGAAATCAGCATCACCGCTTTAGTAGGAATCAGTAGTTCACGTGTCTGTAACAAAAAAAAAGTTGAAATTTGTTGCCTAGTGATAATCTTTCAGACTGAAGTCTCCATTTCCGAACTTCTCAAACCATCTCCTACACATCCATTCGCTCACAACATCATTTCCATAAACTCTTTGAATGTTTTTTGCGGATTCACTAGCGTTAGATCCTTTATGGAACTCATACAGCATCACATGTCGAATATGCTCTTTCGTGGGATTCATGTTTTTTCAATTACTGTAATATCGTACGGGGTGGCGTTGTAACTGTATGAAAAACACCAGAGAAAATATTTATTAGCCTAATCTTACACTAGCCTACGCCTACACTAGCCTAATTCATTCTGTATCATTCTGTATCGTGATAAAACCTGTGCGAACTTGTCGCCGCGTGTATTTTGCAACATTTCTAAAACTATTTCACATTATCTTAAGGTTATTCTATTATCTATCGTCCGTTTTCTAATCGAACAGACTTTATGTTACAACCTGATATATATTTATTGGGGGGGGGGGGAGTGAAATTTTGTTTCTCATTGAACTTTTTTCAAAACTGTACATGTTATTTGTGCGTGTACATGAGCGCCCTTGTATGTGTGTGTGTGTGTGTGTGTGTGTGTGTGTGTGTGTGTGTGTGCGTGTTTTAGATTTCCTGAGTTTTATTAAATATTTATTGTTAGGGATTTTAAAATTTTAATATAATTAAAACATGTTTTTAATACTAACCAGTTACAGTATTACACGTAAGCCCGATAAAAATAAACTACAATAGTTAAAACAAGGAAAAACCATCTAGGGGAGAGAGGTAGAGTGATGGGAAAGAGTTTTAAGGAGTTACAAGGATATGAAGGAGCCACAACAGCTTTACAGCCGACTCCAGGTGGTACCCGTAGATTTCGTTCGAAGGCAGACCACTCACAAAGAGAAGGATTAACACAGAAAAGCAAGAGAGTTACAAGGAGTTACAAGGAAAAGAAGTACCTCAAAAGGCCTTGCGGCCCATACCGAGGAGGTACCAGTGGCAACGGGTGCCATGGAAAAATTCATACACCCTCAAATAGTGTGCAAGATTTGGTCTAACCTTTTCTTGAAAGTGTCACAGATCTTATAGGTAAAGTAATTCCCACACACACTAGTGCTAAACCGTTTCAAATCTAACTATTGTTGCGAGTTTAGTTATCATTTAAACTAAACATGTTTCTAAAATCGACATCGTCGAACCCGTGTAAGAGCTTCAAAACCTCGATGAGTTGATCGCGCAGCCTCCTAGTTTCCAGCGAAAACAAATTCAGGGCGTGTAAGCGTCGATTGTAGCCCATATGCCTAACAGAAGGGATTAACTTTGTGGCCCTCGCCTGGACTCGCTCCAGCCTGTCAATATCTTTCCTGAGGGTGGCCGACCAGAACTGCGCAGCATACTCCCAGAGGCGGATTAAGACACCTCGGGTCCCCGGGGACAATGAAGAATATGGGGGGCCCTTTTCTATATCTTCTTATTAACAATACATGTACATGTAATGTACATAGTACGGTGCTCAGGCTAATTGAGAAGCAAACTTATAGTAGACATGCTAAGTGACTTTTCACTTCAAATCATGATGCAAAGGTCCCTTTGGTATGGAAGTTCCTTTGGGCCATAGGAAAAAAATTATCCAAAGCCACAAGTTGTATCTTAAATCCAAGATGGCCGCCGTCGGCCATATTGGAAAACATGGCCGACTCAGAGCCAAGGAATCGTTTGTGATAGAAACTATTATGGTACATGTTTTCCAGCTAATTTGAGGTCGCTGAACTCATGTCTGGCATCAATTTTACGTTTGGAATGCATTTAAAGGTCAAATCCGGGAAATGATACACAAAGTTGACATTTTGATAAAATTTATGAAAACAGAATTTAGAGGCATGGAAGAAAGAATTGCAAATTGAATGATAAATTTACAAGTTCTATGGCATCTAAATAGTATAAATGATACATAGTATACTCGACCAATAACTAGCCAACTCAAATATATCATCACTAGAGTTAGGATTGATAGGCACTACAAACTCAATAATAGGTAGGCAAAAAGGCACTAAAGAAGCCCTCAAAAAGTCGCTTAAATAGGCACTAAAAGCTAAAAAAGGCACTTAATAGGCATTTCTATTTTCCCACTTTTCTCTTATTATTGTTGACTTACAGTAAACCCATTTGCAGTTCTGATGAATATCAGGATTTTTATTGTAAAAAATAAACTAAACATCTCAAAAACCATCAAACATTTTATATGCATCAAAGTAAAATCCAAACATTTAAACTATCTTCTTACAAAAACTCAACTAAACTATAAATTGAAATGGCAATTGATGATTAAAACTTTTTCAAGGTTCTGTGGCGTAAATTGACATCGCCTGTCACTCAATACATTTTTATATCGAGAAAACGACCTTTCGACATCGCAAGACGTAATTGGTGCGAACTTTAAAGGTGCTAATTCGCTTGGCTCAAAGTCCAGAACCTCCTGACACTCTCCTTTGAACACTGTTGAAACATTCACTATGGTTTGCCAACCAGGATTGCGTCTGAGAACATTTTCAAATTTTGCTACCACTTCTTTCCCTACGTTACCAGGAACCTGGCTCAGCTCCTTCCTTAAATTTTGAACTATTTCCACTGCTTCAACAAACGGCAGGCCTCTCTCCTCCAGCTTGGTTATGGTCCCTGGCACCCGTCCGAAATTGTCTTAGGCATTTTTTCTCACTTATAAAAAAAGCCGTAAGCACAAACGTGAGATTTTATTTAGCAAAAGCACTTGAACAAAGACCACGTTGCACGCACCAAACAAAATGATCGAGGCCGAACGCGTCACAATGACGTATTGTGATCTGATTGGCTGTATTTGGCTGACGTATTGTGATCTGATTGGCTGTGCTGGTTGCATCAGGAGTCCAATGTTCCCTCTAAGGTGTGCGCGTGTGCGCGCGCACACGCGTTGTGAAACCCGCGCACACAGCAAAATAAAATGCGCACAGGCTCAAGCGTATCATGAGTCACGACAGTAAATGAAGTAATTTCAAAAATTTCAGTTTAATGAATTCTATAAAGAACAAATTAAGAAACCGCTTGAAAGAAAATCATTTGGATATGCTCATGAGAATTAAAAGTTACCTGAATGATGACGGATGTTAATCTTCTTAGAGTTTATTTGGAAATGGGCAAATGCTAAAGATCATAGGGAGAAATCATAATCATACTTAAATGAAAGGCACTTTCATTTAATGTTATTTTGATTATATTTTATTTTATTGAATTTTATTATTTTTTATTTTATTCCTATTTTGTGAATGGATAAAATCATGTATTAATCTTGATAGTCTATTTTAAATTGCTAAATGCTAAAAATTGTTTTGAGAAATGATAACTAAAATAGTCATTTTCAATTAATGTTATTTTTATTTTATTTCTTTATTTTGTTGAATTTTATTTTGCTATTTTTTATTTTATTCATATTTTTAGAATGGATAAAATGTTTTCTTTTTAAGAATATATAATATTGTAAACAGTTTTTTAATATCCATTTAATAGTACCGTAATGATCAAGCTATCACCTTATGGAAATAATATTTATTAAGTATTTAATATTTATATATATTTAATTTTGAAAATAATAGCGCTCAGAAAAGTTTGCACAATTTTTTACCATGACTCTAAATGTATGCACAACGAAAATTTCTTGCGCACACGGACTAAAAAAAATTAGAGGGAACATTGATCAGGACTAGCCTCGGTTTTTCCATCCCCTGCCCTATTTAGGCCTACAAGTTTAAAAAAAATGCGAGTTATTTTGCTTTACTTAGTACAATAAAATTAAAAAGGCATATATAGGCAAGTATTTTAAAATTAGGCACTAACCATCAAAATAGGCGTTTATAGGCACTATAACATTTAATTATATACATCCCACAGTCCCGAAATGGATTTCTCTAAAAGAAGCCTATGAATCTATAAACGGGAATAAAAAAGGCAAAAAGGGCAAAATCCGGTCTCTAATCATCACACAATGTTGTGACAATGTAAGCACATTCATGACATTCCTTCATTCAGCACTAACCTGATTCCTCATCTATCTGTACCTCACTCATCTTACCAGTGTGGGAACACGAACTTTTACATCTACAGAGATACATGCAGGGCTGCCCCTGCACGTAGCACTTACAAGGAGCCTTACAGTCTGTCTTACACTGGCAAATGACAAGCTCTGGTATGTCCTGCGAAATGGTGGGAGTTGTGGTGTAGACTGGAGTTGGCGCAAAGTCGGGGGATTATTTCTGCCATCCTCATTCCGTTGGAGAGACTGGAGCTGGAGCTTTGATGAGCGTATTACCCCACACGTGTCTACTCTGAAGTCACAAGAGAAATAACTGATTAGTTGTAATAACACTTCTAGAAATACAACTGCATGCAGTAATCTCGAGCATGAGTGATGCCCCCATTCATGCAATGCTGTCTTACCTGATAGACTTCTCTGAGGAGGTGCTGATGCAGAGCGTCGCTGCTTGGGGGCATGTGCTCGAAGTCGCATCCTTTGTGGAGGAAGAGGGAGAGTCTAGCAGCATCCACGGTTGTGATGACCTCCTCAGAGACACCAGAGAGCTGCATGACGAATCTCTGGAGCGTGGGTGTGTGTCTTGATTATCTCCAGGGTGGGGTTAGGGCAGGAGAGCAGCTCGAGAGGTAAGGTGAGTTCAGGGAGAGACTGCCACACTGACCAGGCCCTCTTCTTGCCTTTTCCGTAGAACGCTGAAGTCGTGTCGCATCCCGTTAACGCATGAAACGCCAGCAGTGCCATTGCCTTGAATGGTCCAAGTCCGCGGGCGATGACATGCGCTGGAATGTACCTGGCAAGGAATGTAGAGATGAGTTAGACAATGGCTTCATGATCTAAAAGCTATCGGTACACTGCAGACACCTGGCTTAAAGACACTTCAATAAAATAACTGTACCTGAAGTGACGCCGCGATCCGAAGGCAATCCAGAGTTCATCAATCTTCTATCCGAGGGCCACAAAAGTGGAGACGCCCAGCACTACAACATCGCTGTCGCTGGTGCGGACGTTCACTCGACGATGACCGGCGTAGGTAGCTGCGTAATCTCGCCGGAGGATCTTGGCTGCTTTGTGGAGGATGGAGACTTCAGTTGATGTATTGTTTTCCATATCAACTACAGCTTTGCTTAGGTCTTCGTCGAAAACAAGAGACAAGCAACGATTCAATGGTATCGTCTTGATGTCAGGAATCATGCGCTGAATATCCTCTCGAAGGCGTGTTGTATTGCATTTGATGTAGTGAAAACCGAGAGCGGCGAGGCGCTTGTCATAGAGGCCGTGAAGTCAGCCATTGCCAGTGACGTCCTTGAAACACGATTATCTTCAATAAAGTCAAGTAACTCGTTGAGAACATGTGCTCGGATCACCTGAGTCGCATGACTCTCAGTCGTGTCACATCCGACCGTTGCCGCTTTCCTGTAGAGCCGAGTCAGGCACGCACGATGATAGACGGCATTAATAGCGACCATGTCACCAGCAGAAAGTTTAGCCAACAGACGTTTGTCACCTAACAATCGAGCGCAATCATTGATTTTCTCCTCCAAGTCAAAAGTGGAGGGCTTTTTCAGCTCTTTCTTGTTGCCCATTTCGTCACAGAAGAGGCATGGAGTGTCGACTGGTTCGCTCGAAGATGTAGAGGGTGAGGGTGCGGCCTGTGTGATGGACCTGGCACCACTGTTCATGCGGCGAGTTTTCACCGGACTAACTGACTTGATGCTTTTTCCTCGCTCTCTGCACTTTTTGATTGTCGACAGCATTCCTGCAACTTTTGTGCCACTCTACTTGATTGGACATCATCAGCTGCACTATATTCTGAGCACCGCCACCAGCACCGCCACCAATGTCATCTATGACTACAAAGTCAGGCAACTCCTCTAATTCCTTGAGCTCCTGGATGTTCTCCGTAACTTCTTTATAAGAGGCTGAAAGTCTTTCAGGTTTGTTTCTCAATTTCACAGATGATGAAGGATTCTTAGTCGGTTCATAGCTTTTGTTTGACTGACATATGAAGCATAAGCTCCAGTCGCGAGTGTCCATGATGTCAGGCGTGCTTTTAGAGTCACTCATTTCGGATTAATCACTGTGAATCTGAAATATGAAATTAAATTTCTAAAGGTCACAGAACTTAGAAACGTGTGTGATGACTCTTTTTCAGCTAAATTCAGCATGAGAAAACCATTTCTGAGGTTATTTTGGGGTTTCAGGTTAATTTGGGGTGTCTTACTCCGTCAGTTTAGAAACTGCGGAAAATCCCCAATTTCAACATGGCGGCCAGCGGCCATATTTGATTTTGGGGGTCAAAATGACCTCCAAACCCCATAATAATCTGAGAAATGAATTTCTCATGCTGAATTTAGCTGAAAACGAGTCATCACACACGTTTCTAAGTTAATTGGTTCAAAAGTTAGAAATACGGTCATTAGCATAATTTATGCTGTTTAGGCGTAAAATTAAGCATGTCTATGCATAGATACAACTTGTGTTTTTAGATAAATTCTTTCCTATGGCCCTAAGGAACTTTCTTACCAAAGGGGACCTTTGCCTCATGATTTGAAGTGGACACCCTATTTTGTGCAATTAATATGTCTACTATTAAAAGAACCTTAACACAGTGTATTTTGCCGTTTGCCAAAACCAAACAGCATTAAACAAACTTCACTTTAGGGCCTATAAAACATAAAATAAAACAGGGAATTTGTCAGTTTGTGTACTCTGTCATATTTAATCAAAGAAGTTTGCGAAATCGCGAATTATATTATCGAAACTCAGTTGATTGGGGAGGGGGCCCTCAAGCATGGGAGCCTGAGGCTTCAACCTTAATAGCCTCAGTGATAATCCGCCACTGTATACTCCAGGTGCGGCCGAATCAGGGAATTGTACAGAGAGGGCACAATCTCCTTGTTCCGAAATCGAAATTGCCTCCTCATATAACCCAACAGCGTCTGGGCTTTCTTTTCCATCTCTACGCACTGTTTGGTAAATTTAAGGTCGCTACTAATCAGCACACCCAAGTCCTTTTCCAAATCAGTGGCCTCGATATTACTCCCCAACATGGAGTAGTCCGACTTGGGATTAGCGTAGCCAATGTGCATCACCTTACATTTACCCAAGTTAAACGGCATTTGCCTTTTTTGGACCACCCTCATTCCTACGTAGGTCCGCACGCAGTTGCTCGATCGTTTCGGGCGTCCCAACACTGGTCCCAAGCTTGGTGTCATCAGCGAATTTGGCGATCCTACTGACGATGCCACCGTCGATATCATATGTAAATGATAAACAACAATGGCCCCAAAACGGAAGCCTGAGGAACCCCGCTAGTGACCGAGGCCCAACCCGAACTAGCCCCTTTAATTACAACCCTCTGCCGCCTATTCTTCAGCCAGTTTCCAATCCAGCTATCAACTTCCCCATCGATACCCAGCGCGCGCACATTCGCCATTAGCCGGCGGTGAGGTACCTTATCAAAGGCTTTCTCAATGTTGAGATAAACTATATCAATCGCCCTACTCTTATCGTACTCACTCCACATGACGTGAAAAAACTCGAGCAGGTTGGTGAGACACAATCTATACCGTCTAAACCCATGTTGGGAGTCCCCAAGCAGCTTGTACGAATCCAAATGGTCAACGATCCTATCCGCTATTATCCCCTCTAATAATTTACCTACAACCGAAGTGAGACTAATAGGATGATAGTTCTCTGGACTTTCGTGATCCCCTTTCTTAAAGATAGGTGTCACGTTGGCTTCCCTCTAGTCACCAGGCACCTAGCCCGTCTCCAACGATTTGTTGAAGACTATAGCCAAGTGGTGAGCCACCTGGTCGCGCACTTCCCGTAATACTCTGGGGAGGAACTGATTTGGCCCAGGAGCCTTAAACGCGTTTAGTTTGTCTATTCCATCGGCAACGTCTGTCGCGGTACACCCAACACTATGCAGGCCAGCACCGTCGTGCCTGACGCCTGGCTCGGGGATGACGCGGGTGTCCTTCCTGGTGAACACTCCCGCAAAGTACTCATTCAGCACATTAACGATGTCCGCGTCGGAGGTCCACAGCACGCCGCTGCCGTCCTTTAGTGGGCCTATCATGCTTCTAATGGACTTTCTACTATTAACATAACTGAAGAATTCCTTAGGGTTCGCCTTGCAGAGGCTTCCCACCCGTAGTTCTTCGTTACGTTTGGCTAGCCTAATCTTCGCACATTCGCCTCAATGTTCATGGGAACGATTGGCTTTCGCCCTCCTCTACGCAGCTTTCCTATTTCAGATAGCCAAAGCGATGTCCCGACTGAACCACTTAGGCTGCGTTGAAGCAGGGGTGACTGGTTTTGAGGGTATGGCAGCAGACTGCAGCACCATAAACTGGTCGAGGAATGCACTCCACACTCCCTCAACATCGCCGCCGACCTCTAACTTCATCTCACCTACGGTACGCTATCCCTGAGGCCGACAAAGTCCGCCCGCAGTAGATCAAGCTTGTTGCTTCTCAAGTTAATACGCTTCACCCGAGGGACGCAGACACAGAACCTAATCAGACCGTGATCACTCCCGCCCAACGAGAGAGAGAGAGAGAGAGAGAGAGAGAGAGAGAGAGAGAGAGAGAGAGACTGTTAATAACCCAGAAAAATAAAAACTCTAATAAAAATAGTATTGAACTGACGGAACTCTTCAAGCCATTGCTGACAGAAAAAGTGATGAAACAGGAGGTATAGGAAAGTAAGGAAAAGTATCATGAAAATAAAATGAAAATAAAAACTTATCATGCATGTGAACCTACTCACTCATTTGTAGTAGTGTCTAATTAAGAAATAAATGTTTGTTTATAAGAATTTAATGTTCATTTAAGTTTTATTAAATAAAAAATAAAAAATGGTTGTATTAAAATTATAAAATACGAGTTGGCAACACTAAGAATCGGCCCAAGCGGGACGAGAGAGAGAAATGCCCAAAAAAGGGCAGTCATCGAATGGCCTTGAGCTTATTAATGTTTTTTTGGTGTTAAGATGTTGTGAATTTAGAATAGTATTTCATATCTCTCTCCGATTAAAATGTTAACGTTAATTTCCCCCTCGCATTACCCCGTTTATCTAAAGCGTTTCGGCATAAATAAAAGTCAGTAAAGTGTAATGAAGAGTATAATTAATCTCCCGGTCTCCCTTGGATTGTTTGAATGATAACGGCTTTCCACTCGGTCACGTCTACCGTATTTATAAAGTACACCGAAAGCTAGTGAAACGAGTGTAAAGAGAATGATTAATGATAGAAGAGAAATGGAATAAAGAAAGAGCAAAATAGTACCAAAAGCAAAATAAGAAAGGTTAAAAAGGCATAAATTACTACACATTAGTGTAAGCAAAGGATACATGAAACGCTGTTCTGCATTTATATAATATACACCATTTATTTTTTTTAAAGGAAGTGTTTTAATTTTATCGATGTATCAGTCTGTCGCGGAAGAATACGACCTCCTTCCATTAGTGCCACTGAGCTCTTCAGTGTTAAATTAACTGAGAATGAGTGAGCTATCCTTCATATTAAGTTCATTCACGGTTTTAAAATGTCTCGGTAATCTATTTTAAACATATTAACGGGCGTATTTGTGACACCTCCCACCGGTAAACTGTTCCATTTTCCGATGATCTAATAAGTGAAAAAGGTTTTCAAATATTTGTTTAAAATCTTTTACCACGTTCTTTGAATCCATTACGTCTTGTCTCGTTCGTAATGTCTCGTTCGTAATGTTTAACTCAATAAAGTGTTCGTGGCTTGAATTAATTCATTTCTTAGACACCGTGTTTCGAATGAATATAAATATAACTCCCTCAGTTGCCAGCACCGGTAGCTGAGTGGGTAACACTCTTTTCCTATAATCGAATTGAAGTTGCTAAAGTTAAGAGTTCGACTCCCGATGGTGTTTGTAATAACAATCCAGGAGTTAGCGCAATGGTGCACGTTTCGTCTGGCCTGAGCGCTGTGCTAGTTTCTAGCCCACCTGATTGATAATTATTAACTCTTAGTCTATAGTCACATGATTTATTACAAACGGATGCCAGAATTAACTTCGTATCTCTTCGTTCTACTCTCTCTTAACCTTTCTACTTTAAGCATATACGGACGGAGACCAAAAGTGAATCGCGACTTCAAGTGAGGTCTTACGCGTAATTTGTATAACGATGCAATTTTTTAACTTGTAATCGAAATTTCTTGTAATGAGACCAAAGACTTTATTTATCTCAACGCATAACTTTATTCTTTACCCCGCAGATTTTAAATCATTTGTTGCCGTCACTTCTAAATCTTTTTCTTCTGAAATGATGCTTAACGTAGTGTATTCAAACTAAGTTTCACGAACTTTGCACTTTTCCTCTCTCTATCAAATCGACAGTTTTATATAAATCACTTTCAACTCTTATTTTTGCATCGTTCACAATTTCTGAGATTTTACAATAATTAAATCAGTGTCGAGATCGTTTATGTATGTAAACAAAATTGGAGCTAATAGCGGTCCCTGTTGAACTCGCTTGTAACATTAACCCACCTAGCTTCAGGAATGAAAGATAAGGGTAACTAAAATATTTGTATATTAAATATATACATGCGGTCACATTACTTTTGTGAAATACTTAAGGGTAGTTACATGCATTGCATTTCCTTAATGAGTAAAGTGGTCAGATAATATATCAGTAAATCTTAGTTACTAGCCAATTCATTTTGACATTTTTCTGTAAACTTGGGTAAATGACTTGGAGCATAATAATTCAACAAACCTTTATAGAACACCTACGAAATTGACTCAAATTTTTTTTTCTTTTTGGGTACTTTTTCCGTGTTATTCTTCCTTCGGAATTCTGGTATTAATTTCATTATTCTTTGCTTTTAAACGCTTTTTAACCTACTTAAATCATGTGAAAAAATAAGAGACCGAAAATTGTACTGCGCGCATGGATCTCTCTCTCTCTCTCTCTCTCTCTCTCTCTCTCTCTCTCTCTCTCTCTCGCCCTATGTATACAGAGTGTATTAATATATATATATATATATATATATATAGGGCGAGAGAGAGAGAGAGAGTGCTCGTTTAGAATACCCGCAGTACAATTTCGGTCTCTTATCTTTTACATGATGTAAGTAGGTTAAAAAGCGTTCAAAGGCAAAGAATAATGAAATTAATACCAGAATTCCGAAGGAAGAATAACACGGAAAAAGTACCCACAAAGAAAAAAAAATTTGAGTGAATTTCGTAGGTGTTCTATAGAGGTTTGTTGAATTATTATGCTCCTAGTCATTTACCCAAGTTTCCAGAAAAATTTCAATATATATATATATATATACATATATATATATATAACACCTTACCTTACAACATTACAAAGGTTCCGCGCGATGTTTTCTCATTTCACGAAGGTCAAGCTTGTTGCCCCTCCTCTCGAGTTGGCCTGGTGAAGTAGTGAGTTGGTTTCTTGTGCTTTCTCCCACTCACATAGCCAGGCACGCCCGGCTCATCGGGGATTGTTCTGAGCCAGGCGTTTTATTGATTAAGGATTCTCGAAATAGAACTCAAGGCGTGCATATTATAAATAAGAATACTTTTAGCATAAATGCATCGTGAGGCACTTCCAGTTTGACTTTTCTCCGTTTGAAACCACTTTTAAATATTTTTCATTACCTGACAACCAGTTTCTTTTCAACTACATGTGTTTGCAGACTTTCCAAGGGCCTTAATTTTATTGATTAGTCTTTTATGGGGGCCTTTTGCTGAAAACCTTCTGGAAATTGAGATAAATAACGTTCACGGGATTTTTATTATCGATATATAAGATTTTATTGCATTGTAGAAAAACTCTAAAAATGGTTAAATATGATCTACATTGTCTGGAAGCAGTATTACTCGTCTGTTAAAACTTTATGTCCTTCTAAACGATCCACCACTTTATCTCTGCACATAGTCTAAAAATTTAGCGACAATGAACGTTAAACTTATACGTCTATTTCCACATTTTTTTATCGTTATTTATGAAAAGGCGATAAAGAAAGAGCGATGATAGCCCACTGTGATGGAACCATCGCTTCACCGAGTGGCTAATGAAACTGTTTATGCGATGGGTAATTGATCGGACTCCTTGCTTCCTTCATCACACGAGTTTACATAACGTTTGGCCAAGGGACCTTCTTCAATTTCTCTTTATCAGGATACTTTAAAAATTCGGCCAGCTTTATTACACGTATATACTTAATCTTTTTATTTTCCTCTTCAGAAAGGATATTAACCCCATTTGGGGTTTTAGCTTCTTAATAGTGATTAATTTTCTTATAAGGAATACGCAGAGCTCTTTTGTATTACTATTAGTTTTGGTCATTATTACTGTTATTTGTCTTTTAAGATTCCTTTGCAATATATTAAGTATAATTTTTTTTTTTGCACACCGTAAAGTTTCATTAATTTATAACTGATCCATCAGACCACTGATATTCAAAATATAACTGGTCCATATATATATATTATATATATATATATATATATATATATATATATATATATATATATATTACACTTTTAACAGTGTGGTCTGTTATGGCTGAATTAAAATTTATTGTTTACTGCTCGAGTCCTTGAACGCTTTTACGCGTATACGTCTCTTTAGTCCTTTCCCCCCACCTCCCTTTCCTCTGGAAATCCAAATGGTGATTGTCTAGACCAGCGGTTCTCAAACTTTTTCTTCTTCTGTACCCCTTGAATTCTTTTCCGGGATTTTCTGGATTTTCGAGAGAGATACACGATTTTTACTTTCTTTACGACCGTGTGACTTGTGGCCGTTTGTTAATCGTATATAAAATTAAAAGGGCAATATTTTCAGGACCCCTTCGCGTAACCTCTAAGATTCCCTCGCGTACCCCTGGGGGTACGCCGTACCCCAGTTTGATAACCACTGGTCTAGACTCTAGAATCTAGATCAGTGGTGGGCACACTTTTCAGTGCAGAGGGCGACTTTCAATCTAGAAATTTACCGACAGGCTAATAATAAAGCTAAAATATGAAGAATAAGATGCCCACCGAATACCCACCCCTGATCTAGATTTTTATTATTATTATTATTATTATTATTATTTAAAGTTTGTTTTTATTAGGAAAATTAATTAAAGGGTCTTGGCTTTTCTTTGCAAATTCAACTATGTACAGTGTATTCATTTCTACAGTAGCAAATAAATACCCATTTGCAAACTTAGCAACATTATCTTAGCTATTAGTTCTTATAACCAAGATTCTATGATTGTCCCTCCTTCAGCCGTTTCAGTTGCTACGTCTGTATTTAACTCTGCACTTTTATTCTCCTAAGTTCTCGCATAAAAGCAAATGCGTTTGGAAGTCTCCTGCTTATATATACACACCAGGAGGTGTCTCCCAAAAATGTCCCCATTTCTAAAGAAGTGTTCTAACTTAGAATAAAAAGAATGTAGACACAAATACAAACCCAATAGGTACGTAAAACAGGAGTTTATTATCCTTAATTAAACAACATGTTCAGTGTAATCGCCATTTTTAGTAACACAGTATTCGACCTTGTACAAATGTTTGACATAATTTTTGGAAATAGCTGATCTGGGATGTTGTTGATTACCTCATAGACTTTGATCTTTAGGTCTTCAAGTGTCTTTGGCTTGGTACAATATATCCTGGCTTTTATGTAACTCCACAAAAAGGTCATGGGGTGTGAGGTGAGGTGAGTATGGGGTCCATTCCACTGGCTCATGAAAGGAGATTAGTCGCCATGAAAATAATTCCAAAAAATGTTGTGAGATCACAAGAAGTGTGTGGAGGTGATCCATCCTGCTGAAACCACTGAATTTAATGTAAAGTAGTTATTTTTTTAACGGGACAACCTAATTAATTGTGTAAACTGCATCTGACGGTGTGGATTTTGCGTTACCGTTACTGCTTTTTCCATTTTCATTCCCAAAGAAGTAGGAACTTACTACACCATCCCACCGAACAGCCACCAAAATGTTTAGTTTAGGAACACTACGTCTGTGAAGCTTATGAATAAATTTTTTAGGTAAAAAGGCTTTATTTTGTACGAGGTATACGATGCACAGATGTTAGTGAAATACCCATTTCTGCTGACAAACGTCGAATTGACTTTTGTGAACTGCTCAGGTAACAACTATGTTTTATATATACATTATTCCGACTCAAAATGGAATAAAACTGATATATATATATATATACATTCAACTGCAAAGAACACGCAGTATAAATAACGTAAAGAACGACGCTTGTATAGGAGATATTCCGCGCAAGACGAGAAAGAGAAAACAACAAATGAAAAAATGAAGTACCACCTGGGAATCGAACCCGGGATCTTCCGATTGCCGGTCAGACGCGATAACCACTACACCATGGACTTCACTCTTCCAAATGCCGTAATTCCTCTACATACTCGCAGAAACCAATGCCCCAAGGGGCACCTCCCGCATGCCGTAACATTATATACATTCAACTGCAAAGAACACGCAGTATAAATAACGTAAAGAACGACGCTTGTATAGGAGATATTCCGCGCAAGACGAGAAAGAGAAAACAACAAATGAAAAAATGAAGTACCACCTGGGAATCGAAACCCGGATCTTCCGATTGCCGGTCAGACGCGATAACCACTACACCATGGACTTCACTCTTCCAAATGCCGTAATTCCTCTACATACTCGCAGAAACCAATGCCCCAAGGGGGCACCTCCCGCATGCCGTAACATTATATACATTCAACTGCAAAGAACACGCAGTATAAATAACGTAAAGAACGACGCTTGTATAGGAGATATTCTCGTCTTGCGCGGAATATCTCCTATACAAGCGTCGTTCTTTACGTTATTTATACTGCGTGTTCTTTGCAGTTGAATGTATATAATGTTACGGCATGCGGGAGGTGCCCCCTTGGGGCATTGGTTTCTGCGAGTATGTAGAGGAATTACGGCATTTGGAAGAGTGAAGTCCATGGTGTAGTGGTTATCGCGTCTGACCGGCAATCGGAAGATCCCGGGTTCGATTCCCAGGTGGTACTTCATTTTTTCATTTGTTGTTTTCTCTTTCTCGTCTTGCGCGGAATATCTCCTATACAAGCGTCGTTCTTTACGTTATTTATACTGCGTGTTCTTTGCAGTTGAATGTATATAATGTTACGGCATGCGGGAGGTGCCCCCTTGGGGCATTGGTTTCTGCGAGTATGTAGAGGAATTACGGCATTTGGAAGAGTGAAGTCCATGGTGTAGTGGTTATCGCGTCTGACCGGCAATCGGAAAGATCCCGGGTTCGATTCCCAGGTGGTACTTCATTTTTTCATTTGTTGTTTTCTCTTTCTCGTCTTGCGCGGAATATCTCCTATACAAGCGTCGTTCTTACGTTATTTATACTGCGTGTTCTTTGCAGTTGAATGTATATAATGTTACGGCATGCGGGAGGTGCCCCTTGGGGCATTGGTTTCTGCGAGTATGTAGAGGAATTACGGCATTTGGAAGAGTGAAGTCCATGGTGTAGTGGTTATCGCGTCTGACCGGCAATCGGAAGATCCCGGGTTCGATTCCCAGGTGGTACTTCATTTTTCATTTGTTGTTTTCTCTTTCTCGTCTTGCGCGGAATATCTCCTATACAAGCGTCGTTCTTTACGATATATATATATATATACAGTATGTATATATATAATATATATATATATATTAAAAGTGATTTTTTTTTAAATTGCAAACATTAAAATGAAACAGCCTTCTGCTTTCATATAATGTAGGCGTGGTTCGGATTCCACGTAAAGTTGTTCCCTCAGTCGCAGAACCTTGGCTGTTGCAATATCAGTTAAACAACCTTAGGCATTAATTTTTGTTATCCTTTGTAACAGATAAGAACTTTCTATTAGTAAACCCATTCTGTACATAAATCCTCTATTCTCTTTTCTATATGACGGTTTAACCCTATTAATCTCACCTTTTATTCCTCCTAAATGGGAACTGTTCACCTTTAGCGTGCCCGATGTTACTAACTTTTTGTTATTATCCTTGCATTTCTTCATTAGTTCTTTATATATGCACTCCCTCCACTCATTCTTCAGTGCATTGCCTGCATGAAAGATGAAGGTTATCACCATACCCACGTCTTCTGTTATGTTTTCGCATGTATCTAAAGTAAATACCCTCTTTTCCCACAGGAAAGTAGTTGGGAAGTTTACACAGGTCATCGTCGTAATATCCACTCGTTTATGTGTTGGTTGGTTGTTTGTCTCATGTAATGTCTTTTGTCCCTCTGAGGAACGCCACCAACCGGAAAAATTAAGTCCCCCTTAAAGGAAGCTCTTGGTCGGACCAAATACATTATTTGCAACGGGCTCGTCACCCCACCCTTCCCCCATTTCTAAGACTGGCATGAGAAAGTCCATGACTGGGTTACTCATTTGTTCTGATTTTGATCTTCGGCTTAGCTCTGTTTCTGACTGTCTCAAAGCTAATTGGGTGGTTACTCTTTAGAGTATTATACCCATTTTACTCCCTTTTTTTTATGCAATCTCCTAATTTATTCTCACCTTTCCGACTAATTCCGGTCTCATTCAAATATATTCTTCCTTCAATTACTTTCAAGTTGCAATTTGCCATCTTTTTCTTCATCTGAATTATCATATATCATAAATTCTCCATTTCTTATAGATTTGCAGTTTAATTACGTTACTTACATTACACCAACGCAAATCACATTGTCTACATCAAACAACGCTTAGAAATCTTACATGGAAATCAAATATCCCAAGAATAAGTCACTCCCTATCTATCTATCTGTCTATCTCTCATTATACGCTAAAAATGTCTTTTATGTATACTTACCAAATACTAACTATAGGAACGTTACGATAAGTAGATGGAGAGTGCATTAGTTACCTAGATTCCGTAAGGAGGTGTATGGAAAGTACATGAGGGACTTTGTTTCAGGCAGTTTTATATACAGGATGTCCCATAAGTCCGGCATCATAGGAAAAATAATATAAAAAGGCAAAACAAAAGATTTTATCTACAGAACGTGCTCAATATGTCCACCATTTTTTCAATATACAAATTCAGACGTGATACCCAGTCAGCAAGCACACGGTGAATGATGTCAGGAGTAATGGTGTTACATGCCCCAATAATGCGCTGCCGCAAATGTTCAACACTCCTAATTTTCTCTGCGTATACCAGCGCTTTCAAGTGGCCCCAGAGATAAAAATGTAGTGGCGTGAGTTCCGGGCTTCTAGCTGGCCATTCCACAGGCCCTCGACGTCCTATCCAATGACCAGGGAATTGTTGGTACAGGTATTCCCTTACTTGGGTACTGTAATGTGCAGGAGCGCCGTCTTGCTGGAACCATGTTGGGAAATTTCCTTCTTCGTTCAAGACACTGGGAAATGCTTCTTCCTTGAGCATACGTAAGTAGGTGCTTCCAGTGACATGTTCATCGAAAAAGAGGGGGCCTATGATGCGATCCTTCCAAATGCCACACCATACCATCACCCGAGATGCACCTTGTTCCTTTGAAGAGGTATACCAATGAGGGTTGTTTTGAGACCAGTAGCGGGTGTTCTGTCGATTTATCTCACCATTTCCATAAAAAACAGCCTCGTCACTGAACAGAATGGTGGACGGGAAATTAGCATCCCGAGCATATGAATTATGGTTTGTAGAAATAGAAAAATATGAATTTCTCCTATGATGCCGGACTTATGGGACACCCTGTGTATATATATGTATATATGAAACGTCCAATTTCTTGTTTTACACAGGGTGTTTATAAAGTCTCTATCTATTTCAGTGAAAACGTAGCAAAAAGGGTAAAATTCAATAACAATATAATAGAGGGCATAGCTTTAATGAATACTTAAGCATATGATTCTACATGAGCACCGTCAGTATCTCTACAGAGTTCCAATCTGTCAGCAGCATTGTGGAACACATTTTGGAGCATGACAGGGGTTATTTTTGTAACTGCGTTACGATACGAGCACGTAAATGTCCCAGCTTCATTCAGATGGTATTTTAAACACCGTCGTCTTTCAACAAGATGGGTCACCTTGTCATTGCGCAAACATTGTTCGGGAGTACCTAAATGAACGATTTCCAAATCGGTGGATCGGACGTAGAGGCAACAGGCCCTGGGCGGCTCGATCTCCTGACCTAACACCCTTGCATTTCTTTGCATGGGGCTTTATCAAATCAAACGTCTATCAAACGAGGGTTACAGATCTGCAAGATTTATGTGCTCGTATCGTAACAGCAGTTACAAAAATAACCCCTATCGTGCTCCAAAATGTGTTCCGCAATACTGCTGACAGATTCGATCTCTGTAGAGATACTGATGGTGCTCATGTAGAATCATATGCTTAAGTATTCATTAAAGGTATGCCTTCTATTATATTGTTATTGAATTTTACCCTTTTTGCTACGTTTTCACTGAAATATATAGGGACTTTATAAACAACCTGTACATATATAGTGGTGTGGTGGTTAGCATCACTGACTACCAATTCATCGGCCCCGGGATCGAGACCCGGTGACGGCAGGCGGCGCGCAGCAAACCCAGCCGTTCATCCTTCCACACAATAAAAATTGGTTGGTACATAAATGGGTACCCTGGGTAGCCTAGTGGTTAAGAAGCTGGGATGTTGGTGGGGCATGAATCGGATTCCACGTTAAAGTGTAGGTCTAAGGTGAAGTGACAAGCTTGACCGTCAGAATGAACAATTCGGGCGGAAGCTAAACCAAGGTAACCAAGGTATATAGTTCCACCACTACCCGCTGGATCGGCGCGGTAAAGCGACATTGGGTTTGTTTAGTAGTTTTTTTTTATATAGGAAGGAGGGGGCAAAGGACGAGCTCCCGCAAAAGTGATCTCCATAGAAGACGGCGAGAGCCAAAAAAAGGTCTCCATGGCTCAATAATGCCATTTTTCTTCTTTTTTTAATATAAACTTTGAAAAGGTTGTGTAGTGTGTAAGATGCATGTAGGAATAGAGGAATAGAGGGAGAAGTGTATGTTTAAGAACATGCTGAACTGCTCACAGGGTAGATGAGACACGGAAAAAGATTAGCTAAGGAGGACAGTGACAGGAGAAACGGGAGTTCCAGCATTCCCTGTCTCCTGTCTAACATCCACCCCGGAGTACTTCCTTGGTCGATTGTGTCTGCGCTCTCCTCCTTGGATAGGTAGCCTCTCGTTCAGATGAGGCAGCGACCCGTGGGTCGAATCCGACGTAAAACTGTATGTCCCCTCGATCACATGACCTTCTCCATTTCAAAAAAGTTGAAGAAACCAAACATTATATATATATATATATATATTATATATATATATATATATATATATATATATATATTCGTCGAATATCAGTTAGATAGAGTGAAAGATATACTTTCCAACAAGATGGAGCCCCTGCTCACAGAGCACGCCAAACTGTCACATTTCTTGAGAATGAAACACCGGATTTTATCGAACCCAATATGTGGCCGGCTATTAGCCCCGATCTTTCACCACTAGATTGTAGTGTTTGTGAAGCCCTGAAGTCCAACGTTTACATCCCTGGTACCAATCTAAGAGACATAGATGAACTACGCGAAAGAATTCTGCTCCGGTGGGAGAAGGTGACTCAACGATATGTAAGCAGGTGTATTGATCAGTGGGAGCTCTAGTCTCCTTACTTTTTTTAATATGGCAATTTACCTCTAAGGGGTCACCTTTTGTTTACCCACCCTGTATATATATTGCAAAAGCGTCAGCTTTAAATATCATATCCTAAAATTTAATTAAACAGTGGAATTATGAAGAGTGGCAAAATGAAAGGATAAAAAAGAAAATTGAGATATAAAATTAAGAGAAAAGCAACTTCGCCACATAAAATATAATTCAAGATGTACATCAAAGATAAGTTGCCTGGATTAAAAGTTAATCCAGCTTTGATACCCACGCCAAGTTTGGAGGAACAATATGTGTACAAAATGTGAGTTTTTAAAGTATGATATATATACATATATATATATTACACTATACACTATACACACTATACACACACAAAGATTTAATATTAATTAAATAAGAGAGATATATATAACTATCAATTACAACTTACGAGTTCAGTAAATAATAATAATAATAATAATAATAATATTGCTTACTTACATTATGCGCAATTTATCATATATATACAGGGTGTACATAAAGTCAGGATCTATTTTTGTGAAGCACTTGGAAATTATATGGAATTCAATCATAAAATGATAAAGTGGTAACATTTATTAAATAATTAAGAGTAGGATTCGACGTGACGCCCATCAGTATCCCTGCACAGCTCAAATCGTTCCGCAGCATTTCTAAACACATTCTGGAGCATTTGCGGGGTTATGTTATCTGCAGCAGTTCGTATACGTGTACGTAAGTTTTCAAGACTCGTAATCTTCGTCTGATAGACGTGCGATTTGATAAAGCCCCATGCAAAGAAATCTAAAGGGGTTAAATCTGGTGATCTCGCTGGCCAAGGTCTGTTGCTTCCGCCTCCGATCCAGCGATTTGGAAAACGTCCATTTAGATAATCCTGAACAATTTTGGCATAGTGACAAGGAGCACCATCATGTTGATAGACGACGGTACTAACAATCCTATCCCCAATCAGCTGAGGTTCAAGGAATTGCTGCAACATGTCCAGATAAATAAGCCCGTAACTGTAGCTTCAGCAAAGAAAAAAGGACCATAAACCTTAGATTTTGTTAAACCCATCCAGACATTAACTTTAGGTGAGTCTCTTTCCCAATTTTGGACGAAATCATTCGGTCTTTCATCTGCCCAAATTTGACAGTTATGGCGATTTACTTTTCCACACGTATGGAAAGTGGCTTCATCACTACGAGATCAGCACACACAGCACTTCGTCGAGGGAAATCTTCCTCATGTAAACCATGTAAAACCTGCAAATGATAGCTTTTCTTCTGCAAATTAACTTTCAGAATTTTGGGCACAGATGACGTCGGGAGGCCGAGTCTGTGTGATGCAGCACGAACGGACTTACGTGGCTCCTCAGTGATAATTCCGCGTACTGCATTCACGGTAAGATCTGACATACACAGTCGTCCTGATCTTGCTTCATCATTTACAGATCCCGTTCGTTTAAATTTGTTCACCAGTTTTCGTATTGTCTTGTCTATTGGCCCCGGCTTATGAAATCTCCTTCTAAACTTCTCTCTGATGTCATTGTATTTCTTTCCCTCGATTCGCCAAATTACTCTTGCCACACGCTCTTCTGTATTCATTCTAAGGGCTTCTGAAAATAAAAACAGAAAAAAAATTATTTCATAAAAATAGATCCTGACTTTATGTACACCCTGTATATGTTACAGTCAATGTGTGAAACCAGTCATTTCACATAATACCTGAAAGCTTCAGGCATTTCGCTTAATTCGATTAAGCGATTAACGACTTCGTGAAAGTTTAGGTTAAGTTAGGTTAGATTAGGTTGGTTAAATTATATACAGTATATTTATACATAGGGTCATGATATATATATATATATATATATATATATATATATATACACAGGGCGTCCCAAAAAAATGTATACACATTTTAACAGCTGATAGGTCAATTGATGTTTCTTTCTTTCCAAGTTAAACCCATTAGAATTAATAATGGCAGTCAGACTAAGCTTTGAACAAAGGAAATTCATTCTAAAATGCTACTGGAAGTGTGAAAACGCAGTTGAAGTGCAAAGACAGTTTAGGAGGGAGTTTCAAACAGATCCACCAACGCGACTTACCATCACTCGAATTAGAGATAAGTTTGAAGCCGATGGAACTGTTCAGAATGTCCACAAGAAGCGTTCCGGAAGACCACGGACATCGACAAGCCCCAAAAGCAAGAAAGAGTACTGGAAACGTATCACCAAAGTCCAAGAAAATCTGTGAGGCAAGCGAGTCGTGAGGTAGGAATTTCAGAATCGTCTGTCCAACGCATTTTGAAGCGCTGTCAATGGAAAAGTTACATTCCAAAATTAGTCCATGCTATTAATGAAGATGATCCGGACCGAAGAGTGGAGTATTGCGAGTGGTACTTGGCACGATGTGGATGTGGATTGGACGAAGGGGTTTCGTAGAATACCATCCGCGTTCACCAGACCTCACACCACTAGACTTTTTTTATGGGGATACTTAAAAGACAAAGTCTACGCTATAAAACCTGCAACAGTCGCTGAATTGAGAGCAGCCATTGAACGAGAATGCACACAAATACCAAACGAAATGTTTCGTGATGTTTGCGATTCCATTGCTTCGCGTTATCAGCAGTGCCTGGACCAGAACGGACGTCAGTTTGAAAAAGGCGTTGACAAAACAATTAAATAATGTCTGTAGATTCTATTACATTTTGAAAATGAAATGTATTTTAATAAACACTGCCTTTATAATTATTTAAAGTGTGTATACATTTTTTTGGGACGCCCTGTATATACTGTATATTAATTAATAATGATTTGCATGAAATTGAATAGGTAATTATTCTTAATTTAAAGAAAAAGGTAATTTATGCATAAAATTCATTTTTATAAAAGATTTCAGGAGAAATGAAGGAATAGGACAGAGGGAGAAGGTGAAACAAGGAGAGAAGCTGATACCCACTCAAATTTTTCCTTTTTCCAGTGACTGAAAATTTCTGTAATAAACGTTCGCTTTTAAATTCGTTTCGAGATTATTCCACGTATTATTTCCCCAACCTGCTATGTTATATAGGATGTGAAGATGTACAAGGGTGTAATATACTGTAGGCAGAACAGCACATATTTTGGAATGTGGTTTAAATTGAGTGAAACTTTGATAATTTATATAAGGTGTGTTCGATGCGCTCTTTGAAAGTTAGATTTTTATCCAAAATTACACCTAATACTAAACATAATAATAATAATAATAAAAATAATAGAGAAATATGCAATATATATACATATATATATATATATATATATATTATATACACATATATATATATATATATATATATATATATATATACATATATACGATATATATATATATATATAATAATATATATATTAATATATATATATATATATACAGGGTGGGCCGTAAGTTTCCATACATAGGAAAAATAAACATTTTTTTATGGACAACCATTTTTATTTATATAATATGCTCTGCATGGTTGCCATTGTTTTGAAAACACATTTCAATACGTGTTCCCCACTGTTGATGAACACGCATTAGCACAGTTGACGTTATGCTTGTAATGGCGTTGGTGATACGTTCCTTTAGATGATTTATGTCTCGTATCTTTTCCTGATACACCATGGCCTTCAAGTGCCCCCAAAGATAGAAATCAAGGGGGGTGAGATCTGGGGATCTGGGAGGCCACTCCACAGGACCACGCCGACCAATCCAAGCATCCGGAAACTGCTGATCCAAATACCGACGCACGTGAAGACCATAATTTAAATTTTCCTATGTATGGAAACTTACGGCCCACCCTGTATATATATATATATATATATATATATATATATATATACACTTTCTGTACAAATCTCGATAATTATATTGTTTATTAACTACGTTCCCACTTTTCTATGTCGAGCTCGAGATCGACAAAGGAAGAAAGAAGTACTTGGGAGATAGAAATTGGGAAAAGGCAGAAGCACAAAGAAAGGAGAAGAGAGAAAGGCTCCCAGGTGAGTCGGAAATCTCTGTCCGTGACGGAAAGAGAACCCTCCAGTGACGATGAATGCACTTTGGGGATCTGAAGCCCGGGCCTGATATAACACCCCCAAGGAGGTCAACAAGCCCCCTTTTGCTACAAAGATTTTATTACTGCCACTTTCCTGTCTTAACATTTAAACGAATCCAGATGTGATAAGAGATAATAAAAACTTACTTGATGGAAGGTCTCGTAAAAATCTATGAGAGTATGAATAAGATGTACTACCCCAGATTTTTGGTTCAGTATGCACTACCGAGTGCACGGAGTTCCTTTAAAAAGGAGGATACTCATCTACCTATAAGACAATGATCTATAGCATACTGTAATTCTCAACAAGGCGTACTTAATTGGAGAAGCACAACGGGTTGCGAAGGTTCGAATGCTGAAGGTTTGATCACAAAATCCTAATCTAAAACCAACTGAGCATTCGTGGAAACAAAACAGCTAACCAAATGATATCTCAAGAGTAAAGCCAACAGGCCTACAGAAATGGTAAGCAATTCCGACGGAAAGTCTACAGAGTGTGATTGATTTGATGCCTTCGAAATGTGAAACCACCGTTTGTGTACGAGGAAGTCACACTAATTACACTGGTCGAAAAAATCGAACGTTTTTCTCTCAGCAAAGATGTATACACACTTTTCTAGACCAAATTTGTACGCTGATTCCAAATCTGGTTTCGGCTTTCCTCTAACACATCCAGATATCGAAATATGACTGGTGTTAATTTCAGCACAATTTATCGTAAAAGTACAACTTTATTCATAAAAAAGAAATGTACACCAACTTAAAAACGTTGCGAGTACGATTTTCTTTTGTAAACTTTGCGGTACAACAACCAACAGTAGTTTGCCGGCATACTTTCGTTCCAGAAACCTTGGTAACGATTTTCCATTGACTGGATGTCTTGATGGAAGCGTTTCCCCTGTTCGTCATTCACCGCGCCAAGGTTTTCGGGAAAGAAATCTAGATGTGAATGTAAAAAATGCATTTTCAAGGACATGCGACAGCCCATTTCTTGATATGCATCGAGCAGTTTCTGAACTCCATCTTTGTATGCGGGAGACTTGTAGTTACCCAAGAAGTTTCCACAAATCCATTTGAAAGCCTGCCATGTTTTAGTTCTAAGGCATTGAGACTTTCTTCAAAGCCTTCATCCTGTAGAAACTCCCTGATTTGGGGCCCCACAAAAATTACCTCTTTCAATTTCGCGGCACTGATGTTTGCAAATTTCTCAACAAGGTATCGAAACCCTCTCGAATTCGCCTTATCCATCGCTTTCACAAAATTTTTCATTACGCCGAGCTTAATGTGGAGAGGTGGCAGGAAAATCTTTGGATCAACTAAAGGAACACACTGGACACTGCCCGTTCCTGGCACGGCTGTACCATAGGCATAGGAAACAACAGTATTTCGTGAACTCTCCTTGCATGCCCATTAACATACCAATGACTTTGAGATCACTACAGATATTCCATTGATGAGTGCTGTATTGGATTGCTTCGAGTAGTATATTCATGTTATCGTGCGTCTCCTTTAGATGAACGGAGTGGGCGATCGGGATGGACGGCTTTAAGCTCCCTTTATGCAGGAGAACCTCTTTCAAGCTTCGCTGTGAGGAATCAATGAAAAGGCGCCACTCAGATGGTGTGTGTACCTATGACAAGATCTCGAAAAGTCCATTGATATCATGACTATAGCAGAGCGGACCGTCTACTGTAAAGAATGTCGCCAAATCATGGTTTCGTTTTTGATAGTGACACACTCGAACGTTCTTCTCAAGTAAGTGTTTCTGCTTGAATCTCGAGGAGAGAAGTTCTGATTTCTCTTTGGAGAGGGCTAGGTATCTAATGATGTCATTCAACTCGTTTTGGGTAAGCCTCTCCGGCTCCGATTGCTCTTCGTCAGGTGTGTAGTCAAGATCGGCCGAAGGTCCCGCATCTCCGCCAATCGCACCTTCGTCGGATTCCCTTTCGTCTTCTAAAGAATCGAGTCCATGCTGTGGAGGTACCGGAATCGGCATCGTGTCATCATGAGGGATCGGTCTGATCGCGGAGTCTACGTTCGGATAAACGATGTTGTTCACGGAGAATCCAGTTACGTTAACATTGCAAAAGTAACAATCGCCATGATGGTCTCTCGGCTCCCTCCACATCATGGGTATAGCAAACGGCATTGACTTTCTCCTTTGGTTCAACCAGTCACGTAATCCATTCGAAGAAGCGGTACAGATAACATGTGCCGCCCCCGCCTTATCTTGGTCGCCTAGTGGACAGCCGAAGTGTAACCGGTAAGTTTTCCGAAGATCCATCGTGATTGTACGCCGTTGTGATTTAGTCGTGAACGAGCCGCACACGTAACAGAAATTGTCGGGGTGATTTTTACACTTTCGAGGTATGATGATCGATGACTGTTACGCCAAAGAATAAAAGGGTGTACATGTGCAACGTTTGCAAATTTGTGGCCAGCAACTGCTCTCATCTAAAATACTACCAGACAACCTGCTGAAAGCCTAAGTTGAAACGACAAAATGCCATACATGAGGGTACAGAAAGGGTAAAACAAAAACCTACACCTAAGCTGCAACGACAAAATACTCCCCTACATGTATAAAGGACGCATATTATATATTTTATGTATAGTATTATATATTATATTATATATAGTTATATGCATATTATATATATTATATATAGTATTATATATACATATATACAGGGTGAGCGAAAACTCCCTCTGCACCTGCAAGAAGTATAGTGAACCTGTACCCGTATTATATTTATGATATATATTATGATTGGTCTCATCTCAAAAACTAGACCTTCTAGAGGAAAACTGAAAACAGATTTGGAATCAGCGTCCCAACAGCTATCTAGCCCACTTACAATTATATCTGATGAAAAATACTTGTTGGCCAGTGTTATTACTGAATACTGGCCTGTCCTTGCAAATTACACTGTTCAACACTGATTTCGTCTCAGGAAAAGTTTTTGTCATTATTATAGAGGTTTTAACGCTGATTTAAAAAAATTGTCTTATTATTTTCTTATCACGTATAGTTTTTGAGAAACTTCCATTTTAATGTTTTGGAAAAAATTTTAAATTTTTGTAGTAAAAGCTGTTTGTGACTAAACTATGTGTGATACGGTGTGTTGTTCTGTAATGTGCTAGATGTTTGTCTTATTACGTCGTGTGTATTGCTACTCCTATAGTATATGTGATGCTAATAGTTTTAATATTTTGTATAATATTTAATTAATTATATCCAATATACACTATTATACATATTATATATAATATACAATAATTGTATAATATTTTCTAAGATTTCACAGAAACTATGCGTGATACGCCAAAATGAGTAACATTTTCGGAATCAGCAGCGTCGACTTCATATAGACCAGCTTTGTTTGTTGCTGAGACAGAATAATAGTAAAAATTTGTTGTTTCGTGTTATCAATCCTTTACTGTAATTTATTTGTATTGTGCATGGAGTTCTAAAATTTAATTTATGTATTCAACTACAAATACCGCAGCTGACGAGGAAGCTTCTAACAGTGGCTGTATCCTCCAGCGCGGGACACGTCAACGCGAACAAGAGGCGACGTCAAACCGAAACATCAACGCGCTGGTGGCCAAACTTCCTCAAATCTCCGTACAGCGGGCTGTCTACGGTTGGCCAGACTGGCAGTCGACGGCCTGTTGCGTGGCACGGTCAGAGTGCCGATCGGCTCCCGGGGCCGGACCTATTCTCAGCGTGCTATTTTTTCATTTACGGGGAGCAATTGCGTGCTCCACGGAATACTCTTACTCTCCGGCGACATTAAGACTAATCCAAGCCCCAATACAACTTACACATGTCACCATACACAAAGACATAGACACAATAGCACCGTGAGACACATACAGAAGTATAATATTAACATATTACAGTACAACGTAGATGGCCTCACAAACAAAATCATGCAGCTTAGGGAATTCGTACACAAACAAAACATTCACATAGCACTTATACAAGAAACAAAACTAAAGCGTACACACAAAACACCCACCATCCCTGACTTCACGGCGATCCGTCAAGATCTTACTGTGGGTCACGGGGGTGGACTCATCACTTAGATGCGTAAAAGCATTAGCTACACTGATGTCACCCAAAACATTACAAACACAATCCAAGCAGATAACACGATAGAAATACAGGCAGTTAACGTTAAAACACGCGCAAAACACATCACCACACTAATCAACATTTACATCCGACCAGAGAGTTCACCTCAGGTGCCAGCCAATTACAATCTACAGTTACACAATCTGGCCTTTCTCACTAATGTCAACTTAGGAGGAGACTTCAACGCTAAAGACACTAGTTGGTGCCTGCACAACCAAAGCAACACCAGAGGCGCCAACATAGCCACACAACTGAACAGCCTCTTCATTCTTAACAATACAGAAGAACATACACACATACCACATCAAGCAGGATACTGAAACTCCTCCCCAGACATAACGTTCTGTTCCCCCTTACTAGCAACACATACACACTGGAAAACAGAAAAACAACTGTCATCAGACCACCTGCCCATCATCATTACAACACGTTCTACACTCTGCCCCAACAGCCTTAGGCACACTTACAGAAATTACAAGAAAGCTGATTGGGAACATTTCAAAATACAGACTGAGGAATAATTCACCACTTTAAACAGCACACCCATCATAAACATCAATACAACACTCAAGACATTTAATCAGATCATCAATAATGCAAACAAATACATACCCAAGGGCAACATTAGGAAATACAACCCAAATTACACTAGAGAAATAGCCCACCTCATAAAGCAACGTAACAACCTCAAACATAACACACAAACACCACACACACAGAAGCCATAAAACAGCAGATACAACAGCTCAACACAGAAATAAACAACGAACTCAAAGAAAAACAAACAGAAACATTTAGGGAAGTCATAACAACACTAAACCACTCCACAGATACATCCAGGCTATACAAGACTATAAACAGCATTACCACTCTAACAGCGGCATTCACACCTCACACGCGGATATATGTTGCAGCCGAAATAATATCCCAACATTTTCACAACAAGCTAACATTCTAGTTAATCACAACGCAAAGATAAGTCATTTAAACAGAGACAACAACCAGAAAGACGCAGACAGACAAACAGCCAAACAAAAGAAAACCTACAGACTAGACACGACCATTACACCCTTCAATACAGACCAGACCACGAAGATCATCAAAAACATTAAGAATTCGAAGGCTACTGGACCAGACAACAAATCTAACATACACCTTAAACACTTGGGCCCACAGGGAATACTAGCTCTCACAAACATCAGCACATATTCAAATTATTCATACCAACACTGTATTATTCCTGACATATGGAAACAAGGTAAAATTATTACACTACTCAAACCAAACAAAAATCCAATAGAACCAGCTTCTTATAGACCCATTACTTTACTATGCACACCTTTCAAAGTAACAGAAAGACTAATCTTACAAATCACCAACCCACATATACCACTATCACCTACTCAACATGGATTCAGACCTCACCACTCAACCACGACATTACTCACTACCTTCACGCACATCATGGATGGCATTAACTCTAGACGACCAGCTCAACGTATACTATTAGCAACAATAGACATTAGTAAAGCATTTGATGCTATCCCACGCTTCCCTCTCATAAACAAAATACTCAACACAAACATGCACAATAACACCAAAAGGTGGCTGAGCAACTATCTTTCAGGAAGATACTCACATGTCACATTTAATGGCAAGTCATCCATAAACAGGCTTTTTCCGAACGGGGTCCATCAAGGCTCTGTTCTCTCACCAACACTGTTCACCTTATACATGCATGACATTCCAACACCCATAGATAACAAGCTTACCTTATCATCATATGCAGATGACATCACTCTAACATCCACCCACAACAACATCGACACCGCTACAAATAACCTACAAACATACGTAAACAGTATACAAGACTGGCTCTCACACAATAGACTCAAAGTAGCGCCCACAAAATCATAATCAACCATCACCTTGCTTACAAGCAACACAAAAGAACACCAGATAACTCCACAGCTTACACTAAACAACACCAACATTCCACATACTCACAGGACCAAAATACTTGGGGTCACATATAACACATCATTATCTTTTGCAAACCACATTCAGAACATTAAAAACAAATGTAGGTCAAGACTTAACACGCTTTGGGTACTAACAAGCACAAACTTTGGACACCAGCAGGAAACAACATCACTCATATACAAACAATATATTCGCTCAGTTATGGACTATGCTAGCACATGCTGGGCACCCATTATCTCAAACACACACATAAACACCTTACAGACAATACAAAACAACGCACTTCGTATCATTACAGGACGCACTCAAACAACACCAATAGAATACCTGCACACAGAAACAAAAATACTGAAAGTTAGGAAACATTTAGACATGAGGGGAACACAATTCATGGCAGCAGCGACAACTAACCCACAACACCCTTGCCACTACATGTACAATCATGCACCGACAACTCGCACCATTAAGGTAACACGAGAGAGATATTATAACCAAATACTCCATTCCATACCATGCCCCACAGACATCACACAGTACAGAAAACACATACACACACACCTAACCCACAAAACACTGACACGACTCGGTCCGAATGCGGTCCTAGCTGCGAAGCCGCCACCCATTGACAGGTCAGAGACCAGCCTGTTCCACTCCGGAGAGGGCGATCGATTAAATTATCTGCGTGCCGCCGGCTTGCTCGATCAGGGTGGGCTGATCGGCTAACCAACAACTACAAAAACATTTTTCCTCTTTATTGATCATGTAATTATATATAGAGTAGACTCAAACTTCCGATGGGTGATATATATATATATATATATATATATATATATATATATACACATGTAAAATTATTATTATTATTATTATTATTATTATTATTATTATATTTTAACAATGTTTCATGAATCTTTTTGTGAGACATTAAAAGTGAATAATTTTCCAACAAGATATAATGAGTAATTAAAAGAAATAGTCTGATCACTTTAAATTTTAATTAGTTCTGCTACGTTAATTATACAGAATGACCAATTTTTAAAAAATATTTTTATTACTGTTCTCCCAATATCAAAATTAAATTTCAAAATTTGGAAGGCTTATACACTTCTAACAACATTCTACATATAAGTTGCACATGAATTTCACATTTTAATGTAACTTTCATGTAAAACCGAAATCAATGCGTAATGTTAGCGTAAGCTTTTCAACTTTAACGAAAAATAAGATCCTTATCGGCTATTTCGTTTTGTAGCAATTTTTGTTTGCTTTTTATCCCTCTTCATTGCGTAACTTAGCTGTAACGTTTTAAAACTTGAAGACTGGATTCTTCCATATACGTATAATGTATAAAATTTTATAACTTATGTAATGTTTAATATGTATATTATAAAACAGAGATTCTATTTAAAATAAATTAACTGTAAAAAGGTGGTGATACTTATGTTTTACAATAAATGTAATTATAAACGTGTGTTACTTTTGAGACACATCTAATTTTTAATAATAAAAGTTTGAACTGCCTGACGTAAAGCAAAATAATGAAGACGGTAAAAAGAATGTAGCAAAACATTTCTAAATACTGATTAAAGGTTTAGGTACTTGTGGGTTATCTCCTTCCCACCAATTTTGACAGAATATTTTCATTAAAACTAACGAAAATATCACGACTTCACCTAACCAATTATCGCGGGCGTACAGTTAATCTATTATTAATTATAATATTGTTTGTTTCTGGAATAGTATTTACTATTTACTAATAGATCAACTGTACGCCCTTGATAATTGGTTAGGTTAAGTCGTGATATTTTCGTTAGTTTTAATGAAAATATTCTGTCAAAATTGGTTAGGGGGAGAGAACCTACAAGTACCAAGTTTTATTCTACAAGTGAGGTTTGCGAAATAACTTATCTTCAGGAGTTAGTTTAAAGTAAGTTGTTTATGGCTTACATTATAATCAACAATCAACTGTTACAAAGTGTTGTTAATTTCGGATCGCCTGAAGATCAGGGCCCCCAGCCTTCGTTAGTTCGCCTTATAAGGCTAACTAACGAAAATATCACGACCTAACCTGACCAATCGTTAAGGACGTACAGTTGACCTAACGATTGGTTAGGTTAGGTCGTAATATTTTCGTTAGTTAGCCATATAAGGCTAACTAAAGAAGGCTGGGGGCCCCTGATCTTCAGGTGACCCAAAATATTTATTGATTATAATTTATTATTTATTAGTTATTAAATATTTATTGAAAAATTGAGATTCTATTTAAAATAAATTTACTGTAAAAGAGTTTCGATGCTTATGTTTTGCGATAAATAAGGGGTGTTGCAAAAGTCGTGTTCCTTTTATTTTCAGGGTTTGAAATTATTGGCAGACAACCTCTGAGCAATATTCACAGAAATTTGAAAAATTTCGCTCATCCACTTTAAAAGCAAAAGAACACTTTAATGTCAGTAATATTTTAAAGAAATAGGATTTGTTTTAAAATGACAGTTTTAAAAGTATTAAATATTTTTTTAACATGAAATATACTTAAGCGTAGGAAAATAATTCGCTTCACTTACTGTCCTTCACGGAGTTAATTGAATATAAATGAATCAATATAATTCCGATTAACAGTCTACTATAACTGTTATTTCAAATATTTTCAGTTGTTATTAATTAATTAATGGGTCCATTTTCCGTATTGATAATATAATCAAAACGATAAATTCAGTTATTATTTCCTTTGATCCTGCACGCGAAATCGGTTAATCGATTTTGCTAATGATTAATTGAGACTGCCTACCTGTAGCTGAAGCGAGATAGTTTACCACTATGCCGTATGTTGCGCATCATTTATGAGAGAGAGAGAGAGAGAGAGAGAGAGAGAGAGAGAGAGAGAGAGTTACAAGGAGTTACAAGGAAAAGAAGTACCTCAAAAGGCCTTGCGGCCCATACCGAGGAAGTACCAATGGCAACGGGTGCCAGAAGAAAATTTTGTACACACTCAAATAGTGTGCAAGATTTGGTCTAACCTTTTCTTGAACTGATCCACAGAGGAACTGTTCACAACTTCCGAAGGTAACCTGTTCCATGTGTCACAGATCTTATACATAAAGTAATTCCCACACACACTAGTCCTAAACCGTTTCAAATCCAACTTCCAACCTTTGTTGCGAGTTGGGTTATCATTTAAACTAAACATACTTCTAAAATCGACATCGTTGAACCCGCGTAAGAGCTTGAAAACCTCGATCAGTTGACCGCGCAGCCTCCGAGTTTCAAGCGAAAACACGTTCAGGGCGCGTAACCGTCGATTGTAGCCCATATGCCTAACGGAAGGGATTAACTTTGTGGCCCTCGCCTGCACTCGCTCCAGTCTCTCAATATCTTTCCTGAGGGTGGGCGACCAGAACTGCACAGCATACTCCAGGTGCGGCCAAACAAGGGAATTGTACAGTAAGAGCACCATCTCCTTGTTCCGAAACTGAAATTGCCTCTGATATAACCCAATAGTTTCTGGGCTTTCTTTTCCACCTCTACACACTGTTTCGTAAACTTAAGGTCGCTGCTAATTAGCACACCCAAGTCCTTTTCTAAATCAGTCACCTCGATATTACAACCCAACATCGAGTAGTCCGACTTGGGATTGGCGTAGCCAATGTGCATCACTTTGCATTTACCCAAGTTAAACGGCATTTGCCATTTTTCGGACCACTCTCCTATCCTACCTAGGTCCGCACGCAGTTCCTCGATCGCTTCGGGCGTCCCAACATTCGCCCCAAGCTTGGTGTCATCAGCGAATTTGGCGATCCGACTGACGATGCCACCGTCGATATCATTTATGTAAATGATAAACAACAGTGGCCCCAAAACGGAACCCTGAGGAACCCCACTAATGACCGAGGCCCAACCCGAACTAGCCCCTTTAATTACAACCCTCTGCCGCCTATTCCTCAGCCAGTTTTCAATCCACCTACCTATTTCCCCACCGATACCCAGCGCGCGCACTTTCGCCATTAGCCGGCGGTGAGGTACCTTATCAAAGGCTTTCTGAAAGTCGAGATAAAGTATATCAATCACCCTACTCTTATCATACTCACTCAACATGACGTGGAAAAACTCGAGCAAGTTGGTGAGACACGACCTATGCCGTCTAAACCCATGTTGGGAGTCCCCAAGCAGCTTGTACGAATCCAAATGGTCAACGATCCTATCAGCTATTATCCCTTCTAATAATTTACCTACAACTGAGGTGAGACTAATGGGACGATAGTTCCCTGGACTTTCGTGATCCCCTTTCTTAAAGATAGGGGTCACGTTGGCTTCCCTCCAGTCACCAAGCACCTGGCCCATCTCCAACGATTTGTTGAAGACTGTAGCCAGGTGGGGAGCCACCTGGTCGCGCACTTCTCGCAACACTCTGGGGAGGAACTGGTCTGGCCCAGGAGCCTTAAACGCGCTCAGTTTGTCTATTCTATCGGCGACGACTGTCGCGGTACATCTAACACTATCCAGGCCAGCACCTTCGTGCCTCACGCCTGGCTCGGGGATGACGCGGGTATCCTCCCTGGTGAACACTCCCGCAAAGTACTCATTAAGCACATTAGCGATGTCCGCGTCGGAGGTCCGCAGAACGCCGCTTCCGTCTTTTAACGGACCTATCATGCTTCTAATGGGCTTTCTACTATTAACATAACTGAAGAACTCCTTAGGGTTCCCCTTACAGAGGATTGCCACTAGTTCTTCGTTACGTTTCGCTAGCCTAACCTTCGCCTTCACTTCCCTACACAGGCGGACATACGCTTCAGTGTTCTCGTGGGAACGATTGGCCTTCGCCCTCCTATACGCTACTTTCCTATTTCGGATAGCTGAAGCGATGTCACGATTGAACCACTTAGGCTGCGTTGAAGCAGGGGTGACCGGTTTTGAGGGTATGGCAGCAGACTGCAGCACCATAAACTCGTCCCTGAATGCACTCCACACTCCCTCAACATCGCCGCCAACCTCTAACCCCATCTCTCCTACGCTATCCCTGAGGCTAACAAAGTTCGCCCGCCGGAGATCGAGCTTACTGCCTCTCGAGTTACTACGCTTCACCCGAGGGACGTGCACACGGAACCTAATAAGACCGTGATCACTCCCGCCCAATGATTCGTCAACGGTGAGGCCAGTGACGAGGTTGTCTTCGGTCGTGAATACTAAGTCTAGAACGCTTTCGCCTCGTGTAGGCTCGTTGACCCACTGAGTGAGGAAGTTCTCATCAGCAAAGTCAACTAGCCTCCTCCCTTCAGCATCGGCAGTCCTGTTTTCCCACTTTATGCCGCGACAGTTGAAGTCTCCTAAAACTACACACACCCTATCCCCTAGCAGGCTACTGAGTTCGATGTACAGAGAGAGAGAGAGAGAGAGAGAGAGAGAGAGAGAGAGAGAGAGAGAATAATAATAATTATTATTACTGTTATTATTATATGAGCACACAGTTAGTTCTTAGTAAATAAAACGTACTCAAACGCATGAAAATACTCAAACGCAAAACAAGTTACTTACGACAACCAAATATGTTTGGTTAAGTATTTGCCATCCAATCCATATTAACCAATTTAAATATGCGATAATTGCACTAACTATGTTTACTTTTCAGTCACAATGTCTGACGCAATAATAACATGGTTGGCTTGACCATTTGGATAGAATGACAAATAGCTGCCATGTATTTGATTTTATAACAAAATAATTTTTTGTTTTCACTCTTCTTAATGAAAAATTATTCATTCACAAGGATCCTATTATTCATAAACAAACTAAACAGTAGACTAGATGGTATTACCATCTCATATGTATATTATAAAACTGAGATTCTATTTAAAATAAATAGTGCGCCGTAACCTTGCAAGTGTATTCTAGATAAGTAAATTTAGGCGTACATTCTTTAACATTTCTCAAGTAAAAACTAACTTTATATTCGTGAATTCTGTACCTATTTTCACGATTAAAATAATTGAGATTTATAGACGAAATGTTCGGAAAAAATCTGTAAATTACTTTCAGAAATTAAGTATTTGCCGAATATTGCACGAATATATTTCAGATTTCAGGCTATTTTTGTGAAATGTTTAAGCGGATACATACGTACATACATTACACGAAACTTTTCCTTCTACAGGGTATTTTGTTTAAATGGAACCATAGGTAGTAATAAAAATTGGAAAGACTATTGGTACTTTCATTCATAGTATTTGTTCGACGTGTTCGCCATTATTATTCATGCATGTTTGAAATCTGTTTATCCAATTACCGTGAACTCACAGATCACAGATCACCATCACAGATCCAGCCACTTTAAATTTAGATAGCAACTTCAGCACGCAACTGTGATTAACGGGTTCACGATTTGGACTGGCTTTGTTGAAGTCCGCAGCTGTCTGCCTCGCAGAAAGTGAACCACACATTAAAATGATTTTCACTCTTTCATCTTTGGATAATCGCATTCTCTTCACTTAACCCTTACAGATCTGGAGAAAAAAGGACATTATTAATTACCCCCTATGGTTCAATTTAAACGACACACCCTGTAGAATTTAGTATCATCATAGGTTTAATTATTTCACCTTACATTTACATATGCATTTCAGTTACATTTCAGCCATTGTAATGAAAAACTACTAAAGGAATCTTCAGTATATTCTTAAATATAATGTTAATTCTATCCGGGATAATGTATAAACCAAGTATATCTTTACATAGAACAACACAAATAAATTTCACTAAAGTCTATAAAAATGGTATCCTATTTTTCCGCTTTATAAAACAAGTTAAATAGTAACTAAGGGCCAATAATGAGTATGAAGTTCCTAAATTTATTTTCAGTCTCTTTAATTATAAACATTTCCTTGTTTTACGAGCATAAACCGAAAATATAAGTTTTTTTTCAGCTTTAACAACATCAACGTTTGTAAGCCTTTGTTTAATGGTTCATTTGGTGTTGTATCCATTTATAATTTTTTACCTTGCGAGCGTTTTTTATGTTTTTCTCGATTTCTTTATTTCGTTGAGTCCACATTTTTTCTTTCCTCAACATATTTACCTTTTCCAACATTTTTACTTTTACGCATATTTTAAAGGTTTTTCTCTTCATTTTAAAAGTACGGAAAATGAATTAAGTGGGAGAAAAATATAAGAAAAGAAATGAGAAAAAGTAACCGTTAAAAAGATAAATGAGAGAATGAAGACAGGCTTTTTCCGCCCAATTTATTTCCATATCGGTTTTCCCTCTTACTTTCTCAGACGTTAGGAAACTGTTTCGCTGTTTTTAATTAAAAGAACATAAACGGCAGAAGTGTAATTATTTACATTTTAGATGTAACTTCTTTCTCGTATCTCCTATCCAACAATAGAGAAGGAACGATCTCTCTCTCTCTCTCTCTCTCTCTCTCTCTCACACACACACGCTCATTTATAAATTATATGAGAATTTAAACGTTTAGAAACATTTCATATATTAGAAAATGAGTAGTATATACATATACATATATATATAATATATATATATATATATATATATATATATATATATAGTGGCACTCATAAGTATTCGTACAGAGAAATATTTTAGTTATATTCGTCATCTTTCATATTTGGAAAAATTTAACAAATAAAAAAATTAGTTCAACGCCAACATATAATGTGACACATCGAAATATTTGAGAAAATAAAAAAAGCTGAAATGCAAAAGTTTTCGTACATTTATTTACAAAATTATTTAATACTTTGTGGATCCACATTTTGCTTGAATGACTTCATTGTTTGGGTTTGAGTGTTTTTCTACAAGGTTTCAACATCTCTCAGTAGAAATTTTAGCCTATTCTTCTAAAGAAAATTGTTGCAATTCATTCAGATTTGAAGGGTTTCACTTGCGGACACCTTTTTTTTTTCAAATCAAACCATAAACTCTCGATTAAACTGAGATCTGAGTTTTAACTCGGCCACTCGAGAAGCTTGAAATTCTTTTGTTGACGCTATTTCATTTTGTTCTCATTTTATGGTTTGGATCATTATCTTGTTACAGTACCCAATTGCGACCCATTCGCGACTCCCGAACTAAAGGCAATACATTTTCTTCTAAAATTTCCTATTATTTCTTCGAATTCATGATTTCATTGATGACAACAAGCTTTCCCTCGACCAGAAGTACTAAAACATCTCCAAAAGAAGTAAACTACCACCACCATATTTAATCGTAGGAAGGATGTTTTTTTTTTCCTCAAGTGCAGTATTTGATTTTCGTTGAATATACCGTCGCTCGTTGTTCCCGAAAATTTCAATTTTGGTTTCGTCTGTCCAGAAAACTTTCTTCCAGAATGCAAATCCATCATTTTGATGATCCTTGGAGTACATTAAGCAAACTTCTTTGAGCGCTTTTCTTAGCAGAGTTTTTCTTCGTGTAACTCTTCCATGCAGACAATTCTTTCTCAATGTACAAAATACAGTAGACGGGTAGCCATCCAAAATATCCCCTGGAGTCACTCGTGGATTCACAGCAGCCATTCTTTCAATCCGTTATGAAATCTTGCAAGATCGCCCACACCTTGGTGAATTTTGATTGTTGCAAAGTCTTTCCATTTCTTTATAACTGCAACAACCGTCATAAATGGAATTCGAAGTTGTTCTCCTGTCTTCGTATAACTCTTTCCAGACTCATGTGCAGCAGTAACATCTAAGATTGCTCTTTACACGAAGACCCATTGCTAACTAATGGTTTGTACAGTCATCCGTCTTCCATGAAGATTCACAGAGAAAAATTTAGAATTCGGAATTGCCAGTCTCTAATCAATAAACAGCCAACTACTGATAAAAATTTTAAATTCTTTAAGCCTAAGGTGACCACATAAAGTATTAAATAATTTTTCAAACAAATGTACGAAAACTTTTGCATTTTAACTTTTTATATTTTCTTCAAGTTCTTTGATGATTTACATTATATGTTGGAGATGAACTAATTTTTTTATTTGTTAAATTAGTCCAAACGAACGGTAAACTTTTCATAACTATCCTATGTATGGTACAAAAGATAAACGATACTTATGATCGCTACGGTATATATATATATATATATATATATATATATATATACTCTAAAATTTTTTACTTCAAACTGGTGTAAACTTTTTATACTGGTTTGAGACTCCAATGTGTGAATGGAGTCATTTCTCTAATCAGCATTAAAAATGAATAAAATTTACTTCCCTTTTTCTAAAAATTTAATGCAATATTTCGTTTAGTTTAATTTGCATACGAAATAAATTTATGAATGGTTATAATTTTTATAAAAACATTTTTTATCCTGTGAATATTTCAAAATTTATTTTTAATTCAATTAACATTGCACACTCTAAAACCTGTCCGCTGTGTGTACTTTAGATCCGAGAGTAAAAAAAAAAAAGTGAACATATTCTGTAAAAAATAAAGTACATCAAGAGTACAAAAACAGCAGGTGGAAAGTAAATAAAGAGTAGAAGAAACAGTTACCTTCTTGACAATCGGTGTTCTCTAAAACAGAGTGAATCATACAAAATGTGCACTTCCAGCCATTAAAGAAAACCTTTCAGTTTCCTCTCAGTGTACTTCCGGTGTACCGAGTGTACTCTTTACAAACTTTATATTCGGGGTACGTTTAGTCCTTCTTTTTCACTCTTGGTTTTAAGGTACACAAAACGAACAGTTTTTAAGAGTACATTACTTTTTTTATGCAGGAACGAGGGGCCAAGGGCAAATGCCTGCAAAAATGCCCCTCCCCATCGAGAAGGAAGAAAACCAAATCCAAAGTCCAGGTTTTCGAGATGCCTGAACACTCTGCGTTTGAAAGATTGGAGGTCATAGACAGGGGGAAAGATGAATTGAGGAAGATTGTTCCAGAGTTGGCAGGTTGAGTAGATGAAAGTACGGTTATTACCGTTCACTTACCGTGTACATTACACTTACCGTACTTTATTAAGTACACTTATTACCGATTGTTCAGTAAATGTTTTTATTTCATATTAAACAATTTTAAATTTATTTTGTTGAACATGAATTTCAGTGAAAAACAAAAATCAACACCTTTTTAAGATGAATGACTACAGAAGACCAAAATTTTGTGTCCTTTATAAGAACGAAAATAACAAAAATAACGCCGAACATTGCGGTCTCGAAAACATAAATATTTTAAACCAACTTGGAACTTGGAGTCATAAAACTTATATATATATATATGTTTTGCATTCCTAACCCATTTCTATATTTCAATTTTACCAAAATGTATACGGCAGCATTACAAACTACTGTATATACAATCCATAACACAGAGGAACTTCTTAATATATAACTACAAATTAAAATGTCATAATTAAAACACGATAATACCCTCGCGCCAAGCTTCCTCTCACAAGCATTTTACATTCATTTTAAGAGAAATATCGCTTTCGCAAAAGTCAAGGAGAGGAATGAATAAATTCAAATAAGATCAATGGTTAATTCCCTGCAGCCTAAATTTAAGATTCCTTTAATTACATCTTATTAAGTATTCAAGCATAAATTTAGTGTGGAAGGAAATAAATTCATTTAAATTATTACAAACGAAATTAATGACGTGTAAAGCGAGAGATAACAATTTATTATGGAAGTTGCGACATCGGTATTCATGCAACATAGAATGGGAAGAAACTTCACGTATGAATGGTGTATTGCCAGGTTCCTTCTTAAGTAATTTATATGAATCATGCATTATCTGTTTGTATGTTCACTTTTGTTTGCCTCTCTGCCCGTCTGTCAGTATTTGTTAGTCGCAGGGATTATACTGCTTTACCTGATCTCCTAGTCTATATATATGTATATATAAAAAAAGTTAAAATGAAATGACTGAGGAATTTTGTAAAAGTAATTTCAGTAGTATATATAATAATAATAATAATAATAATGATGATGATGATGATAATAATAATAATAATAGATAAAAATGAATATTAGCATTATCGATATTACGTGCAGCTACATACAAACAAACATTTCATCCCATAAAGCGCGCAGTTTAGAAAACGTATGTCAGGACTGATGAAGAGATTGGCTAATTGTATTATCTGAGGTTTGAATTAGATTGTATTGAATACGTCACGTTATATCCAGGAGGCTCGAGACATATCTGCGAAGCTGAACATCTTCGAGGTAATTTGTACAGCAATCTAAAAGATCTGTTATAAAGAAAATTTAGGATTCTGCCAGAGCCTTTTTAACAATTGGGCCAAACCTGCTCCCCATAAATATCGCTGTAGAAAATACGGAACAAGTGTTTTTAGGTTCGTAAGTAGGGCCTACAGAAGGTTGACAAAAGTAAATAAACACCACGATGGTTGTCCTCAAGAACAAATAGCAAAACTCATCAATGTAATACCAGAAAGTGTGTCAGTTTTACATAATGAGAAGAGGAAACCAACACCATTCTAAATATGTTAATTCAATGAATGTTATTATTTATTGATTTTTATTATCAAATCATAAGCTATGGAAAAACCGAATTTGTCTATTTACTTTTGTCAACTCTCTGCACAGAATCTGAAGTTCATTAATGTCGTGATAATTTTATATAGTAGAGAAATTTCGATATTATTTTCTTGTGTCTGAGTCATTACTCAAAGAGCTGGTAATAATGTAAACCCAATATTTTAATTCTTGTACTTGTTCTGCTAGTTTGCCTTCCCTTCTGAAAATAATATCACCTAACTGTTTTGACCTTCAGAATGGAAATACAGTATCGTTTAGTTCTGTAAATATAATTCGTAAATTTGTATAAGATAATCCAAACTCTTAACCGAAGGACTTACTGATAAAATATCCTTGCCATACACTAAGGTGTTATTATTATTATTATTATTATTTTATATTATATATATATATACTGTGTATATATATATATATATATATATATATATATATATATATATATATATATATATATATATATATATATATATATATATATATATATATAATATATATAATATATATAATATATATATATACTGTATAATATATATATATAATATATATATATATATATATATATATATATATATATATATATATATATATATATATACATACATACGGTGTGTGTGTATATATATATATATATATATATACTGTGTGTGTGTGTATATATATATATATATATATATATAGCATTCTACTTTGGCCTCATTAAATGAAGTAATTAAACCATCACGATAAACATTAAAGAGCAAAGAAGAGGGTAAAGAGCTTTGTCTAACTCCGCAGGACGATCCAAAATATCTCGAAAACACATTATCCCATTCAACTGTAAATACTGTATATGGCGGGCGTACAAATGTTTCAACATACAACAGTCCTTTCTTCCATTTCTTAAATAAAATATTGTAATTTATCTATCATATATCTTGTTTATATGATAGATTTATATAGAGTTTCCTTCGTTACGTAAGTTCTGCAATTATTGATGGATACAATGTCTCCATACTTAGTTTTGACAAGGGGCGTGACATATACCTTAAAAAATTCTATAGAGAAATATGACTTTCAGCTAGCATGACTCATAAAAGTAATGAGATATGAAAATATAGCTCATTATTTACAATATTAGCATACTTTGAATGTTCATCTGATAAGTCGTCTCTACCTGGAGAAGAACGTCTTTAACCCTTTAAATTTCAGGTAATGAAGTCAAATTATTTTTACTAGCCCCGCCCAAAAACGTCTCATTACACTTTACGTAAATATATTATTGAAGGGCATTCTTAGCACAAGTTTCCTTCTTAACAAATTACCAAGATTATTATAGGTTTTTAAGTCAGTATATATGCTTTTAAGTCTTTTTACTGATCCCTACTCTTCTACTGATATTCATATTCACTAGTTCTATTCTTCGTCTTCCAAGGAGACACCATAAATCATAAGCATTTTTAGAATCCATTTTCACGAGAGCGATAAAATCACTTCATCCAGGAATAATCTCAATATAACAATATTAAGATTTAATAGAAGGGCTTCCTGCTTCCCTTCGTATCGACACAATATCGGTATAGGGCCTGTCTATGTTTATAATGAGAATAATTTGAATAAGAATAACTATACACACACACACAGAAATAATAAATAACGGAGCACTTTGCCTTGTTACTTTCTTCCACACTCAATTCTTTTCGACATGAATGCGCAAATGAAACACAACTAAATATGACCGAACGTAAAACCGACGTGAAACCGGGTTTCTATTTTGCTTTCTTCGTTAAATTTCAAACGCGTCATTGCAAATGAATTACTAATATGAAAAATGTGTGCATGTAAAAAGGCAAATCTATTTTGTGTACATAATAATAAACCTTAAAAACAACAGGACAAGAATAACCCACAAAAACATTTGGCGTTAAAAATTCAAAGTTAATAAAACAAAAAATATTTAGTGGCAGCTTTAACATGTGCACTGAGGCGAATTTCCATCAAAATGTGAGAAATTCTTTCATCGAACAAGTGCCTTCAGGTGATTACTATTTTCATCAGCACATGAGACATTTCGTCACCGTGTCGTGTGGTATATGATTTCCGGGATGGTGTAGTAGTAAGAGACATACTCGGGATGTGTCCCACGCAATGCCGGAACGAAACTTCCTCTGTTCTGCACGCTTTACTCCACTCTCACTCACTCTCTCTCTCTCTCTCTCCATATATATAGAGTATATATAAAAGGTTAAGATGCTTCTGGAAATTCTATTCTATCTATTTTTACTTTCTGGTTCATAAATTTTTTTTATGTAGAACTGACATTTTTGGAATTCTTAATTTTCATTTAAGGTGTTCCATTTTCAGCTCAAAATTTGTTTCATTTTTCTTTTAAGAAAGGAATTAAAAAAAAAAGTTAAGCTTTTTCGAAATATCTTCCTTTCAAACTGAAACACTTTTCATTGTAAATGAAAAACGAATTAATGGGGATTTAGTTTGCTAAACCAATTTTCCTCCGTGAAACGTCAGATCTAACTTCATACGTCATTACGAACTTCACTATTACCTACATACGTCATTACGAACTTCACTATTACCTATATACGTCATTACGAACTTCACTATTACCTATATACGTCATTACGAACTTCACTATTATTTATATACGTCATCTTTTAGTTATTTTCGGGAGCCACAATTTTGCAGGTGGATGTTCGTTTTTTTGGTTTGATATGTATTTGATTCTTGAATGACTTGAATATTCCGAGGTTTTAAACTGAAAGGATTTATTATGATTATTATTATTGTTATTGTTATTATTATTTGTAAATTTAGAACGAAGTAATTACTCGTTCCACATGTCATTAATACTATTATTAAATTATACGTTTAATTATCACCTTCACTTTCAGCGCATATCTTCCATTTCACTGGTTTTATTTTGGCTAACGCCAGACGATTTTATTCAGAATTTGGAAAGTAATTCAGTAACGTAATATTTTGATAGGTTTATCACTTAATAAATGATGTGTATATATACGCTTATCTAATATCTTTACAGGCTACGTATTCACCTTTGGGGTTGTAAGCTAAGCACGATTGGGATTCTATACAAACCTTTTCCCATGGGAAACAGAGTAAAAGTTTTGAATTTCCTACGTTGATTTGATTTACCTTCTACAATTCTTCCATCACTTTCTAGCAGGCGAACACAGCTCTTATAACTAGATTCGCTTTTGCTGTTGTCTTTTTTTTTTTAACGCGATTTGTTTAAATTTTTTTCTGTTTCTCATTTATGACTATTTTTTTATGTGAATGTATATATGTACGGTATATTTATTCTTCTGATATTTTGATAAACTTATATATTGCATATATTCTTAATATTTACCAAAAATATAATACATCCCGTAACTTTATTAAGGGGTTATTAATAATTCACAGGCCTGTGAATGAGAACTTTGTAAGAGTTGTTTTCTTACTAATAACTGATTTTATATAATTCAACTACGCTGATTTCGAATAAGGTGTCCATTTTCTTTCTATCGCGTAAGGATTTTCTGCAAACTGGAAGGGGAAAAAACAACAACATAAATAAATATTATTTATTTCAATTTACATTAGGTACCTATTTCACTGTTATACTAATTCCAAATGCAAGCAAATTTAAAACGAAAGAAGACTATTAATGTCAATTACATATTCATCTTTATTTGTCCTGAGTTTTCTTGTGAGAAACTATGCCTTTTAGTCTCGAATGTACGCGCTGTTCCTTTTCTTTAATGTAATAATTCTGAAGTATCCCGTTTCAACATCCAGCAGTAATCAGCCATCATGCTGATGTCCCACCTTCCCTGATATCTCTTCTCCATTTCTTTGATGTCTTGGTGAAACCAGGCATTTATAAGTATTTGTAGGCAGTAGTTTTTAATCAAAATTTAATGAAAATTACTTACATATGTAATAAGAAATATGAAGTTTGTGAAAAATCTGTACGTGATAGCGAAAAATGAATATTATTTTCGGAATCAGCGTGCAAAAATTACTATGTAAGTGATAAAATATTTCGGACAACAAAACCATCGCAGGCCTGTGATTACATACATGCATCATCTAAGAACCAATTTCCCACTCTTAGTGGGATGAGCGAAACGGTTGCGCTCGGGAAGGAAAATAACTTAAACACTCAAAAATACGTAGGAGTCGCCCCAGGGCATATGGTACAGCCTTAACCTCAGGGATTCAGCGTCTCCATTTACACACCTCATACACACCTTCGTTTCTTCTATGTTTCTCGTTAACTCTTACACGACAGTTACATCAACTCTATATTTATTCACACATTTACTAATTACGTCCTTCTATCTTTTACGCCTCTTCTACATCTCACAATTACAAACTCGCAATTTTACACCTTTTTTACAATTATATCATTACTCCGCATGACTATGCCAACGTATACTACCCTCTGTTTTCATTCCAATTGATATTTTCACAAGACATCTTTCCCAAACATCCTGAATTTTCTTATGATCAATTGGTTTTACATCACTCATACTTCTTAAGTTATTTACCCCAACTGCTTTCACTTTTGGGCACGAACTATAATGTCAAACAAGCGTTTTACATCCAAGCATTAGTGCACTAATACACCTTCATCCATGTATACTCATTTTCTTCCAAATTCAGATATATTTCTCTCAAACTTTCTTACTCTTATCTTACGCATTACCTTATCCATATAGTCGTATACACATTAAACAGACAGGACGACATCACGCGGCCTTGTTGCACTCCAGCATTAATACTGAGCCATTTACTTAACTCCTTTTACTCTACCAAACGCAGATAACACTGTGTAACACTGATTCTGTTTATATAGAATTTTTTGTTTTTATATGCATTTGTGGGCGCTGAGTCCAAATCTGGCCTTGGTTTGTGTGTATCATCAATGGTTTCAGAGATAATCTATTTTTCGTGTTTTACCAGTATAATGCTATTATGGGCGCAGCAATATCAGAATAATCAGGAATTGTTGAGAAAAATCCGGATGTTCGTTGGTAACTTTTTGCTCTAGAAATTGCCAGAAACTTCCACTGTGCTATATAAAGAAGAGCGCAGAGTCTGAGAAGTCAGTAAGTGTGAGCACACAAAGAAAGCAGGTTGTTTGTCTGATGGTTACCAGCACTGAGGTACTGTGTTTCTGTGCTTCTCTGTGCTGACGATTTGAGTGTTATCGATCCTTTTTTATTGCGAACATTATTTAAGTGTTGTGAATACATCTTTTTTATGGAATCTGTAATCTGTTGCAGATTTAATAACTCCTCTCTCTATACTGCAGGTTATGATTAATGTAGTACAGTAGTACAGTAGTACAGAGAATGGCAAATAGAGCTTGTAAACACCCGCCGGATATATTCTGCTACGTTTGTGGGTATTACATAGGCCCCAAGCAAGTATCGCACGAGATTGTGAAAGGCACCAAGTTCTGGATCGCGTATAAGCTCTATTTTGGTATGCCTATGGGTGACCAAGATAAGCCCTGGGCACCCCATGTGATCTGTGGAAGCTGCCGCTCCACACTTGAAGGGTGGCTGCGGGGAGTACGCAAGGCAATGCCCTTTGCGGTACCCAGAATATGGAGAGAACCAAAGAGCCACCACGACGATTGCTACTACTGCATGGTAGATATTTCTAAGTACAGGAAAGTGAAAGGAAGGCAGACTCTTCAGTATCCAAGCATAGCGTCGTCTATAGCTCCTGTACCACATGGCGAAGGTCTTCCAATACCACGTCCACCAGAACAGGTATCTACCCATTACTTTACCTTCTGTATTTACAGACTGTGGGTCATTATGTGTCGATTTTTCTTAGTGCTGATGCTCTTCTACATATATAGCTATGCCTATATTTTGTTTCTTTGCTTTGCAGGTTGAAAATGAGGATGCAGCTAGCTCATCTGAGATGTCGGCTGGTGAGGACAGTCATGATGAAGAATATACAGTAACTTTCAGTACAAACCCTCACTTTCCAAATCAGAGGGAATTGGACAACTTAATTAGAGATTTGGGTCTGACGAAATCAGGATCTGAGCTTCTGACCTCCAGACTCAAAGAGTGGAATTTGCTTGGAGAAGACTGCAAGAGCACTGTATACCGAAAGCGGCATGAAGAGTTTGCAAGGTTCTACGATGTCAATGGCTCTCTCTGTTATTGCAGCGAGGTTAATGGTCTATTCACAGCTATTGGGTTAACACATATACCCTCAGAGTGGCGCCTGTTTATTGACAGTTCAACTCGGAGTTTAAAAGCTGTTCTACTCCACAATGGGAACAAATATCCGTCTATACCAGTTGCACATTCTGTTCAAATGAAAGAGGACTATGAAAATGTCAAACAACTGCTCACTCAAATCAGGTATGAACAATATAACTGGGACGACGTGTGTGGTGATTTCAAAATGATTGGTTTCCTGTTAGGTTTACAAGGAGGGTTTAATAAATATTCATGTTTTCTTTGCCTGTGGGATAGCAGAGCTTCAACTGAGCACTATAAAACAGTTCAGTGGCCTCCACTTGAAGGACTGCAACCAGGAAAGTACATGTACTCAGGGAACCTCTTGTGAAGCCTGACATAGTTCTGCTACCACCTCTCCATATTAAGTTGGGTCTAATTAAGCAGTTTGTAACTGCGTTAGATTTTGGAGGGGAAGTTTTCCAACAGATTCGGGTCATGTTCCCTAAACTCTCTGAGGCCAAAGTCAAGGCTGGCATCTTTGTAGGACCACAAGTCAAGGCGCTGTTGAATTCAAAGAACCTTGAAGCCAAGATGACTCCGATCGAAAAAGAGGCTTGGTGTGCTTTCCGTGATGTGGTTCGTGGGTTTTTAGGCAACCATAAAGCACCAAATTATAAGGAGTTAGTGTCAAACTTGATTAAGTGCTATGGCAAAATGGGGTGCTGTATGTCTTTAAAATTACACTATCTGCAATCACATCTAGACTTTTTTCGTGATAACCTGGGCGATGTGAGTGAAGAACATGGCGAAAGATTCCATCAAGATATTCAAACGATGGAGAAAAGGTACCAGAGCCATTGGGATGCTTCCATGATGGGAGACTACGTATGGTCGCTGATCAGAAAGGATAAGAACGTTCATACGCGGAAGTCGCGTTCTTCAGTGCATTTCTAAGGACGCACACTGCATAACGAGGCTTGTTATTCTCTTATCGGTTCTCCTCATGATATATATTATATCCTTTGCACCATTTTGGGTTTGTCAAACAATTTTGGCTCAATAAACATTAATTTCCAATAGTGTTTTTATTTTCAGAAAATATTTGTTAGCCTTCTTTATATACTTTGCCATATGAAGAGTGTGATAACCTATATTTTTGAAACGGTTGATGATAGAGCAAAACCAATATCATTTTTGGAATCAGCGCCCCGAAATCATTAAGAAACTACAGAAAAATCACAATAAACAGAAAGATTTTCAAATTTTGTTACCCAGTGTAATGTAATCTTTCCCTCCTAACTCTTCACCTACTCTCTTTATACCACTAGCTTAACAGTCTTCTTGCATTCTTGTGCAACTTATTCCATCTTCTCCTTTAATCACTGTCACGCTGGGTCTATGCACCCTTTCCCCAGCCTCTCTGTTTTTACGTTTTCTCCATATTCACATCGATCCATCATGCAGTCGCATTTCTCTTCATTTCGTACACACCTACATACATCAGAATACTGTCTTCACAAAACATTCCTGACAGATACCAAACTATAATAACTAAAAATTCTCTTTAAAAATTAATATTTTCTAAAATATTAAAATATTTCCTATTATTTTTTATCGACAGTTATAAATAAAAGTTTCATAAAAATCCAAAGCTCATATTTTCATTCTCGGTTAATTGGTAAAAATAAAGTCGATCCTTTCTATTATGCAAATATACAGTATATAAAAACAAAAATTGAAATAGGATTTATTAATTAAAAAGTTAATTAAAATTATCCATTAAAAAAAATTAATTCTTCTTCATTCGCATTTTCAGGATTTTTCTTGACTGAATAAATATATATATATATATATATATAATGGAGCTGAGTGATTTATATATATATATATATTAGGGTGTTTCATAAATTAAAAGTTTGGAAAAATTTTAATCCACATGGATCCCCTTGTTCCATTTGCTGAGGAGACTGATAAACCGAAGTATTAATTCAATAGTTTAAAGTTTTACGGGTCCACAGTTTGATGCCTGGCAGATCATAACGGAAAAAATTAAACAAAAAATCTGTCAATGAATTTTTATTCAACAAACGAGTACCATTTCACTACACATTTTCACAAAGATACAAAAAACATAACCACTTCTTGCGAATCATTTGTCCATGAAATCCTTTTTGGTTTTATTCGGGTATTTCGCCCTATGCTGCATCACAGTTTTGAGCAAATACTGCTTCTGCTCTTCGTTCTTCGTCAGAGAACAGTTGAACTCTTTGGTGAGCGCGATGGCTCTTTCGGCCCGATCGTTGACGACAGAGATTTTGTTAACAGTTGCCGCTGCTTGCTTGAAGCCCTTACTTCAGTCCACTCGGCAACTGGCTTTTTCAAGAATTCTGTGTCCAAGTCGAATGCATGGAAGAAAGCCATCGTCTTTCCTGTCACGAACTCCGCCAGGTGTTTCGAGGCAAGATTCCTGACGTTCTTCCCGGGGTCGCTTGAGTTCCTTTTTCGATGCGGGCTACCCAAAACTGACGACCATCTGAGCCTTTTCTTCATCTGCCACATCTGCGTCGAAGAACGCCATGGCAATAAGAGTCTCAGAGATGTACCATAGGTGTCGAGACATGGCTTCTTGCGCAGCGTTAACACACGAATATCCCGACATGGCAAAGACTTCCGCGTCACGCAGAAATTCCAGATCAACTGCGGCAGCCTTGCTTGAGGTTGCAGCACGAGTCCAACCTCGGATGTAGACGAGGGACACGAAGAGACCTACGGCTGTCAGAGCTTCCAACTCGTGACTCGACATCTTGAACTGCTTCTTCAGTAGAATTACTTTCAAGGAGTAGATGGCTATCGCCATCCATCGAGCGTGATGGTAAGCGCCAGGGGCTCTGAGAGGGAAATCCACCACTTTTGCTTCCCAGGAAGATGAGAACCAACTGTAGCAGTTCCTTGTAGTCATCGCGCTGATGCGACGTGCTCACCATCCCTCTCACCAGCAGGACTGACTTCTCCCTCAGTTCCCTCATAGAGTCATTGACTTGAGCAAAATCGTACGGCCGCACGTCCAACCGGTCGATGAACTTCCATTGTGCCTGAAACCTCTTGAAAACGGGTATATCGGGGCCACTTGAAGGGCCGTATGCACGCTTGAAGACGGAGCTGAGGATGACTTCATAGATGTGATGCCGACAGGGGAAGTACATGAGTTCTCTGTCCATGATCTCCTTCGCTATTGCCTCCTTGAACATCGCCTCCTTCACTCGGAAGGACTCTGCTTTATGTGACTTGTGCTTCACAAGCCGGTCGTATTCCTTGAGAAGGGATTCCATCTTCCTCAAGGCCGAATCTCGACGCATCATGGGGATTCTCGCTCTCTCCCAAAATATGAGACAGGCATCCAGGCACAGGTTCAGGCATTTCGTACGTCCAAATTTTTGCTCCTTTTGGTGGTAAAAGTACTTTTTGAGTACTTGCAACTGAGTTGGAAGGCCACTTGATGTGATGTTCGCATCCGTCTGGCCAATAAGAAACACTTCTGTTTTCGCTCTGGTAGACACCTGGAAAAGAAAACAAACTAAATAATTCCACAGAAATAATTTCACATCGTAATTAATTTCATTAATTAAATAAAGAAAAGCAGTAACTGGGACTCGAACCAGTGTCATAGCCGTTTGGCGGCATCGCTCAAGTCGGCGTACACAGCACGCTATCCACTACACCATCTAGGGAGTGGATAGCGTGCTGTGTACGCCGACTTGAGCGATGCCGCCAAACGGCTATGACACTGGTTCGAGTCCCAGTTACTGCTTTTCTTTATTTATAAAACTGATACGTGTACACTACGTTCTCTTTGACAATTCATTAATTAAATAAATTTCAATACCGCAGTAAAATTACATTAATTAGTATCATAAATAATTACCAGCTTAGTTGTCCAATATGCAACAGACTAATTAATTTCATGTAATATTAATAATAAATATCACTACCACAGTAAAATGACAGAAATTAAATAATAATAAATTTCAATACCACAGTAAAATGAGATAATTAGTAGCATATATAATTACCTCCATAGTTGTCCAATAGGCTATACAACACGAACCGCTCAAGTGACGAAGAAAACCGTCTTCACTGCAGGCAGGCGAGAAATGAACTGACAAAAAGTCGTCAAAGTTGGGGACCTCTAAATGCAGCGCGATCTGGTTCAAACTTGCACAAACGTGTTTTCTTGTTCTTTAGAATACGGAGAAACGTGTGGATTAAAACTCCAAGCTCATTTTTATTTTACCCTATAGGTATGAAACACCCTAATATATATATATATGTGTGTGTGTGTGTGTGTGATATCCTTAAGGTTCTTGAAACGTCACTGCCAAGTTTGCTCCATTCCAATATTATTCTTGATTGAAGTCCTAACTTGATCTTCATGTATGTTTCTTGACCCTTAATACCGAAAACTGCCCAAAAGTTTTCGATGGAATTTACAGTACGTCTAGAGACCGGAAAGTGCCCATAAGTGCATGAAAACCTGCTTATTGACAAAGCAGTTACGACTGGCTTTCCATACATGACGCTGGGTGTTGTTTGGTTGGAACAGAACATCTGTTCTCATGGATGGTGCAAGTACTGTAGTTTATCGATGAAGGGCTCCAAAACCTTTTCTAACATCTATATATATATATATATATATATATGAAAATTATTTCACGAAAGTAACACGTGAAAAATATTTATGATGAATAAAACCACGAAGGAAAGGAAACACAAAATGGTGCTCAAGCGCTTTCGTCTAATGACATCCTCAGGAACACTGAAGTACATAAAAGGGTAACAGCCTATATATAGGTTACAGAAAGAAAAAAAAAGAAAAATAAATAACATACATACATACATACACACACACACACACATATATATACATACATATCCACATATACACATACATATATATATATACATATATATATATATATATATATGCAATAAACAGAGAAGTAAAAATAAAAATAAAAAAATAAAAATTAAAGGATTATCCGTGAGGCGTACAGATTTGTAAGGAATAATATCGATTTTTAGCACAAGATCAAATGGATTATAAAAATACAAATTTATATTGGAATACTGCCCCGGTTTTAACACTCTGCCTATGGTCAGGTTTCGATATATATAAAAATAAAATGCAAATTAAAAGTTAATAAAGTAGCAGACAAGTTTACCAAAGATTTAGTGTTCTACCTTTCTTATCTAAATCTGTTTGGAAGGAATTCAAAATAACAGGATCGAGTTGAAAAAGACCTTTGCTTATGTTGAAGTTATTTGAAAGTTGGATAATGGCAGACTCAAGAATATTTCTATTAACAATGTTGCTAGAATGGAATAAAACTGAAGCATTATTCCAATCAATACAGTGGGCTAACTCTGACAAATGGACAAAAAGGGCACTGGACAACTGTCCTGTTCTAACGGAATATTGATGCTATTTTATACGTGTGCAAATCCTTTCCCGTCTAACCTATGTAAAAGGAATCACATTGTTTACAACCAATTTTATAGATAATGCCTGAATTATTGGTAGGGCTATTTTTTACTATGATATTTTTCACAATATTGTTATATGAAAATACTACATTAATATCCAAAAGTTTAAGTACATTAGCAATGCCTAAAAAGCCCGGGAAAAATGGAAGTACTAAAATATTTTTTTACAAAGTACGAGTGTTATTATTGACACGATAGAAAGTTCGTTTTGCCTTGTTGAGACAAGATTCCATAAACGCAGATGGATAACACAAATCACTTCCAATACCGTTGATTTTTTCCAATTCGGCATCGATGTATTCAGGACTGGCGATCCTAAGGGCGCGGAGAAACATTGATGAAAAAATGGTCTTCTTAGTGGGGGTGTCATGTCCCGAGTAAAAGTGTACGTAGGACAAATTGTTTGTTGTTTTCCGATAGATACTAAACTTAAAACCTGGGCTTTCCCTATATACACGCACATCCAAAAACGGGATTGAATTGTCTTGTTCCACTTCTAAAGTAAACTTAATGGAGGGGACTTGATCATTTAACTGAAGGAGGAAGTTATCCAGGTCACGATTCATGGGCCAGATACACAAAATATCGTCGACGTACCGCAACCACGGGATGCCAACCCCCAGGATTCTCGGAATATAAGTAATTTCGAAAAACTCCATATAAATATTGGAGAGGAGGGGCGATAAGGGGTTGCCCATGGCCATCCCAAAAACTTGTTGATAATACTCGTTATTGAAAGTGAATTTACAGTCTTTGATGCAAAGCTTAATAAGTTCCAAAACAATGTGTGAAGGTAGTAGCAGGTCATACTTATGTAATTCTTGGAGAGAAAGTCAAGCATATCGTCTATCGGCACTTTTGTAAACAATGAACAAACATCAAAACTGATCAATCTATCGTTAGTTACAGTACGTGCATTATTCAATTTTTCAGTAAGATCCATGAATTTTTTACATGTGAATCAGAGATAGTTCCGAGAATGGGGGACAAGACTTTGACAAGCCATTTGGAGAGTTTATAAGTAATAGAGCCACCGAGCTAATAATAGGGCGCATAGGGTTGCCAGGTTTGTGGGTTTTAATAAGACCGTAAAGGTAGGTCTTATTAAAAACCCACAAACCTGGCAACCCTATGCGCCCTATTATTAGCTCGGTGGACTCTATTACTTATAAACTCTCCAAATGGCTTGTCAAAGTCTTGTCCCCATTCTCGGAACTATCTCTGATTCACATGTAAAAATTCCATGGATCTTACTGAAAAATTGAATAATGCACGTACTGTAACTAACGATAGATTGATCAGTTTTGATGTTTGTTCATTGTTTACAAAAGTGCCGATAGACGATATGCTTGACTTTCTCTCCCAAGAATTACATAAGTATGACCTGCCACTACCTTCACACATTGTTTTGGAACTTATTAAGCTTTGCATCAAAGACTGTAAATTCACTTTCAATAACGAGTATTATCAACAGTTTTGGGATGGCCATGGGCAACCCCTTATCGCCCCTCCTCTCCAATATTTATATGGAGTTTTTCGAAATTACTTATATTCCGAGAATCCTGGGGGTTGGCATCCGTGGTTGCGGTACGTCGACGATATTTTGTGTATCTGGCCCCATGAATCGTGACCTGGATAACTTCCTCCTTCAGTTAAATGATCAAGTCCCCTCCATTAAGTTTACTTTAGAAGTGGAACAAGACAATTCAATCCCGTTTTTGGATGTGCGTGTACATAGGGAAAGCCCAGGTTTTAAGTTTGGTATCTATCGGAAAAAACAACAAACAATTTGTCCTACGTACACTTTTACTCGGGACATGACACCCCACTAAGAAGGCCATTTTTTCATCAATGTTTCTCCGCGCCCTTAGGATCGCCAGTCCGGAATACATCGATGCCGAATTGAAAAAAAATCAACGGTATTGGAAGTGATTTGTGTTATCCATCTGCGTTTATGGAATCTGTCTCAACAAGGCAAAACGAACTTTCTATCGTGTCAATAATAACACTCGTATTTTGTAAAAAAATATTTTAGTACTTCCATTTTTCCCGGGCTTTTTAGGCATTGCTAATGTACTTAAACTTTTGGATATTAATGTAGTATTTTCATATAACAATATTGTGAAAAATATCATAGTAAAAAATAGCCCTACCAATAATTCAGGCATTATCTATAAAATTGGTTGTAAACAATGTGATTCCTTTTACATAGGTCAGACGGGAAAGGATTTGCACACACGTATAAAACAGTATCAATATTCCGTTAGAACAGGACAGTTGTCCAGTGCCCTTTTTGTCCATTTGTCAGAGTTAGCCCACTGTATTGATTGGAATAATGCTTCAGTTTTATTCCATTCTAGCAACATGTTAATAGAAATATTCTTGAGTCTGCCATTATCCAACTTTCAAATAACTTCAACATAAGCAAAGGTCTTTTTCAACTCGATCCTGTTATTTTGAATTCCTTCCAAACAGATTTAGATAAGAAAGGTAGAACACTAAATCTTTGGTAAACTTGTCTGCTACTTATTAACTTTTAATTTGCATTTTATTTTTATATATATCGAAACCTGACCATAGGCAGAGTGTTAAAACCCGGGCAGTATTCCAATAAATTAGTATTTTTATAATCCATTTGATCTTGTGCTAAAAATCGATATTATTCCTAACAAATCTGTACGCCTCACGGATAATCCTTTAATTTTTAATTTTTAATTTTTATTTTTACTTCTCTGTTTATTGCATATATATATATATATATATATGTATGTGTATATGTGGATATGTATGTATATATGTGTGTGTGTGTGTGTGTGTGTGTGTGTGTGTGTGTATGTATGTATGTTATTTATTTTTCTTTTCTTTCTGTAACCTATATATAGGCTGTTACCCTTTTATGTACTTCAGTGTTCCTGAGGATGTCATTAGACGAAAGCGCTTGAGCACCATTTTGTGTTTCCTTCCTTCGTGGTTTTATTTATCATCATATATATATATATATATATATATATATATATACAGGATGTGACAAAGGTCCGTTCTCATACGGAAATAAGATCCAACAGAATTGATTGTGGTGAGTTTGCATGTATGACGTGGCAACACTGTTAGGTTATTGGCAATGCAATTTGAACATGTACTGGATTAATTAGTAAATTGATTGTATTGTTTCTTATGTATAGTTAAACTATTTTTTTTCTTGTTCATTCTGTTATATTTTATTTCCCTATGAGAGCGGACTTTTGTTACACCTTATATATATCTATCGTGCAATTTATTTGTTCCTCAGCCAAAAATAATTTTTCAGCTCCTGCAGTACCTTAAAATGATTTTGTGAGAAACGAAACAAAGCAAGAAAAAGAATCATTGGGAATATGTTATAAAATGTACGACTTATAAATATATTTTCATTTCTAACTCCTCACAAAATGTGCTTTCGTCGGACCACATCACCTTTACCCGATCATTAGACTTCAAATGTCGAGTTAATTTGCCAACTGAAGTCGTTTCTTATAAATGGAATTGCACAATCAATATTGTTTTCATATTTTGCATCTTCAGAGTGCAGTTTATGCAAGTTTTCTAACTGTTGGAGATGATAGAACAGTTCCAACTGCTTCCAATACTGACGAAGGTCAGATGTTTTTCTTTTCTTGTGATTTCTGAGAAGGAGACATTTTAAGTACTTGTGCTCACACTGTGCTGTCAACCATTTCTAAGCAGTGGTTTATTTGGTAGCTTAATAATTTGTTTCTTGAAACTGTTTCGTCGATTGGTCTACATATGGAGTATTTCAACGTTTTGGCAATACCACTTTGGGAAGACACTGTACTTATACACTTTCCCTTCTGGTCGATTTCCTTCATTTGGGCATTTTAATATGACTTCGAATCAATACTTCATCGTCTCTTCATCATTTTGGAGATGGGATTTCAATAAAAAACATACGATTAACAATAGTTTCTGTACAATTACAAATAAATACCACTTTAAGACCATTAACAAACTCTGTACAGTATATCAAAGAGCCATATATATATATATATATATATATATATATATACACACACATTTAACTGCAATAACCACGCAGTATATTAATGTATAGAAACGACGTAAGTCACCTCATTTTTCATTTGTTCGTTATTTCTTTCCTCGTGTGCAGAACGCTCCTCTATACTTACGTCGTTTCTATATATATATATATATATATATATATATATATATATATATATATATATAATATATATATATATATATATTTATAAAATAGAATCTACCTAAAATATAAAGCAGAAAATTAGGGTTTTGCTCACTCGCAGAAGAAATATGATTTCGGCTGAATTTTGTATTCATGCGAAGAGATCGCCGAAAAATCTTTTGTATTAAACTCATGGCAGAATATTTTCAGGGGTAAAACTTCATTGATGATTTTTGGCCGGATTTTGAGTGGAAAGTATTTCCATAATTTAAGGGAAGAATTTTTTTTAATAATGTTATGAAATTTAAAAATATATATATATATATATATATATGTTATAATGTTATAATGTTTCAGACCAAGAAAGACCCTAGGATCCACTCATGGCTGGTCTACCTAACTGTGTTCGTAATTGTGTATTGTGCATGTCCTCCGTCGTGGCGGAGGGGACCTACAATTTTACGTGGGTTCCGAACCACAAGGAACATAAGAACATAAGAAATTTTAATACTGGGCACACTAGGGGCCACGTCGGCCCATCGAGGCGGCTCCACTATGTAAAAACTGCCTGTACATTGGCAACAACCAATTTTTACAAAACTAAATAATTATCAATTTAAAACTAATTAATTATCAATTTAAAACTAAAGATAGAATCTCTGGATCCAGAGGATCAAGTCATAATAGACTACTATCCACAAATATGTTACACTCTATATCTATTTATAACCGACATGCAAATATATCAGATCCAAAGAATCCAGTCAATTTCATTACGGTATCCATCAATACCAGTACCTTGCCAACCAAAAATAAGTCACGGTCCATATCAATTGCGGACCAAGTCACAATTTACAACCATATACATTACAATATATATACTTAGGAGGAAAAGTGTAGGTGTGGCTGTAAAGACTGTACAGTAATGTAGAAATGTGTGTGCACCCATTTTGGGTCTCCCATTTAAAGGTGTTTGTGGGGCAAGTGAAGATCATGAGTTTTTCAATACCACACAGTACTAGGGGCACCGCTCGCAGAGGAATCTCTTTAAATGGGGTGTGTAAGGACAGAGAGTATCCCCTAACCCAAGATGCTGCCTCCCTATATCCCACAACACTTGTAAAAATGTTTTCTTAAATTTGTTCTACATCTTGGCTTAAATAATTTCATACTATGACCTCTAGTCTGGTTATTGTGATCTTTAATGAAAAGAGAATCAAAATCTATCTTATCCACCCTTAATTTTACTACCTTAAACTATACCCAATCTATCAACATATGCGTCTAATCGATTTTTAAACATGTTTATAGACGTGCTACTAATTACTTCTACCGGCAAACTATTCCAGCTATTTACTATTCTATGCGTAAAAAAGTTTTTGGCAACTGCTGTCTCGAACCTTCTACTTGTCAACTTACACCCGTTATTTCTAGTCCTATTATATTGAGATATTTCGAAAAAGCTATCTCTATCTACGTTATCGAACCCATTCATAATTTTGAAAACCTGGATTAGATCACCCCTTAGCCTCCTAGTCTCGAGTGTAGTCAATTTTAACTCTTTAAGCCTATCCTCGTACGACTTTGACCTAAGCGACGGAATCATCTTAGTTGCTCGTCTTTGAACTCTTTCGATTTTGTCTATATCTTTGCGCATATGCGGATTCCAAAATTGGATCGCGTACTCCAAATGGGGTCTAACTAATGATTTATAAAGAGGAACTATAATATCGCGCGATTTGTACTCAAAATTCCGAGCTATAAAACCTAACACTTTGTTCGCTTTATTGACCGCTGCTGTACTTTGTTTCGCTACTTTTAAATCACCAGTGACTATAACTCCTAAATCTTTTTCCTGCTCTACGCTTATGAACTCTTTCCCTGACATACTATACTCAAAATTACCGTTACGCGAATCTATATGTAAAATTTTGCACTTATCGACGTTAAATCTCATTTACCATGTGACTGACCAATCAACGATTTTCTTCGGATCATTCTGGATTTTACCTCTATCTTCGTCATTAATCGCCCTACCACCCAGCTTCGTGTCATCCGCAAACTTTGAAACTGTACTGACTAGGCCGACATCTAAATCGTTAATATATATAAGAAAAAGCAAGGGGCCCAATACAGAACCCTGAGGAACGCCACTCGCTACATTAGCCTAACACGACTCCGCTCCATGAACGACCACCCTCTGTTTCCTACCTCGAAACCACTCTTCTATCCAATTTATTACTACGCCCCTAATTCCATGAGCCTTAGTTTTCTCAATGAGTCTTTTCTGCCGTACGGTGTCAAACGCTTTTTGAAAATCTAAATACACTACATCAACCGCCCGATGACTATCGTAAACGTCAACCACGGTTTGAAAAAATTCTAAAAGATTAGTTAAGCAAGATTTGTTTCGCCTAAAACCGTGCTGCGTATTTCTAAGTTATGCAATTCTAAGTGTTCGACTATACGATCCCTAATTATTGATTCCAGTAGCTTACCTACAACAGACGTTAAACTGATTGGCCTATAATTTCCCGCCGCACCTTTATCGCCTTTCTTAAAGATAGGCGTTACGTTTGCTAACTTGAAATTATCTGGTACGCACCCCTCAGAAATAGACGCATTAAAAATCTGTGTTAGCGGCACAACAATGCTATCTTTTAATTCTTTTAGTTGTGTGGGATATATGGAATCCTGCCCCGTGATTTACGCGTTTTCATTTTATCAATATAGCGCATTACCCCCCCTTCACTAGCCACAATATTATCCAAAATATTACCATTATCAAAAGATATTATGTATATGATCGTAGGGATATTCGTTACATCTTCTATAGTAAAAACTGACGTAAAGAATTCGTTTAGCAAGGTAGCCATTTCCTTGTTTTCAGAAACTAGATCTCCGTTAACATTTTTCAACGGCCCCAAGACACTTTTTACTGGATTTCTATTGTTGACGTATTGAAAGAATCGCTTGGGGTTTTCTTTACCGTCACGAGCTATGGAGATTTCAAATTCGAGCTTGGACTTTTTTATTACACTTTTCGCTTCACGCCTTAGAGATATGTAGTTGTTTCTGAACCACAAATTGTCTTTACCGCACTTATGTAGCCTATAAGCCCTATCTCTACTCTTTATAATGTCTCCTACTCTAGAAGTAAACCACAAGGGCTTGTTATTTACTTTCGCACGCTTAATTTTGTGCGGTACACATTCCTCATTTATAGTCCTAAATACTGTTTCAAACGATTCCCACATTAGTTTTGCGTTGGAGTTCCCCATTACGTTTTCCCAATTGAGGTGTGACAATTTATTTCAAAATTTACAAAAGTCTGCGTGCTGGAAGTTAGGAATTTTAGTCGAGTTAGCTGGTTTCGAGTGACTTACTGAGAGGACAAACTCTACTATATTGTGATCGCTATTGCTTAACGGTTCTATTACTTGAAGATAAGTAATTAGCCTATCATCCATAGTTATTACTAAATCTAAAATACTGTCCAACCTCGTAGGTTCCTCAACCTTTTGAATAAGAAAGCTATCCTCGAGAAAATTAACTAAACGATTACCTTCCGCGTCTCCCTGCATTGTAACGTAATTCACGTCGGCGCAATTAAAGTCACCCATAACTAAAGCCTGCTCACTACCTATTATTCTCTTTAGTTCACGATATAACGCTTCGTCCGTATCAGCTGTTTGATTAGGGGGCCTATATATAACCGCAACAAGTTTGAAATCGTTCAATTTAAGTTCTGCTAGAGTCGAATCTTTTGGTTCTGGAATTGCGTGATTTACTTCTATAACGTTCGCAATATTATCTTTGATATACAACATAACACCGCCTCCTCGCCTACCTATTCTCTTTTTAACAAAGTCTTTTACCTCTAATTTGATACGCCCCTACAATTCACGTGGTTCAGTGCTAAGCCACGATTCATGTATCACAATTAAATCATAGTCTTTACAAGCAATTAAAGAAAAAAATTCGTTTATTTTATTTCGTAAGCTACGAGCATTTAAGGATAGAACCTTCAAATTGTTTGTAATTGCGACACCTTCGCGAATGCAGAGGAAATTTGTGGAATTTACGCTGGGACCGTTCGAGTTACGGCAGCCTGAAAAGAAGAGACAGTATTATGAAATAGTCTTCCTAAACGCGCAGCTCCAACGTCATTAAGATGAAGTCCATCTCCGAGGAACAAGTCCCTCCTGCCATAGAAACTGTTCCAAAAATTTGCAAAACGCACTCCTTCCTGTTGGCAAAGAGACTTTAGGTTATTCTTAATATAGGTCGCCTTGCTGTACAAATCGTTACGTTGGATAATTCGAGGAAGTATACCTGTTAAAAAATCTTATTAGTTTTTCCTTTAATCGCTCTAGTAAGTCCCTGTACCTAGCCAGCAGTTCTTCCGATCTAGAATTTAAAACGTTATTAGTACCGACATGAATAACATACGTTGTGTCCTGGGTGGTACCGTCTGTAAAATGGTCAACACTATTAGTTATATCCTCCACCCTTGCACCAGGGTAGCAGTAACGGCGCCTACGACGAAGGTTTCTCCCACAGAATTCCTCGAGCTGCCCTCGAACAATGGAATCGCCAACGAGTCGTATTTCCGGTTCATCAGCATCTTCGAAAACTAAAACAGAAAACTTATTGTTTGTTATTACTGGTAGACAAGTCTTAGGTTTTCTCAATGGTGCTCCATTACGCACTCGAACGAAGGGTTGGGAACTAGGGGAAGAGAGAGGGCTATTAGTACTATTTATATTATTAGTAGAAACTGAGGCAGGAGGGGTCGTAACTGGAGTCTCAAGGGATTCTAATTTTGCCGTCAGGAGCATCACGTTTTCTTCAAGCCTCACTCTGGCCTCCGTCTCACGTTCTAACTCGTTCCTCAGACCTTCCATGCTTGAGCACCACCTGGAAACTAACTGCTCATTATTATTAGCCATTGTAAACGCGTAAGCGGCAAATTTCCCTTCACAGCGACTGCAAGTACTTGACGGGGGAGCCATGCTTTTAATTAGTTAAAAAACAAACAAAACAAAAATAAAACGAGCGTTTCGAAATTAATAAATTAGAACGTAGGTCTACCCGTGCTTATTGTGCCGTCACCTGCCCAAATCCACAAAAATGTTCTTGAAATACAGAAACAGGTTCTTGTAACACAAATTTATACTAAATGAATATATAATTAAGCTACCGACGAAAGATCTGTAAAAGAAAGAGTATTTAATAATACTTATCTGATCGCGATTTGACCGACTTTTTTCCTTTTTTATCCCACGGTATGTGACCACACTCTACCTGATCTCCCGAAGGAAGGGAAAATGAACCTTATTTTCTGATAGATTTGAAAAACAAACAAGGGAAAATGAACCTTATGACTCCTCGTTTTCTGATGGATTTGAAAAACAAACAAGGCAAGCCACATGCACTAGCCTTGGATTAATCAAATAATATATTACTGATTGAAGTCAATAAATGAAATATATTCGTTAATGAATGATTGGTAACACGAAGTAATTTAGTTAAGAATGCACCAAACACTATTTTTTTTTAAAGACACCTCAACGAAAACCACTTATTCAATTGATAACACTGGACACTCGATAAAACACGCTTGACCTTCGTGAAATGAACAATCATCGCACGGAAAATTTGAAAGGTCGAAAGGGGTATGTATATCTATATATATATATATATATACATATATATATATATATATATATATATATATATATATATATATATATGTATACATATATATATATACATATATACATATATATATATACATATATATATATATATATACATATACATATATATATATATACATATACATATATATATATATAATACATATATATATATATATATATATATATATATACATATATATATATATATATACATATATATATATATATATATACATACCGGGTGTTTGAAAACTTTCTGTACAAATTGTAATGGGGGATAGGCAACACCAAGACAAACCCTTTTCGTCTATAAGTGTATGTCCGCTGACGTCACCATTCGGCGCGAGAGGGCGCCGCTGCAATTGGCTAAAAGGTGAAGTGGGCTAGACTCGCGCTTGCCGCGGGCATTCTTAAATCGGACGTAGTACGCGTAACATGGAGCGCTTCACGACTGCTGAGATGGGTGACATGCATATGATGTATGGGGCTGCCAATGGAAACGGAAGAGCTGCTGTGAGGTTGTACCGACAGCGCTTCCCAAACAGAAGTGTGCCAAACCACCAAACGTTTGCGCATTTGCATCGGCGACTGCGAGAAACTGGAACATTCCATGCAAACATGCATGACACTGGTCGGGAGAGAAACATGCGCACTCCTGACATGGAAGAAGAAATCCTACGGCGATTTGAGGACAATCCAAGCGCAAGCACGCGAGGTGTTGCACGTATCCTCGGTGTGAACCACGACCTGGTCTGGAGTGTGTTGCACGAGCAGCAGTTACATCCGTTTCATCGTCAGAGTGTCCAGGTATTACAAACCCGTGTAGCATGTGGATTTGCGTGCGCCCACACGTGAGAATTGTGCATGTTAAACACACCCTCACGTGTGAAACAGGCCTCATCTGAGAACAGCACCTAAGCCGGAAAATTAGGCTGCACCGCTGTCTGCTGCAGAAACCAGCGTGCGAATTCCACACGAAGAGGGTAATCCCGAGGTTGTAATGCCTGGACTCTCTGACAATGAAACGGATGTAACTGCTGCTCGTGCAACACTCTCCAGACCAGGTCGTGATTCACACCGAGGATACGTGCAACACCTCGCGTGCTTGCGCTTGGATTGTCCTCAAATCGCCGTAGGATTTCTTCTTCCATGTCAGGAGTGCGCACGTTTCTCTCCCGACCAGTGTCATGCATGTTTGCATGGAATGTTCCAGTTTCTCTCAGTCGCCGATGCAAATGCGCAAACGTTTGGTGGTTTGGCACACGTCTGTTTGGGAAGCGCTGTTGGTACAACCTCACAGCAGCTCTTCCGTTTCCATTGGCAGCCCCATACACCATATGCATGTCAGCCATCTCTGCAGTCGTGAAGCGCTCCATGTTACGCGTACTACGTCCGATTTAAGAATGCCCGCTGCAAGCGCGAGTCTAGCCCACTTCACCTTTTAGCCAATTGCAGGGGCGCCCTCTCGCGCCGAATGGTGACGTCAGCGGACATACACTTATAGACGAAAAGGGTTTGCTTGGTGTTGCCTATCCCCCATTACAATTTGTACAGAAAGTTTTCAAACACCCTGTATATATATATATATATATATATATATATATATATATATATATATAATATTGAAGCTCTTAACAGATTTTAATATATATATATATTATATATATATATATATAATATTGAAGCTCTTAACAGATTTTAATATGTTAAGAGCTTTATTTCTCTTTAGAATTAAATAAAACAAAACATAAAACGAAATTTTATATATATATAATTATATATCAAAGCTATTGACTTCTCCTTAGGGAACCGGAGCTTACAGATGAAAAGAAGGATCAACACAACGGCAAACATTTTCATTTATTTGTACATCAGACGTTTCGACAAATCTTTTGTCATCATCAGTGAGTTAAGTCTTAAAACCTTAAAACAAAATTGAAAAGTGAAAGTTACATCAATACAATATTAAGACCATTAAAATTAAAACCTTAAAGCAAAATGAAAATTGCATCAATACAAAATTAAAAACATTTAAATTTCATCACTATAAAAAACTAAAATTAAATTAAATTTCATCACTATAAAAACTAAAATTAAATTACCTCAATAGGTAAATACACAATGTTTACATCCACCTCCATACTTGGCAAAGTCTAAGTGAACACTAGGTGGTCAGAGGATTAGGAAGGGTATATCTGTGAAACACGGTTGGTTGTCAAAAGAGTCGTAATTTGTAGGATGAGCTATTATTATTAAGGGAGGGTTTGTTTCTATAGATGTACAAAGATTCTAAAATTCGGAGTTCTGTAAGGTTTTGGATCTAGTTAAAATTTCAAACTGAGTTTTGTGAAGGGGATGGTCGTTTTCATCACTGTGGTTTCTAATTGCGGATTGTGGAGGGCTACTGAGGGGACGGTTGGTACGGACTGACAAGCCCAAATGTTGAGAAAGGCGCACCTCCAGTTGGAGTTGAGTGCTGCCAATATACGCAGCCTTACAGCTGTCGCACGTGTATTTGTAAACAACATTGGGGCATACAGTTTTGGGGAATTCATCTTTGAACTTTAAAAAATTTGATAATTTAAGTGGGTTGACGAAGGCGAATCTAAAATTTATTTGGGGATAACTAGACTTGAGTAGTTTGGACAATTCACCTCGAATACGCAATGATAAATAACCATAAAAAGGTAATTTAATATATCTGGTTTCTTTTTGTACTGTAGTTACGGGGAGTTTAGTATCAAAAGTGTTATTTAAAAATTTCTTTAATTGGTTATCGAATAGATGAGAAGGGTAGTAATTGTTAATAAAGTACTGTTTTAAAAATTTAAATTCTTCGTTTAACGAAAAGTAATCCGAACAAATACGGTAACTTCTTGTTAATAATGTTACTATAGCACTAATCTTATATTTATAAAACATACAACTTAAATAATTGGTTCCCAAGCCAGTAAAAGTTTGTTTCCGAAATAGTGAAGTATGGAACTTATTATGGGCCCGTTTAACTAAAACATCCAGGAAAGGTAAACTATTATTTGTTTCGTTTTCACACGTGTACGTCTAAATTTAAAAGGGTAAAAGAGAATGTTCTGTCTAAATTACTAAAACTCGAAGATAAACTTAATAGGTGTTTGCGTAAATTAAAAAATAGTAATATTATTGCTGACAAAACATACAATTTTTTATTTGCTTCTGGTTCTAATCCAGGAATTCTATATGGTTTACCTAAAGTCCACAAGCCAAATTTCCCACTTAGACCTATTCTTTCGGCATGTGGTACATTCAATTATAACTTAGCCAAATTCTTCGTTCCCTTGCTTTCAAAACTCACCTTTAATGATTATTCTATTAACAACTCGTTTGATTTTGCTAAAGAGATAAAAGAGATCAATCATGCCGATTCTCTTACTATGGCCAGTTTTGATGTCTCATCATTGTTTACTAATGTCCCGTTAAAAGAAACATTAAATATCATACTAAATAAGTTATTCACTACTGATAATACTCTTATTAATGGCCTCACTCAGACTCAATTTAAAAACCTTCTCGAAATAGTGTGTTTTGATAATCTTTTCTTATTTAATAGCAACCTTTACAGCCAAATTGATGGGGTAGCTATGGGTTCCCGTTAAGCCCAACACTAGCAAATGCATTTCTTTGCCATTACGAAGAAATTTGGTTGAAAAATTGTCCTAGTAGTTTTAAACCCATATATTACAGAAGATACGTGGATGACACTTTCTTAATATTTAACCATCCTTCACACGTAAAACTTTTTCTTGATTATCTTAATAAACAACATATTAATATTAAGTACACGTGTGAAAACGAAACAAATAATAGTTTACCTTTCCTGGATGTTTTAGTTAAACGGGCCCATAATAAGTTCCATACTTCACTATTTCGGAAACAAACTTTTACTGGCTTGGGAACCAATTATTTAAGTTGTATGTTTTATAAATATAAGATTAGTGCTATAGTAACATTATTAACAAGAAGTTACCGTATTTGTTCGGATTACTTTTCGTTAAACGAAGAATTTAAATTTTTAAAACAGTACTTTATTAACAATTACTACCCTTCTCATCTATTCGATAACCAATTAAAGAAATTTTTAAATAACACTTTTGATACTAAACTCCCCGTAACTACAGTACAAAAAGAAACCAGATATATTAAATTACCTTTTTATGGTTATTTATCATTGCGTATTCGAGGTGAATTGTCCAAACTACTCAAGTCTAGTTATCCCCAAATAAATTTTAGATTCGCCTTCGTCAACCCACTTAAATTATCAAATTTTTTAAAGTTCAAAGATGAATTCCCCAAAACTGTATGCCCCAATGTTGTTTACAAATACACGTGCGACAGCTGTAAGGCTGCGTATATTGGCAGCACTCAACTCCAACTGGAGGTGCGCCTTTCTCAACATTTGGGCTTGTCAGTCCGTACCAACCGTCCCCTCAGTAGCCCTCCACAATCCGCAATTAGAAACCACAGTGATGAAAACGACCATCCCCTTCACAAAACTCAGTTTGAAATTTTAACTAGATCCAATAACCTTACAGAACTCCGAATTTTAGAATCTTTGTACATCTATAGAAACAAACCCTCCCTTAATAATAGCTCATCCTACAAATTACGACTCTTTGACAACCAACCGTGTTTCACAGATATACCCTTCCTAATCCTCTGACCACCTAGTGTTCACTTAGACTTTGCCAAGTATGGAGGTGGATGTAAACATTGTGTATTTACCTATTGAGGTAATTTAATTTTAGTTTTTATAGTGATGAAATTTAATTTAATTTTAGTTTTTATAGTGATGAAATTTAAATGTTTTTAATTTTGTATTGATGCAATTTTCATTTTGCTTTAAGGTTTTAATTTTAATGGTCTTAATATTGTATTGATGTAACTTTCACTTTTCAATTTTGTTTTAAGGTTTTAAGACTTAACTCACTGATGATGACAAAAGATTTGTCGAAACGTCTGATGTACAAATAAATGAAAATGTTTGCCGTTGTGTTGATCCTTCTTTCATCTATAATTATATATATATATATATATATATATATATATATATATATACACACACAGTATATATATATATATATATATATATAATATATTATATATATATATATATATATAAATCGCCTCACCAGAGCTCAAACCTACCACCTCTTGAGAAGAAGGTGAGGGCGCTAGCTAGTGTTCTACGATGAGATGAAAGTTAACACAACCAGTCATATATTTCAACAACCGAGGAAATGCATAACGTTTCCGCGTCCACAGTCATTTTCTGTTAACCATCCTGCATTTGAGGTAATGACTAGCATTTCATTTACATTCTATAAATGGAATATCATGCGTGAATGTGCACGATTTTTTATGATGGAGCAAATGCCCAGTTCCTAAATATTTTGTTATTCACCGACATTCTAAGTATCTTCCAGATACTGAACACCTATCTAGATTACAGTCATGAATTGATTAAAGTTACTGTTGTGAGATGATTGCACTGTCAGACAACGAATAATACAGTTGCATTCCCAAAGCATTATAAAATTACACTTAACCCCTTCATGCCTGAATTCTGAAATTTTTATTTAAAAATTTTTCCTGTTCAAGCAGAAATAACCTCATATTCAAATCGTAAGGCTGAAAATCGATTGTCAAACTTATGTTTCCATAAGGCAACGGTCGGCATTAAAGGGTTAACTTAAATCATGATCCAAAACTGTAAATTTAGTAAAATAAATTTACTTCTACTTTGTATTTTAGGATTTTAAATTACAAATGATTATAAAATAATAAGAAAATACTATGTAATTAGACATTTTTATATAGTAACTTAAAGACATTAGAACATGTTATCTGTTATATGTAAAAAATAACACTCAAATTTTGCATATTTGTGTTTACATATTAGAAAAAAATATAAACAATTATAATAGCTTCTACTGTATGATAATAAAAACCCACTCAAATAGACAGAGTTTATTTCCACAACAGTTTCGATGCCCACTGGCATCCTCTTCGGGTGGATACACAAAAACCCGAAGAGGATGCCAGTGGGCATCAAAACTATTGTGGAAATAAACTCTGTCTATTAGAGTGGGTTTTTATTATAACATTTTGACCTTCACGTAGAAAAGTGAAGTTTTTTGCATTTATTGTAGCTTTTACTGTAATTTGTTTTATCAATTTACAGTTTCATACTGGAATATTAAAAAGCTTAGCAATATCTTATTTAGCAATAATAACCCTACACTTTACATTTCAGTATAGAATGATCATAAGCTATTTCACAAACATTTCCATAAATCAGGAATTTTAACATTTTTAACTATGATCATGCTTATCATCTCCGATGAAATACAATTGTTTCCAAAATCTTGTGCAACAACATTGTTCCTTGAGGCGCCGAACCTCCATTTCCTTGATTCGATCTAGCTCTTGTATGATGTAGTTGCAGAAATAAGTAAATAAATACATTATACAGATACAGGATTTCCCACGCTAATTTATGTTAATTTATACCAGCAAGCCCTTTAAGCATCTGTCTGCCTGTGATATATACAGTATATATATATATATATATATATATATATATATATATATATATACACTTTAGGTTACTTTAGGTGAGTTTGAACGACGGTTCAGGATCGACTTACGGTCGACCACTCTGCAGCATCCCGCCTCATTTGCGGGATTTGGTGAAGGAGGGAATTGCTGTCTGATCTCTTCCTGCCCTCGTAGCCAGCCACGCATGGCTGGTCAGGGACTTTGCACAGGAATCTGTCCAGCTGGTTCTTGAAGTTATTCAGGTCGGTCTGGAGATTCCTCACCTCTTTTGTTATTCTAAGGATATTTTCCATCCTCGTTTTCATGGCCCCTTGTCCCACCGCAGCTGGAACCGTACAAAATCTGCCTCTTCTCTCATTCCAGTTTGTTTCTATTTAATTTCTAAGGTTAGGGACAGAGCCCTCATGTATTTTCCATATGTATATTATTGTGTACCGCTCGCGCCTTCTTTCGAGAGAGTAGAGTTCCAGGGATTCTAGTCGAGACCAGTAGTCTTCACCTTCCGTTTCCTCTATCTTAGACGTAAAAGTCCTTTGTATAGCTTTAATGTTCGCAATGTCTCGTTTTCTGTATGGGCTTGTGAGTACTGAGCAATAATCAGTTGATGGTAAGACTAGACTCTTCCATAATTTGAGCATCATGTTTGCTTTTCTGCTGCGGAAGCTCCTTCAGATGATTCCCATTATTTTTCTAGCCGTTGTAATTTTGATGTTATAGTGGTCTCTGAATTCTGCATCCGACGACATTATTACTCCAAGATCCCTGACTTGTGGATTTGGTGTTTCGTGTTTTGCTTGCATAGCTATAGCTATAGCTTAGCTCTCTCTCTCTCTCTCTCTCTCTCTCTCTCTCTCTCTCTCTCTCTCTCTCTCTCTCATATATGTATATGATGCACACCCACAAGGGAAAACAAAAAACCGATTCCAAGGCTTTTCGTGTATTCAACAGTAAACCTCGTTAGGGAATAAAGGGAAATTGCAAGAAGCCAAAAATACATATCTCTGAACAGAGCAAACAAAATACAGCAATACCCCGGTTCTCGCAAACGATGCGTTCCTAAAAGTCATTGCGAATAACGAATTTGCGAATATCGGTGCAATTTTCCCCATAAGAATCAATATAATTATTGGGGATGCGTTCCCCTACATACTAGATTATAACTACAATGAGTGTAAAACAGTTAAACTAGCATTTACCTTTGCTGTGAGTGTCAATGGCATACCGGAGCTGGCATAAAGAGAAGGAGAGGGTGAGGAGTTACTGGAGTGAAGAGGGGCCAGGATCATCGGCCTCCCCACTCGAGACGGCACTGACACTGCTACTGTAGGAACGAGGACTAAAAAGCCTATGGAAAGCGGACTTGGAGGTTGAAGAAGTTGGAGTGGCAGCTACATCATGAGAAGGGGAGGATTTGGGCTGGAAAAATGCAAGAAGTGTCGGTTGGCGAGCCATCTTCCTCTTCTCCTCCCTCCAGAAGCTCATAGCAGGCTCGAATGTCATTCTTGACGTTGCGGATGACAGTGGTGCTCCTCACCACATTCGGGTCAACGTCCAACGCCATGTCCAGTGCCGTCTCGAATGAAGAAAGAAGCTTCCTCAGAAGTGGAACGGTGAGGGTTTTGAGAGGAGGACTTCCGGCCTGCTCCTCTTCTTCGTCCACTGCTAGATGCTGCTCCAACTCAATCAAGTCACTTTGAGAATAAGCGGGTATGCTTTGCGAATATCGAATATGGGTGTTTAAATATCACTTGCGAATAAGCGGGGTTGCGAATAGCGAGATATTGCTGTAGTTAGGAGGGATTAGCATAAAATTAACAAGTGCTGATTAAAGGAAAAGATATTTTAACAAGACTTTGTCCATTTTATGTTCCCAAACTGTTATTGAAATTTTAATAAAATATATAAATGATGAAATGGGCGAATCACCGAAATCCAGTAACCTTGGAACTTAATATCACATTGCTAATGTTGAGTTAAATTTTAACTCGATATGAGTGAGGTGTATGGACTCCGAAATAGATTCGAATGAACTCATTTGGTGATTTCAAATGTAATATTTTACTCTCAGTTAAGAGTAAAGATATTACGCTTAAAAAAGTTTATTTATTTATATGTGTTAACCCTCCTTCTATGGCCTTGAGTGGTTCGAAGTTGACGGGGTTTCTATTTAGGTGGCAGCATCGAATTTCTCACTCTGGGATAGTTGGTGCTGTGTAGGGAATCGCAATAATTTCTTTTGTACTACCCTCTGATTTTTTCTTGTAGCGGATCGGATGATTCTATGAACTCTTACTAGGTTATTTGTCGATTCTCCGATTCTTCCTGTATCGGAGAAGTTTGTGAGGCAATACTGGTCTCAGACTTAATGTCTATTGATTTCTAACTTTACTGTTTCTTGAAGATGCTGTGTTATTCTAAAACTAAATTCTCTTGGAGGAGACAGGACTCAAAGGAGAAGATAAAGATACCCTTTTACTGAATTTTACTGCTTCTAAATATTACAAGGAATGCTTCAGCCTCTGGGTTAGATCAGACAGAACAAAATTTGAAAGGGTACCATTAAAATAAAAGGTACTGCAAGTGCTTTATTTTTCCTCTTTAATGGGTAATTAAACTTTGATACGAGACTTGTATATTTATAGTTTAAAATACATAATCAGTTACAAAAATCACCGTCAGTATCTCTACAGAGTTCCAATCTGTCAGCAGCATTGCGGAACACATTTTGGAGCATGACAGGGGTTATTTTTTTAACTGCTGTTACGATACGCGCACATAAATGTCACAGCTTCATTCAGATGGTATTTTAAACACCGTCGTCTTTCAACAAGATGGGTCACCTTGTCATTACGCAAACATTGTTCGGGAGTACCTAAATGAACGATTTCCAAATCGGTGGATCGGACGTGGAGGCAACAGACCCTGGGCGGCTCGATCTCCTGACCTAACACCCTTGCATTTCTTTGCATAGGGCTTTACCAAATCAAACGTCAAACGAGGGTTACAGATCTGCAAGATTTATGTGCTCGTATCATAACAGCAGTTACAAAAATAACCCCCGTCATGCTCTAAAATGTGTTCCGCAATGCTGCTGACAGATTCGAACTCTGTAGAAATACTGATGGTGCTCATGTAGAATCATATGCTTAAGTATTCATTAAGGTATGCCTTCTATTATACTATAATTGAATTTTACCCTCTTCACTACGTTTTCACTGAAATAGATAGGGACTTTATAAACACCCTGTATATCAATCTCGATAAAAAATTACATCACGGTATTTATAAGTGTTCGTATTAAAAGCAAAACATGAATGTTTCAAAATGTTTTGACTTGTTGAAAATATAATGAACATAGACCAACAATCATGTCCTGATATATGAACACGAATGATAACTGAATAATGGAGCAAAATTGTTCTCTGAAAGCAAACAAATATAACAGAGTATTATTTCGCTTACAAAACTTATACCAAATTTCCTTATTTTGTAAAACTTTTCTCAGCTTTTGAATTTATAATGAATATACTATTTATAGGAGGAGAATGTAGGCACCAATTGAACAGGGGAGTACTCCGGAGGGGTGGGGAATGTTAGGCAGGAGACATGGAGAGCAGGAACGCCCATTTCTCTATCACTGTCCTCCTTAGCTAATCTTTATTTCGTGTTTCATCTACCCTGTGAGCAGTCGAGCATGCTCTCAAACACACACTTCTCTCACTGTTCCTAACTATTCACATACATGCATCTTACATACTAAACGATCTTTTCCAAACTAAAAAACAAACAAAATGGCATCGACTTCAAGAGCCTCGGAGACCCTTGTGGAGGAGACCACAAATGTCCTCACTTCTGGCTTCTCCGCTGCCGATAAGGGAATGCAGACCCGGGCAGCTAGGCTGGTTCTGCTACTGCCCATTCAAGATGTTCTGGACGTTTGCCTGGGTCACTTTTCATAAACTTCTGCAACATTCGTGGTTTTTCCTTAAATTTTCAGTTGCGTGTCTGAGGCGATGGATAGTAATTCCTTTTCTGTACCCTGCTACTTTCTCTACACTCAATTTTATTCCAAAGGTAGATGTTGCGTATATGTACGCAACGACCTAACTTGCTCTAGTATTCCCGAACTTGAATCTTCCGAATTCTACACCCTCTGGCGATAGCTTAAATGTCAATCTTAAACTAAACACTGTACATCTGTGCTGCCTCCCTTTCATCTAATTCTACTGACAATCCAAAACCACTTTAACTAGCTCACTTCCAAAGTGGAATACATTCTATCCCGCTCTCTCTTTGCTGAAATCTCCAATTTAAGAGATTTCAATGTTCACCACCATCTTTGGCTTTACTTCCATTTCACTAACATCCTTAGTGAACTAGCTTACAACTTTTCTACCCTAATTAACCTAGAGCACTGTGTACAGCACCCTACTTGCATCCCCGATCGCCTTGGAGATAGGTCCAACATTCTGGATTTATTTTTTACCTCTCATCCTTCTTCTTACTGTCAAACTTTTCTCCATATGGCTGCTCCTCCGGCAATTTTATATCTGTTTCCTGTCCTATCGCTCCAATCCGGCCTTTGGATCCTCCCAAGAAGACACACCTTTGGTACTTTAGTGCCGCTGATTGGGCACCTTCCGGGGACCTTCCGAATCTGCTGAGCGCATCACGGAAGAGATTCTCTCGGTCATGGAGGCGTACAGTCCATATTCTATTCCTACCACTAATGCAAAAAAACCCTTATTAAATTTTACTTGTTCTAATGCTATCCGCAACAGAGAAGAATCTTTCAGAAGGTACCATCGCCATCCTACTTCTGACTCTCACGGCTTATATTTGTGCCCGGAATCGTGCAAAATCTATTCTTAGACTCGCCAAAAATTCCTTCATCCGACAAAAATGTGAAAACCTATCCAATTCTAATTCTTATCGCTCTTTCTGGCATCTAGCCAAGAACCTCTCCAACAACTTTACTACTTCTTCTTTCCTTCCTATTTCCATTCTGATGGCTCAGTGGCCGTCTCTTCTCCTGATACAGCTGAACTCTTCGATCAAACTTTCGCTTCCAAATCAACCATGGACGATTCCGATTCCTCGATTTCTTTCCATCTGACTTCATTATGCCTGAAGTTAGAATCTCTTCCAAAGATGATCTTTCTGCCCTATCTGGGCTCATCTCTAGGAAGGCGTAAGGTCCTAATGGTGACCCTCCTGTTCTCAAGAACTGTACTCCTGTGCTGGCACCCTGCCTAAGCAAACTCTTTCGTCTTTGACTTTCATCTAGTTCGATTTCATTCAGACTGTCCCAAAGAAGGGTGACCGCTTTATAACTACCGCTTTATAAACTACCGCTTTATAAACTACCGCTTTATAAACTACCGTTCAGTTGCAAAGATTTCATGCCTTTCTGAAGGTGTTTAATCTATCCTTAACTCCTTAGCTGCGCTATTTTGACACGAGAGTTCGCAATGCAGTGCGGAGTGAGACTTCACATGGAGTTCTCCGCAGTTAAGGGGTTGATAGGAAGATTCTTCAATACCTTTCTCACAATCTTCTTTCAGATCGTCAGTATGGGTTCCGCAAAGGACCCTCTAGTGGCGATCTTCTTGCACATCTCTCTGACTCCTGGTCATCCTTCTTTCGGGATTTCGGCAAAACCTTTGCTATTGCGATAGAGTCCAGACATATCAAAAGCTTTTGATAGATTCTGGCACAAATCCTAAATTTCCAAACTGCCCTCCTTCGACTTCTATCCTTCAATCTGTGTCTGAATCTCTAATTTCCTTTCTGGACAACCTATAGCTGCGGTTGTAGATGGCCACTATTGTTCTCTTAAAACTATTAAAAGTGGTGATCTTCAGGGTTCTGTCCTGTCACACACTCTTTTCCCTTTATTTATCAATGATCTATTAATTTGCACTTTCTCCCTTATCCACTCCTATGCTGATGATTCCAATCTTCACTTCTCCACCTGCTTCGCAAAGCGTCCCTCTCAACAGTCATGTGGGACGGCTTTGGCGCACCTGACTCTGATTTTTCTACTATCTCTGATGGGGCAGAAAAAACTTTGTAGCTTTCAGTGCTTCAAAAACTCAATTCCTTCATCTGTTTACTAGTCACACTCTTCCACACGAATATCCCCTTACCTTCAACAATACACAACTCAATCCTTCCTCTTTTCTTAACATTCTTGGCGCTTCCTTTTCTCGTGATCTTTCTTGGAAAGATCATATACACTGTCTTTCTAAAAGATCTTCTAAGAGGTTAGGTATGTTGTACCGGCTACGCAGTTTCTTCACCCCACTCATTTAGTGTCTCTGTACAGGGGACTTGTCCGCCCCTGTATGGAGTACGTTTCTCACGTGTGCGGTGGCTCAACTCACACAGCTCTACTTGGTTGGGTGAAATCAAAGGCTTTTCGTCTCATCAATTTCCCACCTCTTACTGACTCTCTTTTCGTCGCATTGTTGCCTCACTCTTCCTTATCTATCGCTATTACATACAACGAACGTTGCTCTTCTGAACTCTCTAAGTGCATGCCTCCTCCTTTAAGGAGAACAAGCAGGGCCAGACTTTCGACACATTCTCATTCCTTTTTTTGTTCAACTATCTAACACAAAGGTTAATCGGTGTTTTCAATCTTTCGTCTACTCACCGGTCAACTCTGCAACAATCTTCTCCACTCTATCTTTATATTTATCTTTGACCTCCAACCCTTCAAACGCAGTGTTCAAGCATCTGGAAAACCTTGGACCTTGATTTTGGCTCTTCTCTTCCTCTATGGGAGGGGTGTTTGTGGCCATTCTTCCTTGGCCTCACCTCCCTGCATAAAAAAAATTACAGAATTTTTATTCTATTTTCAATCAAATTTTTTCTTAGAAATGGACAAAATAGTATTTTAGAAAAATTAAAATTGTTTCATGTCTGCCAACCAATTGTTTTCGGATTAATAAATATGGTCCATGATGATCAGTCTCAGCTTTGGGGTCAGTCTACTATTTTTTTAAAGGAAGACCAATTCTGACCCATAAAGACCAAGTTCATACCTTAAAGCAGGGGTTCCCAAATTGGTGTTCCGCGGAACACTTGTATACCGTGAGAAGTGTTCCGCGGAACACAATTTGGGAACCCCTGCCTTAAAGTATAATTATGTACTTTAGATACAATTATGTACCACAGGTTATAATGAATGATTTACAGAGCATGTAAAAAGCAGCATGCATCTTCAAAATAAAGCGAAACTTTTGTCGATATATGGATGTAATTTTTTCTTTATGTGGATGTGGATGTATCCTTGAAACTGATACATTTCGCGATAACTTCTTTAGCTTTAAAAGTAATCGCTGTATTTATAGGAATTACAAACATGTTATTGTCGTTTACGAAATTTCACTATTAGTCAGATTAATTTTCTGAAATGGAGTAGGATAATGATGTTTATATATTAATAAATCTTAGTTACTAGGGTAGTCAGATGATGTGATAGTAAATTAGTTACTAGTCAAATGCACTTGGCAAATATTGTTAAATAGGTTAGGGTGATGCAAAAAAGGGGTCAAATTTTTTTTTTCAATTTTCAGGGAGACACCCTCCTATTTTATTCATATTCCTAAGAAAGCATTGTATGCGAAATTTGGGGTTGAAAAAGAGAAAATTAGAGGTTGCTACCAAGCTTTAAAAATAAATGTATATCAGTTTGTGCTCAAAAATATTGTTTTGTTGATATTTTCGCCGGAGCCGGTTTGATATGTACCTAGTTAACCTAGTTTGAAAAAAAACGATGACATTCTAGACTATAGTACGTAGTGAGCTCATAAAATAGTAAATAATAGGCACGCTGATTTCCGCACCACCCTCTGAGGTACAGCGTATAGCGCGTTAACTTTTTTTTATGTGGAAGTTTCCCCAGTAGGCATATCATAACCACTTATGTATGTTTATTTTCGTTTTTTGTGAAGCAAGAGTAATGTTTTCTTGTTTTTGTTTGAGAGTGACGACCTGTAACTTTTAACAATTTGAAGAAGGTATTGTTTCTGCTCTTCATCATTGGTTATCAGTTTGTTGTATTCCTACATCAGTCGTACACCTCTTTCCGCAATGTCGTTTACCACTTTGAGTCCATATGCGATATCTCTTGCATTCGCATAACTTTCATCATCATTCCATTCTTCAGCATCTTTTTCAAGAAAAGTGCAAGGCACCTCTAGGATTTCAAAGAATCTTTTTGTGTTCGCAGTAACGAAATCCTGCAGTTGTTTCTGCCCAGCTGATTCAGGATTTATTGATGCTCGTTTGCTCGGTTTTGAGTCAACTGGTTTCTGCAGAGCATGCTTCATTTTGTTTTTTGTCTCATGCGAAACAGCTGAATCAAAAAATGCAAGCGCCACAAGCTCCTCAGAGAGGTACCACAAATGTCTCAAAAACTTATTGAGTGCAGCACTTGCAATTTTGTCATCCTTTTGCTTGTAGAGCTGCAGACTTTGCACAAAATGCAAATCTGAACGGGGGACGCATGAGGGTATGGGTGCCAGGTACCACGATCTGATGTATATCGCAGCTGAAAAGCAGCAAACATCTCTCAGTCCTTTTTCCTCTCTCTCAGTTAGTTTAAACTGAGATTTAAACATCCAAATTTTAATGCAGTAAATTAGCTTGCCCATCCATCGTGCTCTGTGATAAGCTCCGGGTGCTTTAAAGCTGATTCCTGACTTGGGGGCACTACCGATGAAAATGAGCGTTAGCTCGAGCAATTCCTTGTAGTCATCACGAGGCTGCTGTTCATCAAGCTGAGCTTGAGCAAATTGAATGAGTTCTTCAGCATCTGAGATTTTCTCTGCAATGTTAGGGTCATCTGTTGCTGTTTGGTAATTGTTCTTGTCAATTTCCACCCACTTTGCTTTGAATCTCTTAAACAGTTGTATGTCAGGGCCACTAGAAGATGGCAAGGAGACAGAAACTGCAGCTTCTAACACTATTTCGAAAATATGATGTCGGCAAGCCAGCCACAGCATATCTTTATCCAATCTTTGCTCTAGTAACATACAAGCACCACTCTTAGAACCTGTGTTGGAGGCAGTGGTGTCAAAACACATGCCCTTCACTTGGTCAGATATATTCCACTCCAATACTAACTGATGGACAGCATCTGCAATGTTTTGACCAGTTCCTCTGGCAAGTTTGGGAATACCAAGAAGCTGATCAACTCCTTGGCCGGAAATTAGAACTGGCAGTCGATCAACATTTTCATGACCAGTAATATCTTCCAGTAGTTTGCCGTCCCAATGTATTTGGAGAGGGCAATTTGTTTCGAAATCCTGCTTCAAATTTTCTGCCATTGTCTTGCGGTTCCTTTGTCTTGCTCTCCGTATCGATGAATAGCTAACACTGTATTCTTCAGGGTTTTGCCCAAGAGCATTGATTGTTGGGATCAAGATTTCCGAAGCAGCTCTATCACTTACTTTTGCAGCATCAAGAGATACAAGCATTGAAGAATCCATAAGCTTTGCACTCTTAGACTTTGATCTACTTTGTCTCGAAGTTGATGGCTGCTGAGGGTCAGCAACAAATTCTTCTTCTGATTTTGAACTATCTTCATTCAAACTTGAAGGACTTGAACTTGAGAGCACTGCTGCTTCGAAAACGGCTGTTCCCTCTTTCTTTTCTTTTCAAGCAATGTTTCCTTTTCTCTAGCAATCTCTTCCATTTGTGAAAAAACTTTATCCACTCCAGACATTTTGCCTTTTCTTCCTTTTTGTCGTTGCAGCATCAAAAACTCACGATCTTCATCTATCTTTATCATGTCAAGAGCACTTGCATGTGCAATGTCAAACAGATCTTGCAAGTCATTTTGCCAGCTCTCTTGTTTTTGAAGTAGTGCAGGTGATTGCTTCTTCTTATTATTTCTGTTCTTCTTTAGTTTCTCCCACTCGTTGAAAAGTTTCTTTACTCTCTCCACGACATGACATTTCAACACTGTTGGGATGCGTGCCTTTTCCCACACATCCATAACATCTCTAGCAGTCAACAAAGCCGCTGTTTTCACCTGTTGCTTTTTATTGATCTTGTAGTTCATAAACAATGCTAATGTTTCCCTTTTAGATGGAAGCTGGGTTTCTTTGAAGGACTCTATAGGATGTCCTATGAGCCAAACAACTGTTTTGTGACGCGTATGCCGCTCCATGAGTGCAACTCAGCAACTGCTATACAACCACTCTCAGCGAAGGCAGCAAAGATACTGAGTCAGTGACGCCGCACTTACACTGACGCGGCCGCCACAGTGACGTCACAGCAAAGAAATGATTCTAGAATGTTCGGCCACGGCGTCTATAGCAATGAAAGGGATGAGAAGGTTTACGGAAAGAGGTTCAGAGTCTGTTGTGACTGCTATATGTTGCTGACTACCATTTTTGATGAAATCTGCAAAATAAATAAATGTACAATAAATACAAACTGAAAAATAACAATATACAAAATGTTCAATGGATGGTAGCAACCTCTAAAATGTCTTCAATTGTGCTGAAATTTGCATGTTCAGTTTTTACACTAAATTAAATAAAATTAGAGGGTGTCTTCAAGTTTTTGAAATGATAAGTTATTTTGCATCACCCTAAAATAGGTGCATGACTTTTTTCATCGGTTTGTGATTTTGTTTACTTGACTAGCTGTAAATTTACAGTAACTAATAAATTGACTAGTTGAACGCGAAAAAATTATGGATAATTTTGATATGAGTAAAGGTAATCAATCGACTAGTAATTCTGCAAAATTTTCCTATAAACTTAGAGTAAATTACTAGGAGCATAGTAATTTAACTTTTATAGAGTGACTAGGAAATCACTGAAAAATGCACATGTATTTAATTTTAATCTTGACCCGCAGTCAGTCTTACATGTTGCATTTCGGCCCGCAGCTGAAATGAGTTTGAGACCACTGACATAAATGTTCTTAGTTTTGTAGGAATCAATCTATAATCTAATTTAAAGAAATATAATAATAAGGTCACTCCTAATTAAATTTTTGTAAAAAGGTTGCCCCTTAATAATGTCATGCGAGCAAATGAAGTTTGAAAACAATGCAAACAAAACGCTATGTTCCTTCCAGATGGAATCCCATGCGTCAAACCCTCAAACTGAACAATAAAATGTTCCTTCAAAATTTAAATAAATTGTTTGCAAGTTAGGTTAGGTTAAAACTCTATAAATGAAAGGAAGTAGAACACATCTAAGCTAACCTGCAAATCCATTTCATTTGGAATAACAATCTATCACTGAATTCGCCGCTTCTATAAAGATTTCGATCAACTAAGAGTGTATAGAGTATAGACCCTCACCCCACCCGTACAAAAAACAGAAGTGGAAGAGGCGTTCTTACAGGTGAATGAATTTATGCAAAATAAGTAGCTTATGCCGTCATCATCCTTCAATAATAATTAACATACGTCGCAATTAAAATTTTCACATTCACTCCACTGGAACGAGATCCTTATGACCATTTCCTGCTTCCTTTCCGCTAGTTACAACCTCACATTCTTTAAAAACTCAAAATGTTAAAATGACAAAAAAGGCATTATGATAACATTAATTTCACAGACTATTAGACTTTCCTTTCTAATACAGCTTACACCGGTCGCGCAGTTTATTTTAAATTATCTCAGAGTAAATGGAAATAATTCTAACGCTTAATATATATACATACAAGGGGTGTATTACTTGGAAAACGCAATCGGGGCGTCGCGACTTTATAAACATACACTACCCTTTTCGACTTTAGAAATATATTTACATCACACTACAATTAATTATATACTGAGGAAATATCATGTTATGGTGAAGTTTAAGGAAATTATGTTGGAGAAAATTCGAATTTGCAGCTATCGCCGCTATGATCAACATGGCGGACGTCGACAAATCACCAACCGACACGCGCTCTCGTGACGTCATCCAGCCAATCAAATTTAAACCTGGCTCTATCCCAGGTTTAAAATCGCGCCATTTCTCAGTGTAGATTACAACATTGTGTGCGAAGTTCGCAATCTTAATTATATCGAAGTTCATCGTTACTTTTTTAAATTATTGTTGTAGTGTGAAAATGTGATAATGCAGTGCTGTGATGTTTCTACTTGTGAGTTGTCCCCGGTCAATTGAATGCCCGGTTAGGTCAACTGTACGCCCTTGACGATTGGTTAGATTAAGTCATGATATTTTCGTTGACATAACCGGCCATTCAAATGACTTAACCGGGCATTCAATTAACCTTAGTTATTTAATTAGTGATAACACTGGTATGCATATGAAATTTTTTTGTCTGCTGTGAGGGTTTTTTCAACTCATATTATATAATTCGACCATGCTGAATTCGAAAATGACATTGGTTTTCCTCAATCAGGTCAGGTTTTTTCTCTATTGGCCATTTATTATAAGTCCAATTTTATCCCCAAATTTATTGATTTTTTAGCTTAAACACTGTAGATACGAATAATATTATAAGAACACTCGTGAAAAATGAAAACATTGTGTGAATAAATACTTTTATTCATACAATGAATATGGAAAAAAGTTTATTGAGGAAGGAATTAAGTTTTTTTGGCTTTCCGTCTGTGTTTTTCTTCGGGCACGTCTCGCTTCAAACACCAGCAATAGTCCGTCAGCATATTGATATCCCAGTTTCCCTGGTACCTCTCTTCCATTATTTTGATATCTTGGTGAAATCGTTCACCCTGTTCCTCACTATAATCCCCGCAATTTTCAGGAAAATAGTCCAAGTGGGACCACAAAAAGTGCATTTTTATGGACATGCGCGACCCATGAGCTTTGAAAGCTTCCATCAAGTTTTCGACAACGGACTCGTATTCTGGACTTCTACGCTTGCCAAGAAAATCAGTGACAACTGATTTGAATGCCTGCCAGGCATTCTTCTCAGTTGGAGTCATTGCGTTTTCGAACTGAGTATCCTTGATCAAAGTTCGAATTTGAGGACCATCAAAAACCCCAGCATTTAGTTTAGCATCAGATATATGAGGAAATTTACTCTCAAGATATCGGAATGCTGAACCCTCCTTATTCATTGATTTGATGAAATTTTTCATCAAGCCCAGCTTAATATGAAGTGGTGGGAGCAAAATTTTTGTTGGTGGTACAAGGGACACTGAAACGACATTATGCGACCCAGGTTCAAAATTCTCTCTGGATGCCCATTCACGCTGTGCATAGTGCTTCTCATCCACTCGGCTATCCCATTTGCAGAGGAAACATGGGTATTTCGTGTATCCCCCTTGCATTCCCAATACAAATGCCACAATCTGAAAAAAAATGAAAATATTTAAAGAATTTAGAGAATTTGTTCTATCAGATAAAAAAATATATGCATTGGACTGTATCACTTCTGTGGGGAAGTTAAGTGTTCTTATACGCTCTCAAATAACCTTTGGAAAAACAACATAGTCAATAGCAATAGTTTACTTATGATATTAGTATTACCTTCAAATCTCCACAGATCCTCCAGTTATGTTGGTCGTATACGAGAGCATCCAGTAAAATTTTCATGTTATCGTAGCTCTCAGTAAGTTGTACGGAATGTGATACAGGGACTGATGCAACCCTATTCCCAATGTTGAGAAGTACTGCTTTCAAACTTCGTTTAGACGAGTCTATAAATAGCCTCCATTCTGATGCGTTATATGGCAGGCCCAAGGATTCGATTAGCCCCTCAACATTGCAGCAGTACACTAAGGAAGAGATATTTTCGTGCACTGCAAAAAACTTGCGGAATTCTTCCTCTCGTTTCCTATACCAGGAGAATGTTGTTCCCGGAGCCAGCAAGTTGTCCTCTCGAAGTCGTGAGCCCAAGATCTCGGCAGCTAATTTGGAAAGTCCTAAATCCCTGGTAAGATCATTAAGTTTGGCCTGGTTGAGAGGCCTCGGCTCATTTGAAGCGGTATTTTGAGGTATATACGACTGGGACTGGTCATTGGCATTGGTCATTGATTCATCATCAGAATCATCGAAGTCCAGGGTTTGAGGTGGGTCGGGTATTGGAATTCCAGGACCATGGGGTACAGGTCTCATAGCAGAAGGAATGTCAGGGTATACAACAATGTGTTTATTCTTCTTGTTAACTCCTGAAAATAGAAACACAGAAACATGGATATAAAACTTGCATATGAAATAGAAGAAGCATTCAGACAGTGGCGGCTCGTGAGGGAAGGCTGCGGTCTGTAAGATATGAAATAGGTCGATGGAGTCTGTATATTTTCTTTCTTTTTCATTCATATTGTCCCTTCGGGGACAATATGAATGAAAAAGAAAGAAAATATACAATCATTGTATATGTAAATGTAACTTGTATAACAATATGTATGTGTAAATGTATTTTCTATAACAATATGTATATGTAAATGTATGATTACCATTATGGTGAATATTATGCTATATATGGTGAATATTACATTATGGTGAATATTATGTCAAGTTTCATACGAGGATTTCAAAATATTTAAGAAAACTAAATTTATAAGCCCACCTTGGAGGTTTGTCATGCAAAAATAGCAATCTGTCACGTGATCCTTTCCTTCTCTCCAAATCATGGGAATTCCAAAGGCAAAGATTTCGCTCTGCCTTTGCTCCATCTTCTCAAATTTTCGATGCACGTCTTGCAGCACATATGAGGGGCGAAATTTTTGTCCTGGTCCCCTAGCTTAATTCCAAAGTATGCTCTATACATTGTCTTCACAAATTTAGTGATTTGGGACTGGTTATTTGGCATGGTAACCGTCCCACATATGTAGCAGAATCTATTGGGATCATTTTTACACGCTCTATTCATTATGAAATATTTTATCTATATGCCTGAAAAGTAAAAAAAGATATTATACAAGTGAAACAAGTGATGATAGATGTTACTGTTCCAATTCCGCTTTGACAAAATCACGAAAAATTCTATTTTACTTATGAGGCCATAGCCGGATAACCTGAGCTGATTGAGAAAAACGGATTGCAGATTCGAAATCAGCAGGAAAAACTCTATAAGAATCACTTACAAAACCCTTGACAGCAAAATTGATGCATACCAGTGTAATTATTGTTTTTTTTCTGCAGTATTTGGTGATAATTTATGGGTTTTTTTTGCTACTTTTTCGTGCTTTGTGCAGTGGTACTTGTCTATCTAAAACACTTTAAAACTGGTGTTTTTAATAATTCCACAACTATTGACAATATCTACTTCACAAAGCATGAAAAACCATGCAGAAAAAACAAATTATCACCGAACTCGGCGACGCCCCTGTGGGGACTCGAGGGGCTACACACCCTGACTCAAACTTGCCAGGATTAACCAGCCTTCAATCGAGACGCGCTCTGATCTCAACTGCGGTTCGGAGCAGTTTGGAGGTCTCACACAAAATGAGCGACTTAGGGCCTGGGTGGAACTCCCTGAACCAAACCTCGGATGAACAGCCACAGAATCGAAAGGTGATAGCTATTCGAGTAACGAAGTTCTTGATGCCAATCACCACCTCGACTCAAGCCGTACCCGTTAAACTCGACTGAGTCTGAATGACTGATCGAGTAAATAATGGCCAGCAAGTTAACCACTCCTAGACCTACTGCTCTTAAATCTACTCCGGGGATAAGAGTAATCGAAATTATTAATTCCAAGGCTCCTCAAATCCACAGAGCAGACAACACGGGGGGGAGGGGGAGTACGTAACCTAATACGTAACGGTCAGTTTAATCCCACGGTAATACTTAAGGTGGTACTTGTAGGTTATCTCCCCCACCAATTTTGACAGAATATTTTCGTTAAAACTAACGAAAATATCACGACCTAACCTAACCAATTATCAAGGGCGTACAGTTGATCTATTTTTAATTATAACATTGTTTGTTTCTGGAATAGTATTTACTATCTTTTTCCAACTACGAGCTCCCAGATTCAAGATGGCGCACGATGGGCGAAGCCTACAAATCTTATGCGTCATTCCTCAAGGGAGCGTTCTCTTGGATCAGAAATAGTATGAGTATATACAGTTTATCTATGTTTACACCATATAAATTTAATTAAATACTGTGGGAAATAAGTTAATTCCCACAGCCCCTAAGCAGCATAATCACCACGCAATCTTATAATAAAGAGCAAAACAAGTCCAATTATATGCATTTATTATTTTCAGAACTTCTGGCGGCACTTATTCCACTTATTCCTTTTCCCCCATTTCTGCATATAATTAACGAAAATATCATGACTTAACCTAACCAATTGTCAAGGGCGTACAGTTGACCTAACGGGAAAAAAGAAATTGCGGGAGGAAAAGGAATAAGTGCCCTTCTGGCGTTAAATTAACACTTTCTTCAGTGCTAAAATTGGAACTAAAACATGTATAATAGCTATCACAAACTAAAATATCATAAGACGAATTAAAGCAAGAGTTCAGAAGTTAAAAAACACTCGGTTAAGAATTAAAATGAAAGCAATTAAAACAATTAAAATGAAAGGGGTTATGACCATTTAATACTGATACTAATTCTCTTTAAAACTTAAATTTAAATACGAAGAATATCTTAAACTATGAATGAAGATGAAAAGAAATGAAAATGATACAAAGCACCTTACAAAGTGTGACACTTAGTTGGTTGGTAGAAAACTCTGTGTAAGAATATTAAGGTTATGGAAAGGGGTGTAATTGTTTAATTCGGGTTCATTCCAGATTCTAACTATTCTTTCGAATAATGGGTGATCAAATTTACTGCCCTTCGTGATAATAAAGAGATTATCCAATTTTATTGGATGATTATTTTCGAAGGCATTTTCGAAGCGTCACACTTTGTGAGGTGTTTTGTATCATTTGCATTTCATTTCATCCTCATAGTGAAGTCTGAAGAGATGTCTTGCAAACAATATGTGCCCCCCCTAAAAAAAAATATATATACAGGGTCGCGCAAAAGTCAGGAACCATAGGCACATTTTAATATATGTGTTTTAATATGTGTTTTGTTCTTTTCAGATTTGTTGTTGAACCTATGACACGGAAATTGACAATAGATGAACGGGTGGAGACAGTTTTAATGTGTGCAAGGCGTGGTAACACGCACCGATCAGTTGCTACTGCTTTTAATGACAAACACCCTGAGAGGCCGCCAATTCTTCAGGCATCAGTTGGAAAACTGTTCACTCGCTTCAAAGAAACGGGAAGTGTTCATGATCGGCCGCGTAGTGGCCGGCCAAAAAGTTCAACCGATGCAGCAACATCACTAACGGTACTCAATCACCTCGAAAACAGCCCACGTAAGTCCTTGAGAAAGTTATCCCAGGAAATGGGTGTCTCCGGAAGATCCATTCAACGAATTCTTACAACAAATCGTTTCCACCCCTAAAAAGTCAAACTCGTTCAGGAACTGCACGTTGAAGACAGACCGTCGTGTAGAGTTCTGCCAGTGGTTTCTACAACATCGACAGCTTCAACGAAGGATCATGTTCAGCAACGAAGCGATATTTCACCTCAGCGGTCGTGTCAATAGGCATAATGCACGCTATTGGGTCATTGAGAACCCTCACTGGGTGGAGGAAGGACATGTGCAATCTGATCCACGAATTATGGTGTGGGCTGCGCTCTGGCGGGATCGGTTAATTGGTCCGTACTTTTCGACGGCAGTGTAACAGGTGAAACATATCTGCATATGCTGCAAACATTTCTAATGCCCATACTGTACGACATTCCATTAGCATAACCGGCAGAGATGTGGTTTAAGCAGGATGGTGCACCACCACATTTCGCAGCCATCGTCCAGAGCTCTTTAAATGAAACATTCCCAAGCAAGTGGATCGGACGGCGAGGGCCCGTCGAATGGCCACCTAGGTCTCCAAACCTCACGCCTCTTGACTTTTTCTTGTGGGGCCATCTCAAGTCGGTAGTCTATACTGATCGACCCAGAACTATATGTTCTCTAAAGGATAAAATCACATCTGAGTGTGCCAAAATCAGTACCAATGTGTTAAAGAATGTTCAAACATCATGCATTCAACGCGTCAGAAAGTGTCTCCCAGTGGAAGGCCACCAATTCGAACATTTATTATAATTTAATAAAATGTGCCTATGGCTCCTGACTTTTGCGCACCCTGTATACAGTATCTCTCTCTCTCTCTCTCTCTCTCTCTCTCTCTCTCTATATATTATATATATATATATATATATATATATATATATATATATATATATATATATATATATATATATATATATATATATACACACAGGGCTATTTAAAATAATTCAGCCGATTTCAACTGAGAATACTTCCGTACCTATCAACCGTGCATCAACTGGGCATACACCACATGAAAGAGAAAATCTCCGAGTTTTACAAGATCACCGCGAGAGGGCTCCAAAGTCACGCCGTGGCCTAGCCTAGCAACAAACAGTCAGTGTGAAAATGGCGAAGTGCTCACTCGCCGTTGGATTGGTCGCAGTGGGCCCCATGACTTGGTGCTCCACAGCTGGCCCCCTTGGTCGCCGGATCTTACACCGTGCGACTTCTTCCTTTGGGGGTACGTTAAGGATACTGTGTACGTGCCACCGTTGCCCACATCTTTGGATGAGCTTCGAACTCGCATTGTTACTGCCGTAGAGTCAGTGACAACGGACATGCTGGAGCGAGTATGGGAGGAATTTGACTATCGTGTCGACGTTGCTCGTGTAACTAGGGGAAGTCACATAGAGCATTTATGAGGTGAGAGACAAAATTTGGACAGTTTTTCTTTTGGTTGATGTATCACAAATCACTCTGTATTTGTAACATTAAAAAATATTCTCATTTGAAATCAGGTGAATCAATTTGAATAGCCCTGTATATATATATATGTATATATATATATATATATATATATATATATAATATATATTATATATATATAGGTATGAGTTCAATCATGATATGTGATATACGAGTTCAATCCCATATATATTTATAAATGAAGTCTTCATGGATTCTCTTTTAGCTGTTGGCGGGGTTATCTCTGGGCGGTTATGTAATCACTTATTATCAGTGGTATAAGCACTCCACAGTATACTTTGGGAGATGATGAGAATGAAATGGCCAGAATTATTAATGTTTAATGTGAATCAATGAGTTATGTAATTGAGCCTTAACCTTAAAACATTATCTTAGCACTTGCGTTCTATAAACATTATTATCTACCAGGCCACTCTCGACTCTGGCAGACGACCATTAATACGAGACCTCATAGTGAGCCAGCCACGGAGAGCAACCGTCCCGACTCTAAAACTCTGAACATGGGTGTGGTACGTGGCCTTGTATGATTGAAAGGGTTAAATTCCCCTGTACATACCCTCTGAAAATTGGCGTCTATAAACGTTTTTGCGGCATTTTCGGTATATGTGAGTTTTTCATGTATTTGAACATATATGTTTATTTAACTTTGAAACAACTGCGAATCCTATGAAATTAATTGTCAAATACATATTGTACATAAAATATATTATACTTGGAAGATACTATGAACTCATGAAGCAAATGGAGTCCAGATATATGCCTATTACAGTAAGGAACCACTGTTTCTTGGAGACTTGGTGCGTGTTCGAGGTGGTTATGTTTTATACAGATATACCATTTTTCTCTTTACTATGTAAAGAAGGATTAAAATTAGGAAATATCTGATAGCGTAATGCTGCAATAAGTAGAGATTTAGATTTATGTCACAGAAATTGATAGTTGATGTCTTATTAGCTTTGTCATTATGGCAATAGTATTATTCTTATTTATACTCGTATAATAGACTGTTTCTTCTCAGCACATTAGTGCAGCACATAAAACTTTGGTGGTGTTAAGTCCTCTTTTCTGTTTCAGGTAATTAACTAGTCATGAACATGGCTCAAGCACTGGATAGACCACAGTTTGTGACACAGTCCAGAAGTAAAAAGATACTGGGAACCACTGACTATGTTGAGGAGGCAGAGTTCCCACATGGCAGACTCCCAACCCAGAAGGACATTATTCAAAATGTGCTCTACCTCCTCAGGCCAAAATAAGCAAGCCAAGCTCAGCGTTCTAAGGATGATGCAGCTCTCCTTCTAGCTGAGGTTCTACAAGAGCACTGGATATTCTGCAATCTATATACAGTGACAATAAAGTATGTGAAGAAAAACATTCTTGAACTTTTTAAGAAGTTCACAACATTAGTACATACAAGGAAGCAGAGACAAAATGACAGTTACAATAAAAAAGTCACTGACTTCAATAAACTTGCAAGCACTCTATTTCTCTACGGAGAAAGCTTGAGCAATCACATGGGGTAAAGATGGTAGAGATAGAGTGGAGGGTTCTTGAAGACCAGAAAGCTGAAAGAAAAATGTACTGTGAAGATTTTGTTGCTCGAAATTGGGTGAAATCCATGGAGCGAAGAAAAAGAGTTCTACAATCTACAGAAAAGAAGAAGGAAATAACAGAAAAAAGAGAAAGAGACGATGCAACCGGTAAAGTATAATGAGGCTAGTAGTAGTGGTAGTACAGAACAGTCATGTAAGGAGGGACACATCAGTATGGAGTCAATTAACATTGGTATTCTAGAATCATCATCATCAGCATCAGTTGACAAAGTCAAGAAACGCCGGCTCATGTCCACTAAAACGTTAACCAAATGTGAAGATGAGTGTCCTTCCCGATATCAGCACATCAGAGAGAGCATCAGAAAAATTAGACCTGAGTACAGTATTATGAGACAGTAGATAAATTAAAGAGCTGCTTCTACATGTCTCAGACTCAGGCTGAGGCTGCTGTGATCACAGTTGGGAACAAAATGCTTGGTGAAGTGTGGAAACACCACGATGAAGGACAAACTGTAGACTTGGACACTCTACCACGTGTCAAAACAAGTGGCGAAACAAAGACCTTGTCGCTTTGAAGGGTATGGGAGAAACTTTCACCTCTTCAAGGGAGGTTGATGAGTACATGGAAAGTGATACAGATAGCAAACCAAAGGAACAAAGAATGTATTTGGAAATCCGGTATGCGCGTGATACATCCCCCGCTGTACCCAAAGCAGTAGGGCGGGTCATACTATGCATTTTTTTTAAATCAATGGAGAGGGGTGTTCAAATGACATATTTTGGTGTATAGAACACAATTCTGAAGAAAATATTTAATTCTGATAACCCTAACCTACATTATTTTGCAGTTGATTATTATTAAATTGTTGATTATTTTACTATTGTAGTTACCCCAGAATATGTCTTCTCACGTTTTCTATCATGGCTGCTCACGTTATCTCTCATAGAGCATTGTTCTAACTAATTCATATAAACACATATAATGTAATTCATATAATAATAATAATATTTAAATACTCAAATAAAAAGGTGTGCCATTCCACTTAATTGTAATTATCATACAGTTTGGTATATGAAATATTTTGACGATTTTCTGGCGCGCATAAGGCCATTTTCTGAGCCACCTTTCTCAGAGGCTAGAATGTAACGTTTCAGAACATTCTAAAACGTTTTGTGAAATATTTGAAGTGACTCATGATTTATGAAGCTATTTTACCACCTCGGCTTGCAATGAGGGGATAGATTTAGTGATTATCTACTGATATTTTTTTTGTTACTGTTCACAGGGAGGAGGGGGGGATCTCTTGCATCCTCTTTGATGGGCGGATTGACCTGACCAATGTGATGATGGAAGCTGAGGGCAGTGACCAATCTTTTCCCGCAACGATCAAGGAAGAACACTATAGTGTTGTTAGTGAGCCTGGCAGCTACTATCTGTTCCACTTTACCCCAGAGAAAGCAACTAAAGAAGAGTCACATGCGGAGAAGATTGCTAAGGTCCTGTTTGCCTGGCTGAAAGAGAGGGGTTATGATAAGACCTTGTTGGCCATTGGAGGAGACTCAACAAATGTCAACACTGGTGTGAAAGCTGGAGTAATGCGGAAGCTGGAGCTGCACCTGGGGAGAAAGCTGGTCTGGTTGGTGTGCAACCTGCACACTGTTGAACTTCCCCTGCGCCATCTCATTGTTGACCTTGATGGCCCTACTCTGTCAGAAAAAAAATTATCCGGGCCAATAGGAAAGCTCCTTGATTCTGCTACAGACTTTGATATCAATCCAAACTTCACCCGAATCTCTGTTGGCCCTCCACTGATCAAGCTTCCTGACAAGGTCATTCAAGATCTCTCAACTGATCAATACTATGGCTATAAAATTGTCTGTGCAGTCAGGGATGGAGTACTTCCTGCAGGGCTGGCTCTGTTAGAGATAGGACCAGTAAACCACAGCCGCTGGCTCACCACAGCAAACAGACTTCTCAGGCTCTGGGTGTCAAAGCACGGACTTAAAGGAAAGAACCTGAAGATTCTGCAATTCATTGTGGAATTCATCATTGGAGTGTATTACCCATGTTGGTTCAACGTGAAGGTCAAGCACTCCTGGATCGAAGGGCCTAGGCACATCCTCTTTCAGCTGGACTGCCTCAAGTCCCAGAGAAAGGAGGTGCTGGATATTGTGATGCCAACTGTGAGAAGATCTGCTTGGTATGCCCACAGTGAAGTCATCCTCCAAACACTACTCTGCTCTGAGGATCAGAAGGAGAGGATTGAAGGGGTGGAGAGAATCCTGGCCATCAGGGGAGAGGGGGACCCGGACACTCAGCTGGGGGACTCCTCTGTTAGGAGCAGAAGGACACCTGACATCAATTGTGATGCTTCCAGCATCGGTGACTTGATCAGCTGGTCAGAAGGTGTGTCAGAGCCACCTCTCACCTGCTCTCTAAGCACCTCAGAGGTGAAAAACTTCATCAACACCCCCATGGAGGTGCGCAACTGGCCTTGCCACACACAAAGCATTGAGAGGGTTGTTAAAATGGTGACTGAGGCTTCTGCTAAGTTCTTCTCACAGGAAAAGAGGGATGGAGGGATCAGGGCTCAGGAGACCAGCAGGAAGCTGATGTCCAAGTCTGAGTCAAAGCAGGATTTGTGCAACCTGGCAAAGTTCAAGATGTCAGGAGAATGATCTTTGTAATTATATCGAGTGATATACATGCAGTTCACCTATTAATAAATATATGTAAAGTTGATTTGGCCTTGTCAATATAAATGATTTACCTTATATCTTTTAATATATTATAAAGGGGTTCAAAAGGGTAAAATTGGCAATTCAGAAATACAAAATGATGTAGGTTAGAGTTATCCTATCCAAAAAAGAAGCTCATATTTGAATTCCCCATGTAAAACACATAATTTAGACACCCCTGATGGTAGGATTTCCTTCAGATTCATGTTGTCACCTGAGTACGACCCGCCCTACCAAAGAAGTGACATCTTCAGGATTATGAGAAATCACAAAAAGCTTCCAGCCACCACATATGCTGTGAATCTTAAAACTTATCTTTTGAATGTTTCCTCAAAGGCAGATGCAACCTTCGAGGACTTCATCAATGCCATTAATGTCATGTTATCTTAGATCACTAGAAATATACGGCGTGCAAATGTAATACACTGTTATTTCATGTTCATACATGCTTTATTTGCCTTATAACACATTCTGAATGTTGATCAGCCGCTAATTATCAGCCAAAATTATGTTTGAGTTTTTTAACAAATCATTTTGATAAAATATTATGATAAAAGATGCGGTGTTGCTTTTATTATTATGATAAAACGCTAATTTTAGGGGTATCCAACAGGGGGGTTGTACTTATTTGATAACAAAATTTTTCATATTTCCTTAATGAAATATGATTACTACAACTTTTGAGGTGGGAGCCCGTATGATTCAAAAAATACGCCCCCCCGCCTACTTATATATGCATGCATACGGAAGCTGTGGGAATGAGTAAGGGGGAAATTTAGTAATGCGAGGGAAATGATGGGTTGTTGCATGAGGCCTTATGATTGAAGATTTATTGCCTTATAAGGAATATGGCGCTTTATAACATATATATATATATATACAGGGTGTAACAAAAGTCCGTTCTCATAGAGAAATTAGATATTTTCTTGTTCAATTCTGTTATATCTTATTTCCCTATGAGAACGACTTTTGTTACACCCTGTATATATATATATATATATATATATATATATATATATATATATTATATATCCTTCAGACGTTGCAACCAATATTTTGGACAAAATGTATATTAACAGTTTGCAACTTTTCTTGTCTCGTTTGAAAAGTTAATCACGCGAGTTATTTTACCGGAGTCAGTATGTAAGTTTCTGACGGTCGCTGCCACCTCAGAACAATTATAAGTATTCCAGTGGCATATGAAAGTACTCATTTTAAAAATCAGTTTCATTTACGTCTTGTGTCCGAAGTGGATATATAAGTAACGAAAAGTTCTGAAATGCTTTCGAAATACTCGTAATTTAAAATTTAACGTACATATTTTTTACTTCCATTTTTTTCAAACTTCAAACATTTCCTAAAAGCCGCAGGCGAGTAAAATATGGCCCTGAATATTAATGAATCATTTTCATTATTTGAAGCCAGGGAAAATGAGCAGTAATTAGTAACGAAATGCATTTTCAGCTTTTTACTTTAAAAATCCTACCAAAAAACAGAAAAAAACTTAGCTTAAGTTTTACATTTAATGAAAATACTAAATAGCTTAGAACTCGTATAGAACATTGGACAAAATGTCTTCGATCTTGTGGAGGTAAACATAAATGCAATTAGAGTTTATCATTTTGAGAAAACACGAAGAAAAACTATACTTGTATTTAGCCGACATACAAACTATATTACATACAAGATTTATTTGCATAAATTCATGTCGACATAATATCGACGAGAAAAATGTGAAGGGCTATCATATATATAATATATTATATAATATATATATATAGTTATGTAAGATGGAAAAATCAAGAGAGTAATTCTCTCTTACATCAAGGCAGGTTTAGAGGTGGGGCCATCGGCCTGACCACCGTGAGAAGAGTCCGACGTGCGGAATCATTGACAGGTTGATAGGTACATGTATATAGTAGAATACACTGATAATGCGGTAAGCGAATAACACGGCAAAAATCTATAGGAGTTATTTTTTTATTACGCGGTCGAAGACCTGAATAACGTCGTAACTTTTAAATTAAAAAGACAAAATTCAAATCAGGCTCCCAGCATCCGTGGGCAGACACGGACAGACGCAGGCAGACGTCAGTCGAGAGCGGCGCTCTCAGCCAATCAGAAGTAGCATCATTGACGCGATTAAGAGTGCAGTTTAGACCCAATTTGGTGACCAAGGCGCAGAACAAGACTTCCAGCAAGTCTCTGCTCTTAAAAATGTTACTAAAATTTATTAAAATCTGTTTTTAAGGCACCCAACCAGACACACTTAAGTCGGGGACATTTTTCGCAATCAGGAGCCTAGTACCTTGTCTACCTTATCTAACACGGCGCGCCTCGATGCCTTGAATGGCGAGTGTTGTATTTCATATTTTATTATTTTAATTGCATTTAAATGTCTACTGTGTTTATTATTAAATTTACCTGTAGGTCAATATACTAACTATAATATTTTAGGTAAAAGTCGTGTGTTTTAGCGTTTATCGGACCTTAACCTATTTTTTCTATAATATCTTTAACAATAGATAACGTGGAGTGAGACATCGCGGGATCTCACTGAACGTAACACTGCATTATCAGTGAATTCCACTATACAGTGTATATATGTTTGGGTCAAACTATCACCAGCTTCTTGAGTGATGACTCAGATATAAGAAAACAATCTCGAAGCCTTTGTGCAAAAGCGAATATGACTATAAGCAACTTTTGGTTCTGTACAAGTGAAGCAAAAAACACTCTTTCGTACTTTCTGCAGTAATATATACGGACAGCAACTCTGGGTGAATTATAAAAATGGTTCTGGCAGAACCCTAAATTTGCTGTACAACAGGTCTTTTAGACTCTTACATAAATTACCCCCGAGATGCTCAGCTTCGCAAATGTTTGCTACCCGCAATGTCCCGAGCTTCCTAGAGGTAACAAGACGTGCTCAATACAGTCTAATGCAAAGAATTAAAAAATCAAGCAATCCGATTATTATCCTAGCTATCCATGAGTCCTGCCGTTTATCCTCTAAGGCCTAAGCCATGGAATTCTTGGTACGAAAACGTCTGTCTGTAGCTCCACTTAACTTTGACATTACTGTATTATTTCTAATCAACTGTATTTATTTCTATCCTTAGTATGTGAACTGTCATTATATTAATAATATTTGTCATATGGACTATAGTCATAAACATTTAAAGGTTCTGGCAGAACCCTAAATTTGCTGTATATACTATATATATATATGTTGTGAGATCAATTTTACATTTAAACACGTGAAATAAATGAATGATGCAAACCCACAAGGAAAAAGAAAAAAATTATTCCAAGGCGTTTCGTATATTCAACTGTACACCTCGTCAGGGAAAAGCCTTGGAATAATTTTTACTTTTTCCTTGCGGGTTTGCATCATATATATATATTGTAAATCAGGTGACGCTCTTATAACGTTACAATACAGTGAACAAAAACAATGTAATCTTCTTTTTTTCCTTCCATTCAAGACTGCTTCATTGGATCTCTACGTTATTGACGTAAAATGGTGGGTTTGATGAGATTTGAAATATTGCTTGCATTTGCACACTTACTATTGAAGATTTGTCTTGCAGTACTGCAATATTATATCTTTTTTAACCTCCTCCACTTGACCCTCAACCAATTTGTTTGCACGACAACCAACATATATATATATATATATATATATATATATATATATACAGTGGCGGCTCGTGCTCATAATAGTAGGTGGGGCCCGACTAATGCATATACTTAATATCAAAATATGTATGTATCCCATCACTATGTATGGAGGCAAACAATGAATTTATTGCAATTATTATTGGTTTTTCCGCTTTTTAAAGTACGTAATAGTTCGCAACTGCATTCTGTTCAATCAGTGTAAATCATGTAATTTTTGCACTTTTCTGTGCGTGTACACACATACACATTATAAAAGAGTAAAATAAACTTAGTTGAGAATGAAATAAAATTAAAAACAAACAGAAATTAGTTAATATTTTATCATAAGGTGTATACTCACGTTTATTTATATAAATATTCTCCTCTTCTGTTTTTTCTGTTGGCAAATTTTTCAATTACCTTTTTATTGTAGTCCGGAATTTGCGATATAAACTCTTTGTGTATTGAACAGACAGCCAAAGCATTTAGGCGATCTTGTGTCATCGTGTTTCTTAAAAATGTCTTTATTCGTTTCAATGTACTGAAACAGCGTTCAGAATCGGCAGTAGAAACAGGCGTCACTAAGACAATTTCCAATAATTTTGACACTTCAGAAAAGGTATCTAGCAGTTTGTTTTCGTATAAGAAGCGCATTAAGCGCAAACGCTCGAAATATTAGCAAAGCTTTTGTTTGAGTACACGATTTCTAATTCAGAAGACAGTTTTTCTCCCCTTAGCATAGGATAATTAGTTTCAATAACTTTGCAGTATTCAACTGGGAATTGTCTAAGATGATGATTAAATTCTTTGGGATCTATTACAGCAAAGGAGCGAAATATTTCTGATTTCCCAAATCGCTCATTCATCTCGTCAGTAATGCGAGTGCATGCATCTTTTGCAAACCTACAAAGTTTATCAGTTTTTGTCCCAATTATATCCCTTTTTGCCTTTTTTATTGGACGTGATGGGATTTCATTATGATTTTCAAAAGCTTTCGAAATAAAGACTGGAACCTCTTCTCTTAATTGACTCATAGATAATTCAAAGTCTTTTAGTGCCTGTGCAGTGGTAACACTGGTCGTTTTTTTGCTTGCAGGACATTGTATAAAATTTCTACGTGTTTCATTCCAAAATAAAAGAATAAGAGCCAAAAATTAAACTCCTCATCTTCAAGCGACCTTTTGAATCCAATAGACTCGCATATACTTTTATCATCCCAATCCTCATCATTCTGAATTCTTCCAAAACATTCAGTGAGCTCCTCTTTGTTCTCTTTAACACTATTAACCACTATGGAATGAAAATTCCATCTTGTTTGGGACACATGAGGAATACGTGTTTGACAAATTTCAAGAAGCAGACTACTTCGCTTTGGAGACATATTAAAAAATGTGCTAATTCCATTTAGGATCGAGAAAAACAGTTTCATATTTTTATTTGATGAGCAGACATTTTTAACGGTAATATTTAGCTGGTGTACGTAACAGTGAATGTAATGTGCATGTGGATAAATTTTCTTCATTTGAACATGTACACCACAATATAGGCCACGCATTACGGCCGCCCCATCATATGCCTGTGCAACGAGTTTATGTTTGAGGTTAAATTTTTGTAGTTCTTCAGTAAGCACATTTGTAAGTCCATTTGCAGTCCTATCTCCAACTTTAGCAAATATTATGAATCTTTCAACAGGTTCGAAGTTTTTTAGATATCGTAGTATAATTACAAATTGTGAATTACAAGCCACGTCTGTTGTTTCATCAGCTTGGACAGAAACAAAACTTATTTCATCTATTTCCTTTTTTATTTCATCAATGTAAACTTCATACATGCATTCCAAAATATCATTTTGAATTGTTTTAGATGTGTTTATGCAACTTTGTTGTTTTCAAGATGGTCACTCAGCGTACTATCTAAGGTAGCTGTATAGCTAATCATGTCTAAAAATACTCCACGATTGCAGGATTGTTCACCTTCATTATGTCCTCGTAATGAGAGCTCATGCGTACCACAGAATTTTATGCAGTTAATTATTCTTGATAAAGCATGCCTATTTTTGTCCACAATTTCATTATGTCTCTGAATGCCATGGCGATATCCCTCATTAATAACAAATAAAATATTTGTGGTTCCAAACATTCTGAACTGGACAGCATTGTTTATATGAGATTTACTAGATTCGTGTTTCTGGATTCGTTCAGAAAGATGTTTTAAATCTTTACAACCAGTTTTAGTCCACAAACTTTCTCCTCCATATAATAGACAATAAAAACAAAATAAGAAACTCTTTGCACTACTAACCGTCAGCCATTCTTTCTTACCAAACCAATTGCTTGAAAATGTTCTCAGTTTTTTTCCATCTCGCTGTGTAATTATTATGTCTGTAGGCTGATATACGCCGTCTTTTTATTTCTAATTTTTCCTCCAGTTTTAAGGAGGAAAATGGTTTTTTTAATATCTCGTCTACTCTGTTCATCATATACCGGTAAGGGTAGACAAACTTTGGTTAAATATTAATGATATTATTTGCCACCAAATCGATTAGAACACTATAATTAAGCACTGCCATACCATTCACTTCCAGTTTCCTAAACAGACTGAATTCAAATAAAAAGAAAAGCTAATCAGCTGTTCCGTTTTCAATGACATAATCTTTGACTATTCAAAGAAAATGTAACTGGCGTGTAACTAATTAAAATTACACATTGAAAAAGGTAAATATAAAATGAACTGTAAATGAATAAAAACAGATCTTTACATTGTGGGAATTAATGACCCCTATCTGTTCATTAAATAGATTAATATTTATTCATTGACAAAAAAAACCCACCGTAAACAATCTCTAAATCAAATATGACTGCGATAATTTAAACGAAAATTTTCAGCCTTCAGGGCCACTTCACCGTGGCCCCAAGATCAGCATATTAAACCAATCAGGAGAAATCAGGATCCGCGCGGTGCGTCAATTCTCATAATACTGTGTTATAAAATAGTGTATATAGGGCCAATTTAAATGAGCCCTTTAGATATAAGATTTCATGCTCATGTTGAAGAAAGCGTCTATAACTTAGAAAAAAAATATGTTACATATCTAATTTGAAAACTTAATAATTTATTTCATTTTTTTTGCTTTTGTGCAGAGATTACTGGTGGGGCCCGGCCCCTATGGCCCTTATAGAGGAGCCGCCACTGTATAATATATATATATATATATATGAATAGAAACGACGTAAATAAGGAGCGTCTCTGCACACGGGGAAGAGAAATAACGAATAAATGAAAAATGAGGCGAACCGCCCTGGAATCGAACCCAGGGCCTTCCAATTGCCGGTTGGATGCGCTACCATTACACTACGGACCTCGATCAATCATAAATCGAAATTCTCCTACATAGGGCAGAAACCAATGCCCTGAGAGGGCACCATCGCAAATCGTGAATATGTGCATTTAACTGCAATGACCACGCAGTATATAAATGAATAGAAACGACGTAAATAAGGAGCGTCTCTGCACACGGGGAAGAGAAATAACGAATAAATGAAAAATGAGGCGAACCGCCCGGGAATCGAACCCAGGGCCTTCCAATTGCGCATCCAACCGGCAATTGGAAGGCCCTGGGTTCGATTCCCGGGCGGTTCGCCTCATTTTTCATTTATTCGTTATTTCTCTTCCCCGTGTGCAGAGACGCTCCTTATTTACGTCGTTTCTATTCATTTATATACTGCGTGGTCATTGCAGTTAAATGCATATATATATATATATATATATATATATATATATATATATATATATATATATATATAATGCGGCATATGTACAGTATCTTTAACAATTTCGACGCATTCTTCGTGAATTCTTTTCTACAAGTCATTAATGGCTTGTGGTCGTCATGAGTAAACCATTAACTTGAGATGCCCCGAAGAGAAAAAGCTAATAGCGTCTGATCAATAAAGTAAGATTCAGTAAAGTAAATATCCTATGTATACGGACTTCTCTTACGTGCAAACAAATTTATGGTACGTAGTTCGAATACTTAAATTCAATAAAATAAAACATCCGATGAGTGAAGACGTTTGTTGCACATTGTATTTATAATTATGTATATTATATCAATGACAAAGATAATGATAATGATAAGCTTTATTGGCAGGATATCAGTATTTTGTAAACTTTATTTTCATATTTATTTGTATGTCTCTTTATTGATTTCACTTTTTTTTTTTTTTTGGCAGTTACATTGAGTTTCGAAGGCCTTTTTTATCTTTTTCTGATCTGACCACCCGTTTATGTCCTATTTTATTTCCACCCGCTTTCCCTTCTCCGAAATAAGTTACATTTTATCCGCCTCCTTTATTTGTACCTGAAAAAGATAGAATTGATCGGAAGCTTGTGTCTTCGTATAAATAAGATTATTTTCTGAGATGACTTATTTGTAACAGAACTTAGGGAAAAAATTGCCATTCTAAATCAAAAAGAGCATAAATCGATTGAGTGTTCACTTTTTCTTACAAATAATATTTTCACTACTGATTATGGGTACTTATTTCTTGGAATTCAGACATTCTATCAGATTTGTCTTTCCAGTATTCCATACTGCTACTCACTGCATAATACTGAAACCTCCACGCTATACTGTGGGCTCCAAGTAGGACTCTTCGGAGGGTAGATTTGACTTTCTTCACACCCATGTGGGTTCATTCAACGTATACTATTGGAGAGGAAACTCTTTTGAGAAAAGACTTACTTGACTTGACTGACTTGATTTAAGTCCCTTCTGACCGTTGTCAGGTGGAGTCCTTCATAACGGTGCGCCGGTATCTCCGCCACGCAGCCCGATCTCTTGTCAAACTCGTCATCTCTCTCACTGGGAGTCGTGCATTCGAGTTCCTCAAGCTTCTCCACCATGTTGTTCTAGGTCTTCCCCTTGGTCTGTTACCGTGCATTCGTCCGTATAGTACGGTTCTCGACCATCTTCCAGCATCCATTCTTTCGACATGACCATACCATCTCCTCTGTATGTCATTCACTCTCTCCACGATGTTCTGATCCAGCTCGGCCATCTCCCGCACTCTTTCATTACTTATCCTCTGTTCCCACCTTACATTTAGTATCCTAAGGCAGTACATTTCAAATGCCAGCAATTTACGTTCTTCTTTCCGTTTCATCACCCAACACTCCGCTCCATACAATACAGTAGGTATTACTACGCTATTCATGAGTCGAAGCTTCAATTTGCGCGAGATAGATTGGTCCCTCCATACTTTTGTCAGTTTCCTGAATGCGACATGTCCCAGTCCGATTCTATTTCTTATCATATTATACGAGCCGGCATCCTCGGTATAATATACTCCCAGATATTTAAAGC